>OZ012662.1:51373010-51742160 GCA_963942545.1 Oxycera nigricornis
AACTTGTCGTCTACAACTCGGCCGATCTGACATATGGTCGACCGCGACCATTTCGTGTCTTGTTGGCAGCATTGACTCGGCTAACAGCTGGACAGCATTACATGTGGGTGACAGCAGGTAAATATTTGAATAATATACATAACTAACGGATAAATTTCCTTATTTTTACAGCAAGCGTTGCTCGTGCTTAGGCCTGTCGCGTGTCTTTCCTGGGGACAATCCAGTGCTTTAACCGGGTAGCCTCGAGGACCCCATCGTAGGGAATTTGGGATAGTTGACAATTCTCAACGTCGCGAACAACGTAACGATCCTTAGGCAAGGACTTATGGATAACAAAGGGGCCGCGGTAGTTCGGGATAAACTTCTTGTTTGTGCCAGCAGTGTTATCAACGTTTTTGATTACTACAAATTCGCCTTCATTAAATATTTTTGCAGGCGTATGGTGTTTCTGGAATTGCAGGAGATTGCGGTCCTGTGATTTCTTTATAGCAGAGGAGGCTTCAGCTTCAAGGGGGCCTAAGTCGCGACCAGACTTCTCCGATTGCTTAGTTTGCAGAAATTCAGCGAGGGCGTCAACGATTTCTCCCCGTTGCAAAGTACCGAACAGGAGCATACTGGGTGTCTGTTTAGTGGAACTGTGAATCGAGTTATTGATAGCATGCTCAGCCATCTGCAGCTTCTGACACCAATCGGCATGGTTCAGTGGTTCACTCAGTCTCCCAAGCATTCCCTTTATGACACGGTTAACTCTTTCGACCTGTCCATTCGCCTGAGGGGAAGCAGTGACAACTTGTACATGGGCAACACTGCACTTGGCTAAATAGCGACTAAATTCTGCATAAGTAAAACAGGAGGGGCGGTCAGAAATGATTCGTTTAGGACAGCTATAATAGCTGAAATATTTTTCAAGGCAACATATTACTTCTCGGGTACTCGTGGATCTCACGGGATACAGTTTCACGAATTTAGTAAATCCATCTACTACCAAAAGTGTGTGCTTTCTCTTGGAACTAAATGATGGTAAGGGGCCAAAGTGATCTACATGGACCGTGTCAAAGAGCTGAGGTTCCTTCGGGATATTGTACAGGTTAGCCTGGTTGGATCGAGGGACGGAATACATAATGCATTTGATGCAGTTTTTTATAAAATTATCTACTTTATTCCTCATGTGCGGAAACCAATAGTGCTTTTTCAGGTCTTTACAGACTTTTTCAGTTCCCTGGTGACCTATTTTCTCATGGCTGATTCGGATGACAGGGTCTTCCATTTCATGAGGGACATGTAGCTGCAGGTGTCCAAGGGAGTTGTCCCGAAAGACTAATCCGTCAATCAGTTTGTATCCGAGGACTGGACTTAGACCAAGTTGGTCTCGGAGGGTCTTAATTCGTTCATCACGGTTTTGGGTAACTTGGATGCAGAAGTCTAGTTCCTCGCTTTTGACTGAGCCAGCAAGGCAGAAAGAATCACTGGTAGGTTGCATCAGTTCAGAGGGGCGATCAGGAGTACGAGTCAAAATCAGGTTGTCATCTTCCTTAGTTTCACTACTTGTGGTACCGAGGGGGGGGGGGCAATGGGTCATCATAAAAACGAGACAACTTACCGCGGGCATCATTGGCACTAGGAAATAGCGTAGGGTGTTCGGACTACTGGGCATTTTCGGAATGGCATCTACTAAGAGCGTCGACATGTCCCATAAGTGTTCCGCCGCGATGTAGGATGGTGTAATTATAGTTTTACCAATTCCAGGGCCCATCTCGAGATCCGAGGGTTTTATATGTTTTTTACTTAGGGTTAAAGCCAGGGAATCTCATTCGGTCACAAGCTTGAAAGGTATACCTTGCAAGTAAACTCGAAAGCGTTTTAAGCATAAATGATGGCTAACGTCTCAAGTTCGAAGCTGTGATATCTGGACTCGACTGCGGTTGTAGCTTTGGAAAAGAAGAGTACCGGATGGAACTTCCAGTCATCTTGCTTCTGCAGCAGGGCAGCACCGAAGCCTGAGGCATCACAATGCAACTCAGTTTCTCTTTTAGCACAATACATAGCTAACAGCGGGGCAGCGGAAGGCTTCCACGCATTTCTTAGTGAAATCGTAGGTTACTCATTCTCGGGTAAGGGATAGCAGGGGTCTGGCTATTCCAGAAAAGAATGGAATAAACTTCCTGAAATATGAAAAGAGGCCTAAGCATGCTTTTTATTCTCGGAGGTTTGTCGGCACCGGGTATTGTTTAATGACTTCTATATGAGCGTTGCTTGGTCGGATACCAGAAGTGTTAACTACATTCCTAGATATTCAATTTCTTCATGTCCAAATCGGCATTTATTGATCCTAAGCTCGAGGCCATGGGCGGATACTCGCTCTTAGACCTGTTTTAGTAACTTGAGGTGCTCTTCATAGGCAGAGGCAATCAGAATATCGTCCATATATATG
Organism: Oxycera nigricornis; assembly: GCA_963942545.1. Taxonomy (NCBI): domain Eukaryota; kingdom Metazoa; phylum Arthropoda; class Insecta; order Diptera; family Stratiomyidae; genus Oxycera; species Oxycera nigricornis. Next base: position 51,375,442 of record OZ012662.1, read on the forward strand.
ACGATTTTCCCTTTTTCCAGCAGATCTCTGAAGACATTACAAATAAATCTCTGAAAGACCGAAGAGGCATTTTTAAGACCGAAGGGCATCTTTAAATATTCATATTGTCCATCAGTCGTCACGAAGGAGGTATATTGAACCGACGTCGGGGCCATGCTCACATGATGGAATGCGTTCTTCAGATCTAAAGTGGAGAAATATCTTTTTCCCTCTAGGTACTCTTTGAAATCTTCAATCAAGGGAAGTGGATAGTTATCTCGGACTGTTGCCTTATTAAGGGTGCGATAGTCTACGCACATTCTTAGTTCCCCTCTTTTTTTCTTTCCCAAAACAATGGCCGAAGCGTAAGGCGATTGACTAGGTCTGATAATTCCCTTGGACATAAGTTCATCTATAATTTTTCGCACTTTAGTCCGTTCATAGTAGGACAGACGCCGAGGTGGACAGTGGAAAGGGGCATCATTGGTGAGGCAGATCTTCATTTCATATTTTGATGGGGGACACTTATTGCCCATCCACACAACATAGCTGTTTTGGATGATATCAAGGAGGACTCGGTGACGATCTTCTGTTAGGAGCAGGCTAATGTCAAGCTCCTTCTTTACTTGGAAAACAGTGTGCTCTTGACAGTTTTTGTCAGCGGGAAATAAGACGAGGCATACTGTTACCAGTGCAGGCACAATTTAGTTTATTGGGAATTTTTGTGCACCTAGGACATAAGTTCTTCTTGACAGCAGTTTTTCTTTATCTTAACTTTAAATCGAAAATTTCCAACACATCTCGACCTAAAACGAGGCGTATTTGCATATCAGCATCGGGCAGCACTAACAGCTGGATGTTCTTACTGGTTGAGTGGTACTCAAGGCGGCAGTTTACTTGGGCATATATTTGGATGACGGCGTTTCCCAAACCTCGGTACCTCGTGGGGCTAAGTTTGGTGGGCAGCGGTTGTTGGACGAGCGATCTCGCGATAAGGCTAACGAGGCTGCCGGTATCAAAAAGGGACAGACACGTGGTAATTTGTGGGCATTGGTCAGTAGCAAAAGCATGAACAACACTTACCCTATTTAGTATGGACGTCTTCGGCATCGGGTCTTCGTCGTCATCGGAATCCAGGTCGGTTGTGACTTCTCCAACCACGTGTAGGTGAGCGTTTCTTCGTTCAGCGATTGGAAGCGGCGCACGGGCAGCAATTTTTTTGGATTCGGGCATTCCCGGTGATGATGTCCCACTTTCCAGCACCTGAAGCACAATCCGGGGGGTCTCTTTTCATCAGGGCACTGCGACTGGTAGTGTCCCAATCTCGAGCAATTATAACACCGCGGTTGCTTGTCGGGACTAGCGGTGGACATCAGTGGCATCGGTCGGGCAGCGGACATCGGTGACTCCAATCGGATTTCTTGTCTCAGGCGGCTTCTGGGGACAGCAGTGGTTGTTGCTCGCGAACTAAGGAGACGTCTCTCATGCAGCTCTAGGGACTGTTTCAACTCTTTCAGAGTTTGGGCACTTAACAGCAGGCAAGTTCCCGCAGCTGGCAGCTTCAGTCCGTCAATGACGAAGCTGATGACCTCTATCTCCGTGACTCGGCTGCACCTGGCAAGCATCTGCATCTCCAGGACATACCGCTGCAGTGTCTCAGTACGAAGGTCCCAAAGCCTCTGCTGCAGTTTCCTGTATACTTCCTGGGTCGGGCAACTTCGGCCGAATTCCTCGATTAGTTCATACTTTAATTATTCGTAAGTGGCTGCGCGCGTTGTCTTCAGGAAAATGGCAGCCGTGCCCGCCAGTTGACGTCGCAGGCTCATGAGCTTAGCCTTTTCGCTTAATCTCGTCATTTCTTAGGCTGCCTCTAAATCACTGACAAATGTCATTATGTCGTAGCCGTCGTCTCCCATGAACCGGCTGACGACTACTTGGATGTCGTTCAATTCGTACGTTTCTTCAGCAGGTCTCACCTCTAGGTGTTGCAGCTCCTGAATGGCTCTTCTCAACTTCAAAATTTGCTTCCTCTTCATGAGGAGCTCAAGTTCCTTGTCCGCTGTTAACAATTCCAGGTTCAACTGGGTGGCTTTGGCAGCGGCGACGACTTTGCTGTCGTCTAAGTTTTTCCTTCTCGAGACATCTGGGGCAGCAGTGGAAAAACTTTCACCAGCATCCTCATAGACATCTTTTATGAAGGCCGAAGTGGTATCAATTACCTGGACATCTCGTGTCGTATCCGCCGCATCCTTCTTTGTTATTCGTGTAGCCATCCTTTCTTAACTCGGCAGAGGTTTATTGACCGCGATGGCGTCTTTTTTCAGCATGGTCAGCAGTGGCAGCGTTTTCTCGGTTTTTTTGGCAGCAGCGGCGTCTGTGTGCATCTGTCGGCAGCAGCGGCGTCTTCTCTCTGGATCGGTCTTCTGTTTCCCGGATTTTGGGCGGACCGCACACCTGAGTTGTAATCCCACTTTATTTTTTTAAAGTATATTGTAACTTTATTTATTATTTACACAACCACTCTATACTACAATTCATCAAGGACTAACTAATCTAATGCTAATGTAGTGCCCTTCACTCCGCAAAAATGAAAACACTACATTTATCTTAACAGGTTTATTTATCTTTTTATAGTTCCAATTTAACTTAAACGTGTGATAAAGAAGCAAGGAGATTAAAAGTTGCTGTGCGCACGCGGCGGGGGTCGAAACTGAACAGCACGAGATTTTCCTTTTTGTTTACCGACTTTGACGCCTAGGTGCGCTACTGTCGCTGTGTCGTTCCTACAGGATCCCCCTCCAGACAATTTCACATTGGCGATTTGATGTCTTCGCTTAGCTGGTCAACTGTCAAATGTCTTCGTTGACACGTAATCGCGAAACTCAACTCGTTTAACATTGGGTCCTGCGTAGGTTCTTAGCGATGGTTCCAGGTATTGTAAAGTCGTCGTTGTCGTCTTCCCGAATAGTATATGCAGGCTTGAGTCGTTCCGTGTTGATTGTTTTATGTCGCCCATTTAGTGAGATGACGAAAACACGGTTGTTTATCCGCTCAATTACTTCGAGCGGGCCCGTGTAGGGTAGTTGAAGCGATTTTCTCCTGTCTTCACGTAGGAAAACATGTCAGCAGCTATGCAAGTTCTTGAAGACCTTGAAGATGATGATCGACTGGTGAGGCACGTAATTGTTGCATATCTTTTCGAAATTTTTCGACAAAGATTTCTTTATCGTTGGGCATTTCTTCATTCTGCCATAGGTCGCCTGGTATGCGCAAAGTGGTTCCGTACACAATTTCAGGGAGTGAGCATTTTAAATCTGCCTTTATGGCGGTTCGTAATCCCAGTAGCACTATTGCAAGTACTTCCGTCCCTCGTGCCGTATCATGGCATTTCAGTGCGGTTTTCATGGTCCTGTGCCAGCGTTCTACCATTCCATTGCCAGCGGGATGGTACGGCAAAGTTCTGGTGCGTTTACATCCTGATAGATGTTCCAATGCCTTGAACAAGGAGGATTTAAATTGTGAGCCTTGATCCGTAGTGATGGTACAAGGTGATCCAAGTCTAGAAATCCACTGCGTGTAGAATGCAGTTGGCACCTTGTCGCTGTTATGTCCTCAATGGATACGGCTTCTGGCCAACGTGTAAAACGTTCTATCATCGGAGGATATAGCGCTTGCCCTTCGATGTTGAGGTTCCAGGATATCCATGGGGACAAGCTCAAAGCGTCCACTTTTCTGCGTGACATTTCGGACAAGGCAACTTATTTTTGTTCGTTGGCACTGCAGACAAGTTTTCGCCCAGTCGGTGATATCCTTGTCGATTTTTGCCCATGCATACTTCGCTTGAATCTGTTTGCTGGTGCCACGTCCCACAGGGTGAAAAAGTTGATAAAATGCATCAAAGATTCGTATTCTCAACATTCGCGGTATGTAAATTTGCACAACTTCTGTCGATGTATGGCATTATAGTGGTGATATCGATGACCCGATACGCCATTGTTGCAATTTAAGCGTTGAGTTTGTCGTGAGCAATTCTTTTAGCTCTTCGTCGTCCTCTTTAGCTTTGGCTGTTTCGATGTAGTCCAGCGCTGATTCTTGATAACGCATCGGCCACTACGTTTTCGTCCCTTGTGACGTGAATGAACTCTGTAGAGAACTCCGAGTTAAATTGCAGTTGTCTACATTGTCGTGGTGAAATATGAGGGATTTGTGATCTGTTCGGATTGCAAATTGTCGCCCTTCGAGGAAATAGCGAAAATGCCTGATAGCCATGTAGACGATGTGCTGAACTTTCTCGAAAAGAACACCAATGGTTGCCAATCAACGTTGGAAAATTGTTCGAGCATGGCTCCCGCAGCAGTTTTGGAAGGGTTACTATATAGAGATTATTATATATCGAAGGTAAAAATAAAAACATATGTTATAATCCTTTTTATTAATAAATTCATGTGTTTACATAGTGAATTTTATTTAGATATAGAAGTATGAACATTTTTATTTGCAAATAAGAAGATTTATATTCACAGGATTGTATAGAAGCATCATTTTTTCTGCAAATATTGATCCAGTTTTGTTTGTGTTAAACAATTATTGAGACGTCTGCTTTCTATTGCCATATCAATAGTGTGTATTGCATCGAATACTTTTTCGCCAACATTTGGTTCTGATAAGAAAAGTCGCACGCGATTGAGCAATGTCTGGGCCTCTTTCGGGGTAATGTTAGAAGCTTCTTCGTGGTCTCACTCTTCTTCATCATCAACATCATCTGTTTCGATCAAAATTTCGCCGTCGTTAAGCATTCCACCAACCGCAATATTCTCGTCGAAATTAACAAATTCTTCAAAACTGATTGGATGTTCTTGGTTTTGCGTCAAGAGATACTATCCAATTGGGGTTTGAATTTCATTTACTGATTCCGTTTGCTGACGTATCCTCCTTTAGAAACCCACAATATCGGAAACAATTTGCGATTGTGGCTGTCGTTACTTTTTTCCGTGCCTTGTCTGCAATATTCATAGAAGAAAACAGTGTAATTTTATGGTCAATATTTTCTTCCAGATTGTCTAAGAGTTGCATGACCACTTCCGCTCGATAAAAAGTTTTGAAAACCTTGATTATGCATTGATACAATGGCTGTACAATCGAGGTAGTGTTCGGGGGCAAAAAATTACCTCTATATTGCTCAATGGAGGAATATGGTTGTAGGCCGTGCACTTATCAATGGAGAGAAGAATTCGGCGTTTGTTTTTCTTCATTTCTACGTTTAACGATAAAATTCGTTCACTGAATAATTTAGACATCATCCACGCCTTACGGTTGGCCCTATATGTACAAGGGAAACTTCTTATGTTTTTGAAACATCTCGGTTTTGCCGATTTCCCAATCATTAGTGGTTTTAGTTTCTCGGGACCATCAATGTTTGTTGCCACCAAAATTGTTATTCGTTATTTGCTTCTCTTCCCGCCATGACATTTGTCACCTTTATAACTCATAGAGCGATCTGGAAGGCATTTAAAAAATAAACCGGTTTCATCGGCATTAAACATATTTTCGCCTCGTAGCCTTCAATCAGCTTTTCCAATTTTTCCTTTCACTCCGAACAAATTTCGATGGAAACACTTGCACTTTCTCCGCAAAGTTTTCTAAATTTTATTTCGTGGCGTCTCTTAAAACGATCAAACCACCCATCGCTTGCCCGAAAGTCTTGGAATTGCTAGCTTTGAAGTAAACGTTTTTGTCTTTTCACCGAAGGTTTGTCCTCCAATTGGTGCATTCAAACTTCTCGCCTGATTAAACCACTTCAACAATGCTTTTCCAGTTCCGAAAATTCACCTTTTTTGAACCGCTTTCTTTTGCTGTTGGTATCGACTGCATGGATAGCTTTTTTTACGTTTCGCCGCAGAAAAATATATGTTATACTGAGGGGACCAAAATACATACGTTGTATACGAATAAATGAGATTTTTTTCAAGGGACCAACACTTACGTATTATATATCGGGATATATGATATATCGGAATGCGAAATATCGAGATACCACTGTAGTTAATATTCGTAAGTTCGAAATATCAACATAGTTTTGATATGGGATTTAACACACCTCTTTGCTAATGAGATGAATTCACACTCTGCACAATACTAACTTGGCCAGAGTGGGGGAAAATTATCTGACATTGGAGAATTGTACCGATCGCCACTTGTTTACCAGCAAGGAAGGGGTGTTGGTAGTTTTTTTCAGTGGATTGGTACGCTATCTTCAACCATTATTTCTATATGGAGCAAAAGCTATAGGCAAACAAGTCGTCGAAACAGGAAAGTCTATTTTTAAAGAGGCAGGAAGCAGACAACTGAATCAGGTACTAAAAAAGCACTGAAAATTTGCATTACACGCCCAAAAAGGTATAATTAAAATCTTTTATAAAATAAAAGGTAGAGGAAGGAGATTAGCTATAAAAAGAGCTAACCCTTACACAAGTAAGCAGCTGAAATCAGTGCCTAACTGTAGAAAAAGGCAAAAAGTGAGAAAGTTATCATCGAGCAAGACTAAGAAAACTATAAAAAGATGACGACAACTAAGGAGACGTGCATTGAATATATTTGACAAGTAGATAATACTATCACGATGCAGAAAAAACGTATGAAGTTTGAATTGGATATTTTTGCCTCACCATCGATTCAAAACCGTATTCTGAAGACCGAAGAGGTTGCTAACAAATTCATTGCATCACTGGACAATTCTTCGCTGTTGAAATTTGTCTCACTCGGCCATGGAGATACATGTCGTGACTTATCCAGCAATTACTTACGACTCAAGGTGCAGTTGATTAAACTAAAGAATGGTAAAGAAGAACTTTTCATATATATATACTCTATCTCTTGATAACATAGTCATCGGGCCATTACCGAATCTACTTGTTTTTGGTATGGTGGATAATGACTCCTACACCGTAAAGCGCACAAAGAATCCATTCAACTTCAAGCATAACAATATTACCAACTTCAATCTATCAGTGAATGGTGTTCAAGTACCAAACCTTCCTCTAGTGTTTGATTATTCGTGCGAAAAACGTGAGACTTGGGATGCGTTAGTTTGTTAGACCAAGGTGTGGTCAGGATCGAGGGAAGATTCAGAGAAGCTTTAAAGAAAAGCGTCACCTTTATCATTTACGCAGAATATGACGGAAGGCTTGAAGTTGACAAAAATCGGAATATATTTTTAAAAAGCTATATATATAACACAATAACAATCAGATTTCGATAGTATTCAACATTGTATGCAGCAGAAGTCATGACACATTGCCTTGTAAATGTTGAATACTTCTCAGAAGGTCACTTAACCTTCTTTGAGAAGTTACTAATGGTAGGATTTACTTCTCTGAACAAACCTTACTCGAAAGAAATTACGTATAAATATCCTACCTCCGCGGCTTTAACTACAGATCAGAAAGGTGTATTTGGAAACTTGGTACTGAAACGACTCGACGAGGATCTTATCAGATTTATGTCAAAATTTTCAACAGTTTCCGTCAACGGAGATTCAACAAAGGAATTCCTACAGAGCTATGTGACATCACATACAAATTTTGTAAATCTTGAAAACATATCCCTGAAAGACCAGGAATGAACACTATAGAGATCACATTAAGAAGTAATATTATAACAAACAGGTTTTTTCAAGGTGTATACCCCTGCGATCGTTTACCTCAGCAAATAAGAAAACCTGCATGCGTCACCACCAACACCGATCCCGCCAGTACAAGAGGGAGCCATGGATTGCATTTGATTACCCTAGAAAAGGTCTGGCAGAGTATTTTGATTTGTTTGGAAAACATCCTGATAGCAAGCACTTTAAACAATTCCTACGACATAATGGAAAAGCGTTTGTGAGTAATAAGCTGCGGTTACAAGGTTACTTCTCGACAACATGTGGGCAGTATTGCAGCATCTTCCTTAATTTTCGCTGTAGTGGTAGGAGTTTCAAAAGATTTCTCACAAGGTTTTCCCCTACAGATTATAATTTCAATGATGATGAAAAAATGGATTTATTCCGAAAAAATTATTTGAAGAATACTTTTCAAAATGCTGGGGATTGCCAGATCTGTAGACGGGGAGTTGACGGTATAAAAACTGTGTGATCAAGAGCTGAAAATTCGTTTTTTGTTTCCACTCTAGCCGCAGTAAGATGGCTTCAAGCTTTTAACCTGTATCAGCAGCAAGCAAGCGTTCTCGAGGCACTGAGATCAGCAGTTCACCCGGTCGAAAGGAGCCAAAAGTCAGTGAAATACCCGGAATAACCGACTTAGCTATTGAAGCTGAAGGTGAAGACAATACAGGCGATTTTTTTCTCTGAAAACGAGAACATAACCCGCAGTGCTAAGAAGCCTTGCGAAGAAATACTTCTGAACTATACCTACTACCTGGACTCCAGCCATAAACGAAAAGTCGCTCTTAGATTTGATGTATGGACGTTCGAGGCGAAAATCGTCTTCAGTAGGAATTGCCGTTCGCCTCAACAACATACGCAAGACGGGTTTCGCTGTACAATCATCTGAGAAAATCACACAGTGAAGTGGGCAACCTCGACAACCAACTAGGATTATTGCAAACACACCAGATACCAGTAGGCGAAGTCATCTGAAAATTAAAGGTGGAAGATCTACTTAAACTGTTCGAAATGATCAACTTTTTCAACCTGGTATTGTTTCACAAAAACACCGCTTTAGACAGTGTTGAAGAGTTCTACAGCAATTACGTGAACCGTTGCATGGAGAAGAAAGTAACAAGGCAACTGACGACTTCTTCATCCTAGGACGAGCTTCATTTGTATACATTAATTATTCTCGGCTTTTCTATGAAATACCATTATTCTGTCATATAAAATATTGATTGATTGATTATAATAAAAAACAGTTTTTAATGGAAAACCTTATTTTTTATTTCAAACATACATACATTAGAGAATACAAATAGATGTTTACCCAGTTTTGTGATGCAAGTTACCGACGCATTCCCACGGAGCCAACAAAACACATGCCAGGTGCATTCCCACAGAGTCAGCACAACACATGCAGGTGAAAACGCATCAAGTAGCAACGAGCCAGACGCCACATCAGCAGAAATAGATAATATAAACCAAGTCGACATTAAGAATAAGTTCACTCTTTTCATGTAAATTGTATGCAATAAAGCTCTTAGAGCATTTTTTAAAAGTAGATCGTTAAATCTCTTCCTGAGACTGGGAAAGTGAGCCAAAATTATCCTATTTTATCCCGGAAAAAGAAAGAGTACCGCGAAGATAAAGAACGCGAATTGTGCGGGAATAGTGTAATAACTAGCAACAGCGGTGTTCGTCTGAAGGAAGGAGGCCCCCAAAGTAGCCGTGATCCAGGCAAAAGGACGTTAAGGATTTAACAGCCGCCCTCAGCATCGATCCAGTAGCCAACCCAACGTGACGACGAAGATCGATATCCTGGCAGAAAAGCAACGTAGAATTGCGAAGGAATCAGCGAAGTCACCGAATATGCATTTGAGCTTTGCAGCTATAACATTGTAAGTTCGTAAGAATAATCATATTGAAAAAATTATAAGGATCAAATAAGAATAGTTATATTGAAAAATTAAAAGATCAAGATTAATTACATTAAAAATATATTGAATTAACATATTGAAAAACTTAGTAGATTAAACTATATTGAAAAATTATGAAGACTAAGTACAGTGAAAAGAATAAATTGAAAAATTATTAAAATATCTAAAAGAGTAATTATTGTCAAAAATATATGTTTTTGTATAACAAAAAGAATTTCAGCCAGTGAAAACAAATTGTGAAAAGTGAAATTGGTTATCTTTTACCTCTCTCAAAGTGAACTCGAATATTCTTATTTAGACGCTAGTGGTCTCTTTACAAGAAAATACAGTGATACTTCCTGTGGTCCTCATTTTACAAAAATCATCGGCACTTCCTTGCGTGTTAAAAACCCTTCCTTGTTGTGTGAAAACCCACGTAGAATTTTCTGTTATTAATTGTCACATTGAATTGCCACTATTGAATGGCCAACCGAAATAACCTGGTCAGGCCCCCACGCCTAAGCACCAACGATCTTCCAACCGTAATGGAAGAAGCGGGTGCAGCAACAAATCCCCCAAATGTTCCACAAAATATTTTAAACCATGACGATCTCGTCCGGTTAATCGCTCAAGTAGTTTCGGAAACGCTTCAAATTCAAGGCAGACAAATATTTGATTCCTTTATGAATCCAGCTTCTGATCCAAACCAGGATCAAGATGTACCCATAAACATAGACGCCGAAAGAGACCTATCCGACATGGATAAAATCCCAGACGTCGTGAAAAGTCTGCAAACCTTCTCCGGCGACCCAAGTGAATTCTGTTCGTGGAAGAAAAGTGTAGAAAGAATTATGACAATCTACAAACACCTCCAAGGGACACCGAAATACTACGGTATCCTCTCCGTCATCCGCAATAAGATTGTAGGACAGGCGGATATCGCCCTCGAGTCTTACAACACACCCTTAAATTGGCCAAAAATATCGAAATGCCTAACATTGCATTACTCGGATAAACGCGATCTCGGTACCCTAGAGTACCAACTAACGACCCTCGTACAAGGGAATAGTTCAATACACGAATTTTACCATATTGTGTACCACCACTTGTCCCTCATCCTCAACAAGCTATCGTCAATGGACATGGGAGATGAATCAATGAGGAATATGACACAATGTTACAGGGACAAAGCATTAGACACATTCGTGCGCGGTCTCAAGGGTGACCTCCCACGTCTCCTGAGCATTCGAGAACCTGCCGACCTCCCACAAGCCTTGCACCTTTGCCTAAAACTACAAAATGTCGATTTCAGGTCTCAACATGCCTTGAGCTCTCAAAATCCAATTAGAAGGGCCTATCCGAACACACCCCCTTCACTACCGCTAAAAAGGAATAATGCCCATCATCCATCCGCACAAGGCTACATTCCAAGAAAGGATTTTCACCCCGAATTGCTGCACAATCCTAGCAGACCCCAAACTCCACAATTTCGTCACCCGAATCCGCAATTTAATCCATTCTTTTCAAACCATAGACCATTTGTACCTAATCCAAACTTTAGGCAACTACCTCCAAAACCCAGGCAGTACGAACCGATGGACATTGATCATTCAATTAGATCAAGAGCCGTAAACTATCAAAACCGGCCTCAAAATCAACATCAGCACCCAGCCCAAAAACGACCAACACCTCTAATGACCCATGTACCTAACAAACAACAAAGAATATTTAATGTGGAGCCAAGTAGCATTGCCCCTGATGAATATTACGATAACGCGCTATACAAACAACAATATGACTACGACGAAACAAATGATTATGAAGACCCACCTACTGAACACGATAACACTAACATAAATACGGACACCCCTGACCAGAACCCCAGAAATGAACAAGACGATGTTCATTTTTTAGATTGTTGAGCTCTTCGCTTCCATATATAGAATACGTTGCGAAGAGCGGAGAAAACTTAAAATTTCTGATAGATACAGGCTCGAACAAAAATTATATTCAGCCTCGTTTCATACGGTACCCCATAGAAAACGAAAAACCGTTCAAAGTAAACTCTGTTGGTGGATCAGTTAACATAACACACCATGCCTTTATCCCCTTATTTGGGCCCAACATAGAAAAAATCAAATTCTTCATATTACCATCCTTAAAAACGTTTGCAGGTATAATTGGTAATGACAGTCTAAAAACCCTCCAAGCAGTCATTCACACTGACAACAACTTCATGACTATCAGAGAAAATATCCGCATTCCTCTTAGGCAACATATTTCACAAACCGTGAATCACTTGAATTCAAGAACCAACCATATGAACGAAACGCAAATCAAAAATCTCAAACATATCCTCGACAAGTATCCCAACCTATCATCAGAACCAAACCAAAGCCTGACCTTTATGACCACTGTTAAAGGAGAAATCCGCACAACAACAAACGACCCTGTCTATGCGAAGTCCTACCCGTACCCAATGGCCCTAAAGGACGAAGTTGAGAAAGAAATTCAACAGCTCTCTCAAGTCCCCCTATAATGCACCAGTCTGGATAGTAAAGAAAAAAACAGGATGCATCAGGGGAGAAAAAATTCCGAATGGTAATCGACTATCGGAAATTGAACTCCATCACAGTAACCGATGCCTATCCCATTCCCGACATCAACGATGTCCTCTCCAACCTGGGAGAAAATCAATACTTTTCGATCCTAGATCTAAAAAGCGGATTCCATCAGATCCCCTTAAGAGAGCGCGACATCGGGAAAACCGCTTTCGCAATTAATAATGGCAAATACGAGTTTGTTCGCCTTCCATTTGGCCTGGAAAATGGTCCAGCAATCTTTCAAAGGGCACTCGACGATATTCTCCGAGAACATATTGGAAAACGCTGCCGCATCTATATAGACGATATAATAGTTTTTGGTAGGACCGAAGAGGACCACTTCAAAAATTTAGACATTGTCCTTAAGACCCTCAAGGATGCCAACGTAAAAATCAATTTGGATAAATGCGAATTCCTCAAGAAGGAAGTTGAATTTTTAGGCTTCATTGTCAGCGTTGATGGGATCAAGACAAACTACAAGAAAGTCGAAGCAATTGCTTCATTCCCACTTCCAAAAACACTCAAAGACTTACGTTCCTTCCTAGGCATGTCAGGATATTATCGACGATTTATCCACGATTATGCGAAAATCGCTAAGCCCCTGACATCCCTTTTAAGAGGGGAGGATGGACGAGTCTCAAAAAACTCATCCAAAAACAAACCAATCTCCCTCGATAAGGAGGCAACAGCAGCGTACAACAAACTCAGAAACATTCTCATATCTCAAGATGTCGTACTTTCACATCCAGACTTTACAAAACCATTTGAGCTAACAACCGATGCGTCTAATTACGCGATCGGCGCAGTCTTATCCAAAGACAACAAACCAATCTCATTCTTGTCAAGGACTCTCAGTAAAACTGAGGAGAACTACGCAGCGAATGAAAAAGAAATGCTTGCAATTATTTGGTCACTAAACTCCCTTCGAAATTACCTATACGGTTCCAGTCATGTACGAATCTTTACCGATCATCAGCCTCTCACATACGCACTCAGTTCGAAAAATACCAACAGCAAACTTAAACGCTGGAAAGCCATCCTCGAGGAGTATGATGAGATACGATATAAACCGGGTAAGGCAAATGTTGTCGCCGATTCCCTTTCCAAACCCCCTCAAACAACCAAAATAATGACTAACATGACACGCGACACAAACGAGATAAACTCTATGACACCTACGGAACACAGCGACGACAGCTCAACACAAAATTTAATCCCTTCTGTAGAATCCCCAGTGAACATATTTAGGAACCAACTTATTCTTAAAGTAGGAGAGTAGAACAGCTATCAGATCCTTAACCCATTCGAAAATTACACCAGGCATATTATTATCCAAAAAAATTATTCCGAAAATGACATAATAAATGTTTTTAAAAGATATTTAAATCCGCATGTCATTAATGGACTCCTGACAGACGAACCTACTATGGGCCTAATCCAAACAATATATCCACACCACTTCAAGGACTACAGAATTTGATATACTCAAAAACTAGTAGAAGATATTACCAACGAGGCAGAGCAAGAAGAACGAATCCTTCGAACCCATAAAAGAGCACATCGTAATGCGGAAGAAAACCGCAAACAACTTCTAGAGAATTTTTACTTTCCGAAAATGGCTTCCAAAATTAGACAACTGGTTAAACTTTGTACCACATGCAAAGAGAACAAATACGACAGACACCCGAACAAGCCCTACCTAAAACCGACACCCATTCCTCAAGATCCTGGACATATTGTACACATTGACATATTCATGACTGAAAAGAAACGCATACTCACCGCGATAGACAAATTTACCAAATTTGTTCAAGCTAAAGTTATACCATCAAAATCCGCTGAAGACATTAAAAGACCACTACGAGACATACTATTCTTCTACTGTATCCCCGAAATAGTAGTAATCGGCAACGAAGGAGCTCTTAGATCCGCGTCCTTAGAGTCAATGATAGAAGACGAGCTTAAAATAAAACTTTTCCGTACTCCACCGTTCAAGAGTGAGGTCGACGGCCAAATTGAACGTTGGCACTCTACACTCATAGAGATCATGAGATGCTTGAAACGTGACGGACCTTCTAGACCCTTCGAAGATCTCCTTGAACGCGCAGTGAACGAGTATAATTTTACTATTCACTCAACTGCGGGTAAAAAACCAGTAGAACTGTATCTCGGTCGAATACCTAACGTCACCCCCGAAGAACTAGAAAATGTACGTCTGAGCAATATAGAGAAGATCAAACACAAGCAGATGACCGACATGACCAATCCCAACAAAAAACGACAACCCATAAAAACCTACGATACAGGACAGGTTATCTACGTTAGACAAAACAAACGAATTGGAACAAAACTAAACCCTAGATACCGACAAGAAATTGTCAAAGAGGACAGAAATACGACTATACTAACCGAATCTGGCAAAATAATACATAAGGATGAAATTCGAAATTAATTTTTTCCCAGACTCATCGCCCTCACGACCGACGCTAACTACAAATCCTGGACTATACCAATTCGCAAATTATTTCCTTCCACCTAGGACAGACAAAGATCAAGGACGGAAACTTCAAGATAATTCATATAATCGACTTAGACCAGTACGAACGATTTGTTACTAACACTCATCCCATCCTAAATTTATCAATAGTTCAACACCATCCACTCTCAAAATACTTAATGTACGAATTCCACCAAATCGAGACCTTAATACAGAACTTAAAACCCCGCAAGATGAAGAGATCACTAGACTTCCTAGGCTCCGCGTGGAAATGGATCGCCGGAAGCCCTGATCACGAGGATTTAATAACAATAAGAGAAAAGATAACCAACGTCCTAAACAATAATAACAAACAAGTTGTAATCAATGAATTATATAATCAACAAATTAATAAAATCACCAAAATAACGAATGATATACAAAAAATATTAAACGAAGAAAAAAGACAAACTGTAGTATCTTTTCCGAATTGAAATACAAAATGAAGATTGTCAAAGAAGAATTAAAAAAATATTAATTATGCCATACATTGGGCAAAAATGGGGGTCATCAACTCCCTCATTCTATCAAAAAAAGAAATAAATCTAGCTACTGACATATTAAACAAAGATCTGTTACCATTTTCAACTATAGAAGAAGCATTAGAATTAGCTGACATCAAAATCATTTGTAATCACGAAACTATTCTATATATAATCAACATTCCGACCACAAGGCAAGAAACATATGAAACCTTATTAATTAAACCTATAAGAAAAGGAAATGTAATAACGATAATACCCTTTAAGAAAATATTTAGAAATAAAGAAAAATTATATGGCGTAAAAAATAACAATTGTAAATATTACAACAATTTGTTCATTTGTAAAGAATCAGATATAGTAGACATTAGTTTAACCGATTGTTTACCAAAATTGTTGTAAAGCTCAAACGCCACTTGTAACAGAATCAGCGCTCTGCAAGTCCCCAACACTGAGGAAATTTCACCCGGCAACTTACTGCTAAATGCGTTTCGCGGTCAACTTGAAGCAGAAGACACCACGCATACTCTTAATGGAACGTAACTCATAAAATTCCATAATACTTCTATCAAAATAAATGGGGAAAAATACGAAGCACACGAAATATCAACGATCAACGCGTTGCCTGCAATACTCCAACCTACACCCGAAGGAAAAATATATGGCGAACAATTATCTCTTGAGATGCTAGACGAAATTAAAATCAACAACACCGAGAAGATAAAAACGCTGGAATCGAATCACGAAATCCATCAGTATACGACCTATGGTTTAATCACCCTTTGGGCAACCGCAACATCAACCTACCTGATCTTAAAAATCTGTCTCCGGAAAGGCGCCACCTCATCAATAGCGGCCTCACCTATAACGGAGGTCAGAGTTTTACCACCCTCAACGCCATCAACAATCAGCCATCCACCAACAGGAACAAATCAAGCAAAGCCCAGATTCAACAACATCCCTTACTTCTAACGATAGTGGACTATCGTTCCTAGAGGGGGAAGAGTTACCGACGCATTCCCACGGAGCCAACAAAACATATGCCAGGTGCATTCCCACAGAGTCAGCACAACACATGCAGTTGAAAACGCATCAAGTAGCAACGAGCCAGACGCCGCATCAGCAGAAATAGATAATATAAACCAAGTCGACATTAAGAATAAGTTCACTCTTTTCATGTAAATTGTATGCAATAAAGCTCTTAGAGCATTTTTTTTTGAAGTATTTTCTGATAAATTTCTCCTTAACGGCACCTCGCAGATAAATTTTACAGCCTGTATTATATTCCTGCAAGACTTCTGGTATAGTGTTGTAATTCGTGCCGCCGTCACTCCAGCTAAGTCCATTTATGTTGCTAACTTCATACAGGTTTTATCTTCTCGCAGCACCCGGATCAAAGGCGAGTACAGCCAGTTCTTTTATAAAATATTGCTTATTGTTTCCGCTTACAAACTGGATATCGAAAATACACTCCTGCATGTTTCCGAAGGGAGAAGAAAACATAAAATAAAAATTTCTATTCAAATTTAATCTTTTTATATTTTTCGATCTTAGTACAATAAGTATATAGTATAGTATAGTGTTATATACATAGATTTGTGATTAACTTAGTATAATAAGTATGTAGAGTATAAAGTGGTATATACATGTATTTTCGCTTAACCTAGCTTAATTTGTTTAATACCGTAAGGGTAAGATAAAAAATCTTTTACAATCCTTTTATCATACGTAAATTGGAATTTTTTTCTCCGGTGCAGTAATAAAGACCCCTGGTCGTTTTCTTTTAATTTTTTTATCATTCACTACCTGGATTGTTTCGTAATCGTCATTGCCAATTACCATTGATTTGAGTCGATTAAAATTAATAAGTTGGGAGTTCTTGAAGTTAATAGTAATCCCTTTACATTTGGTGATATATTAGGTTTTTTTACCAGTCTCTACTTTAAGGCTATGGTTTTTAGGGCCTGTACTTACAAATTCGGTAATGAACGCATTAGGCCCATAGACTTCAATTTCATTGGTTAAGTCTCCCAAAGAGTCTGAGATTGGAAAAGTCATCGGACTGCCTTTTTGTCAACAAAGATCATACTATCGGTATCGCAATATAGTAATTGGATCCCGACCGTTTCGAGTGCCTCGAAAAGTTTCATTCTTGCAAACTCTGTTGTGTATGTGGCTATGGGTAAATTCATATGTGGTAGCATGTTCGAATTTTCCCTAATATTCTTCCGCGTAACCCACATTGTCTCCTGGTTAGCGGCGTATAAAGAGCAGATCTCAATGCCAGGCGAGTTAACAAACTCGCAAAATTCTTCATATTCGTGAAGCACCTTCGTATATGTTCGATTCTCCCGTTGGTCAAATTTACCCCAAATAGAATTTAAGCAAATCTTTACAGTGTTACGTCTACCAATTTTTTTTTCAATATTATTTTTATCTAAAATAATATCTTCTTTCATCTGGTAAGTTTTCAGAAATACATCCTTGTCAGCCTCTGACGATAATTTACTACTCCAACCTCTTGTTTAATTTTCAGGAAAGTATTGACATATTCAGTGAACAGAAATGTACCTGTGTTTTACGTGGTGGTCTGACAAGTGTGTCTTAACACCACGAGCTTCTTAAGCTACGAGTTACGATATGTTCGCACCAAGACCTCCCATAAACGTATTAGTCAATAGTCCATATCAAGTATGGGTACTGCTTTTCTGAATACGGGTACCAATATTAATTCAAAGCTGACAGGGCTCCTGCTTACCCTTGGTCAAGATTGGACCTATCATCATCCATGCCGCTATTTGGGCAACGGCACCCCTGTCGTAAACGCAACAGCACGCCGATACACCACATACAGGAGGGTCTCACAGCAATGTGTTAAGATCCAAACTGTATTGTAATGAAAGTACCCGCTAATGGGTGTACAACCACAGCCCCTAAGTTTCAGCCTCCACAGGCTCCTCACCAACACCGGCAGGGACAAGTCCCTGGGGCCCCGGTTCCCTTAGTTCCAGTATACCGCTGGTAAGGGTTCGAGGAAGCTCAATGCAACCTTTTCAATTGAGCCCCTGCAAGCTCTGGATTGATCGCCGTTTGGTCCATGGGTTACTAGGGGTCAACCACTTCCCCTTTATGTCAGTCAGCAAAGTATAAAACCTACTGTTTTGACACACCATGAGTCTAGGTAGTCATTGAAGTTCCGTGAGGTCGACGAATGCCCCGTAAGTCAATCAGCAAAAGTAGCAAACTCTACTATTTTGACTCCTTCATCCGGTTTTTGGTCCTAATGGGTTACTAGAGGTCAACCACTTCCCCTTGATGCCAGTCAGCAAAGCATTTTACAACCTACTGTTTTGACACACCATGAGTCCTTTTAGTCTGAAGTCCGTGAGGGTGACTATCCCCCCTTAAGCCGGTCAGCAAAAAGTTTATTCTACTGTTATGACTCCTCCATCCGGTTTGTCCATGGTTACGTGGGGGCGACAAGCTCCCATTAATGTTGGTCAGCTAAGATATACCTACTAAGATAAACTTACTAGGATACTTACTGTTTCAGACAAATCCATGCGTAATATAGGTCTGAAGTCCGTGAGGGTGACCATCCCCTCTTAAGTCGGTCAGCAAAAGTAGTACTCTACTGCTTTGACTCCTTCTTGCGGTTTTTGTCCATGGTTACGTGGGGGCGACAAACTCCCATTGATGTTGGTCAGCTAAGATCAAAAGAACTTAGAACTTACTAAGATCAAAAGAACCTACTGTTTCAGACAAATCCATGCGTAGAAGGTCAGAAGTCCGTGAGGGTGACCATTCCCTCTTGAGTACAGTGACTCCTTCATTCGGTTTGGATCATTCGGCGTTACCCGGGGTGCACCGCGAGGAGGCGATCCTTTATACACCCCATATTCAGTGAACAATCTTTTTTGAAATCGGATCGTACTTAGTGTAATAATATTTCCAAACTTCAAAAACCTGTTTGACTTTGTACCTTAACAGCCAGCGCCACTTCCGGAATAATCCACGTACCAGTAAAGACTATCTCTTCTTCGTTATGCTCACATCCCGCAATGTTATTAGCATCAGCACACTTTTTACAAAGTGCGAAAGCAGCTTCTTATTA
Source organism: Oxycera nigricornis (assembly GCA_963942545.1). Taxonomy (NCBI): domain Eukaryota; kingdom Metazoa; phylum Arthropoda; class Insecta; order Diptera; family Stratiomyidae; genus Oxycera; species Oxycera nigricornis. Next base: position 51,394,720 of record OZ012662.1, read on the forward strand.
CTAGTGAAAGGTAAGATTGGAATGTACAAACCGGACGGTGGAATAACTGAACATTTGATGAATCCATGCATGGGAAATATATCTGACAGAGAGAGTATGCTATCATTGCGAAAAATTTCAGGATACCCGAACAGGTAGGGAGAATATTTGTTAATATAGAGATATAGACTTGTGAAATCTAAATAGCGTATAGTTTCTTCTTCAATAGCCTTATGATACTAACGGAATACTTCAGTTCGACCTGCGAAAATTGCAACGCGCGGATTAAGCGGGAGACAAATGTCTGAAATTTTTTCATTCGGCATTTATCTAATGTCTTATGTTCCCTCTGCAATTCCCTAAACTAACGTTCCCAAGTATATTCGAACTTATAACCAAACTGTTTAATTGTCTCAATTTTTCTACGTGTGCATATATTTTTTTGCCTTAAAGTTTTGTTGCGACGTCAGCGTATTGACACTGCGGTCACGGAAAATTTATTTGAACCTAGCCTTCCACCCCCTGTATAGTGCAACGATGCCAGCTAAAGCTCAGCGCGTGGGTGTGGTTCTTTAGGAGGTTAGGCTAGGCCCGTGTCGATTCAAATAACATGGACAAGGGATGGGAATCAGGATTGGGTGTTGGTACTGAGCCTGAAGAAAAAAAAAACCTTAGGCCATAATATGGTTAAAAGGAATATATATATTTCAAATAATTCAAAAAAAAACATTATAATAAACTTATAAAATTACAAAAATATAATTCGAAATATGTAATAAAAAAAATTAAGGTTTTAAAGAAAACTATAATAAAGAAAATAATCGAAAAAAAATAATTATGATAAAAAGGAAACTATGGTAACTAAATAATAATAATAATAAAAATAATTATGATTAAAAGAAAATTATAAAAACAGAATAATCAAAAAAAATTGTAATTATGATTAAAAAAGAAACTATAATAACAGAAGAAAAATAGGGGGAAAAACGGAAAGTGAAGTGGAGTCAACACACAAAAAAAATATCAACTTTACTCCAAATAGTTATCGGTACCCAACTTACTCTGGCTGATGACGAGCGCTCCTCACCGCTGGTAGTTGTCCTGAAAAAAACCAAACAAATAGACGATGGCCTGACTTCACTTACTTGGCTTTCTTTTTTTTCTTGAACTTGACTACATATTTTAAGTTCATCGAATTTATACGAAACTTTGTTAAATTTACTCATTTTTATGATGGAAAATGACTGATCTCTGCATAGGCATTGACCTTCTCAACTCAAAATTCACATCAGTGGTTCATAACCAATTATTTATTGAGTGTCCTAATGTAAATCCTAAATAGGAATTCATTGTTCTAAAGGTTTAATCCCTCAAATTCCCATGTGTTCGCCGTTTTACAAAAAAACAAACAAACAATTTATAAAAAGAATCTTATCGTACAATGACATTTAATTTTCGCGATCTGAATCTCTATTTCTTTCAATTATTGAAAAAAAAACTTATTAAAATTTCGTTTAATTGTGCTCAATATATGGAAATCGAATTATGAAAAATCAAGACTGCTCAACGCGCTGATCAAGCACTCGACTGCATTCACGCCGCGCACCAACGGTGTTCAACATGCGACTCCATGCTACCACATAACTCTCCTCGAGCCACTTTTTTTTCTAAATCCATTCAGCCCCCGTTCTGCTGTAAATCCTTCATTTCTTATTATTATGTTTTTCTTCAAGTATAGACCACTATGTCCTTTCACAAGCAAAACTATTTCACGCGTTCTTTTTTTCTTCTTAACACTTTGGCTTTCTTATTTTCTTCACTTATTTCACGCGTTCTTTTTTCTTCTTCTTCTTAACACTTTGGCTTCCTTATTTTCTTCACTTATTTCACGCGTTCTTTTTTCTACCCAAATCGAAACTCCCTTCCTCCATCCTCTTTCCAAAATCAACTTATTTCAAGCGATCTTTCTTGTTTTTTCAAATCTATCTCGACACCTTTTCCGTCTACCACCAACTGTCCTCATTTCAAGCGATCTTTCTTGTTTTTTCAAATCGATCTCGACACCTTCTCCGTCTACCACCAACTGTCTTTCAAGTCCCTCAGTTTTTCATCCACCCCATTCCAAATTTTTGAAGCCGGGTGCAAAAGGTCCCGCTGGCTTCCAGTTGGATGCGGATTCCAGATCTTTTCTAGTTGCCAGGTCGCATCAGCCCGCTACTTGGCATTGACCTTTCATCCGCATTCCAACTGAAAGATGCAGCCCGAGCGGGGAAAAAATGCAAGGAAAAAAAATTACAGGCAGCTCTGGGGATCGAACCGACCTCCTCATGGTTCTGAGGCAGCGACGCTCCCTGAAGGCTACTGTCTAGAGATGACAGAAGAGGTGCAATTATTAGACCTAAACTTAATGTGGCTTGTTTCAAGTTATTTGCAATATTCGTGGGGACGACCTCGACCCAGGAGATATGTCTCATTGCCGGGCAGAAATTAGATCTTAAGCACGAATGTCTTGTGCGTGGTAAATGCCCAGTGAATGTCCTTGGTCGTCTTCCAACTCATATGCCGAGGTGCCTACTTTTCGTGTTATTCTTGCTGCCACGAATTTTGGAGCTAATTTGGCAGCAAAATGATTCACAGCGCTGCTTAGTGCATGATTTCTCACCCAGACTCTCTGGCCTAGCGAGAAGTTGCGTATTTTACAGTGCAAGTTGTACACGCGTGCCCCCTTAGAGTGTGCCTCTGCCAGCCTTTCCTGCACCCGATCTTGAACTAATCGCAGTCTGTCGCCATTTGAGCGGAGCAAAACCTCGCCGTCCTCAAATGCGTGGAGTCTTCGGAGCAGACCATAATTCGAGCCATGTTGCATAGGCTGGTATCCGAACATAAGGAAATGCGGTGAAAACCCCGTGGAGTCATGAGCAACGTTTCGAAACGCGGAGCAGGACTCTGCGAGATGTTCATCCCATTTCCTATGATCTTCCCCTATATAAGCTCGGATCATCGACAATATACTCTGGTTTGCCCGTTCTGAAGCGTTCGCTTGTGGGGTGTGAAGTGGCGTTCGACAGTGTTGCACTCCAAACTCATTCAACATCTGAGTGAACACATGGGAAACGAACTGAACTCCATTGTCCGAATGCAGAACTTCTGGCACTCCAAAACTGAGAAAAATTTCGTTCTTTATGTATTTGGCGACAGCTTCCGGACAGCCACCGGAGACGGTGGCCTTCGGTAGTGCTTTCAGCCAAATAAACTTGGTGTAGTGATCAAGCACGACAAGGAGTTGGGTATTCCCAGACCTTGAACGTGGGTATGGACCAAGAAAGTCCACGAACAATCGTTGTATGGGTCTACAGGTTTCTCGAGGTGCTCCAAGTGGTGGTCTCATGGTGAAGTTAGGTGGCTTGATTTGCTTGCAGGTTTCGCAGGCTCTAATATAGCTGGCAACGTCCTGCCTTAATCGAGGCCAGTAATAATATCTTTGTAAGACCTCGGTGGTCTTCTTTATTCCCACGTGAGAGCCTCTGGGATCATCATGAGAGCCTAGCCAATCTGCCAGATAAATCTTGCTGGCTCATGAGCCACTTTAAACTGGCATGATCGGTGATTATGGTGAAAGGCAACCCCTCGATGTATGCTCGAAATCTTTAAACACTTTGCACAGCTGCTAAGCACTCTAATTCTGTGATGCTATAGTTACGCTGAGCCGTGTTTAATTTCGCAGACATGAATGCGATGGGATGCTCTCCACCATCATCATCCTTTTGGAACAGCACACTGCCAATGCCCGTAGTGCAAGCATCGCACTGGATATAGAAGGGCCGACCGAAATCGGAATTAGTCAGAACTGGAGCAGTAACAAGACGCTGCTTAATATCTTGGAATGCTTTATTAGCGGCCTCTGTCCATTGGAACGTCCGCTTTGCCTTGAGTAAGTCTGTTAAAGAACTCGCCAAGGACGCAAAATTTGGGATAAACCGTCGATACCAGCCTGTCATGCCCATGAACCGCCGGATGTCCTTCACCATTTTAGGTGCTGGGTAAGTTAGAATGCTCGCTACCTTTTCAGAATCAGTTTTCAGAGTCCCGTCACCAACCACATACCCAAGATATTTAATTTCTTTTTGCAGGAATTTCCTTTTTTCCACGTTGATTGTCAAGTTTGCCTTCCGCAATAATTCTGGCACTGTGTAAAGTAATTCCATGTGCTTATCAAAGGTGGAACTTGTTATGAGCAAATCATCGAGATATACAAATATCTTGTCATGTAGTTGGTGAGGGATGAACTTGTGCATCAATCTACACATTGTCTGAGGAGCATTACAAAGGCAAAAAGCCATGACCGTGAACTGGTATAATGGCCTGCCGGGAACGGTGAACGCTGTTTTCTCCCGAGAGCTTGTGTCCAAGGGTATCTGCCAGAATGCGTCTTTCAAGTCTAAGCTCGTGATGTATCGGGTAGCTTGAAGACGTGCCAAGAGTCCTTCGATTAACGGTAATGGAAAGGCGTCTTTGAGAGTAACTTTATTAAGTCTTCGGGCATCAAGACATAGCCTCACCTTTCCAAGCTTCCGAACTACCGTCACCGGGGAACTCCATGCGCTGTGACTTTCTTCTATTACGCCTAAGGACAGCATTCGATCTAGCTCGTCGTTTATCAGAGCTTGAATGACAGGAGATACGGCGTAATGTCTCTGTTTTATAGGCTGGGCAATACCAGTGTCTATGTGACGTGACAACAAACTCGTCTTGCCCAATCCTAAGATGTTGAAGGACGAAAAGTCATTCTTTATTAGGTCAAGTTTAGTGGATTCCTGGGGAAGCAGCTCATGAAACGCACTTTTTAAGGATTCCGTCACCGCATTCATGGTAGGTAATGATATGGGTGGAATGTTAAAGGCGTCCCAAAAGTCTACCAACAGGTATAAAGAGTTTGTAAGGGCAGGTACGACTAAGAAGCGGATCAAACGCGTGCGATTGTTAAAACGCACTAGGCTATTAACGTATCCTAGAACGGCAACGCCATCTCCTGATGCAGTTTTGACCATGGCTTTCAGAGGGTGCATGCGTAAGCCAAGCTCGCCAATAAGTTTCATCCCTGTAGAACCAAAGATACTAACACTGGCCCCGCTATCTAACAGACCTAATAGTTTTCGTCCTTTTATCTCTATCTCAGCGAAAGGTCGATTGTCTCCCGCAGGGGTAATTATCGACTCAAGGCAGGATTTCTTAAAAAAACTTCGGGTTTTCAGATAGTTATACGACCGCTTGAATCGTGAAGCGTGAGGCTTGGTAGTTGGACTTGTGGTTGGGACTGTTTTACTGTCCGATGTTTGGACAGCAACGTCATCAAATGAACGGTCAGCACTTACTGTCGGCGCCGTAGTTCCGGGTCGGTATTCGAGGCGGTCTCCGTAGTGGAAGTTTGTTGAGGTTTGAGATGAGGTGGAGTGTACAGAGTCTCCATATTCTGCACACTCAGACCAGCGTTTCCCGCACACTTGGTGCATCTTGGTTTGACCACCTCCGGAGTTCCACATCCAAAGCAAAATTGTCTCTGCACTGACTGAGATGAATGCCCTATATCCTGGCAGTTCCAACATACCCGCAAATCCATACTCGGGCGTGCGCGAAGTGTATTTGTTGATGTTGAAAGTGATGCCATCGCTGGATTATCTCCGGTCTATCGGTATCTACTTGATGTGGGAGCTGGATAAAGGCTCTGAGGGACGATTTCAGCCTGGTGTCCGACGATGGCATTTACTTCTTCATTGGGATCGTCATACCCACTGCAGATTTCCGCTACTACATTGGAGCGTTTATATTGATTTCTTTCCAGGGCCTTACCATTTGGGTACCACACCGCTTCTATGGCTACACACCGACGAACGAAGGCCTGACTTGAATGAAACTCCACACCAGCCAAATGGTTTCTTAAACGGAGATCCATATTCCGTAGAAGGATGCATTGCATATCAATGTCAGGCAGCGTGTGCCTTAGTCGTAACGCTAACGCCTCCAAGGCATCGTGGAAATCTTGGAGGGGCTCACCTGGACGCTGTAAGCGAGCATCCATAGCGCGTCTCAAATCTCAAATTCCATTTAGATGGTGGAAGCGAAATGGACGATCTGTTCACCGTAGGGGCTTGTGACATTTCCAAACGACGATAATTCCTTCTATCACCAGCATTGTCCCCGGGGGGTGTGCTTTGAGCAAAAAATTCTTCAGGATGAACCTCCTTTTCTGGCCGATCTCTAGGTGGCGGAGACGTGTGTACGCTACGTGGTTGAGTTTCGGTTTCTGTGGGTGACATGGCCATACGACCTAACCGCCGGGTTAGACGTTCGAGCCCAGAGTCGTCTGACCTACGTACCGTATTTGGCATTGTGCCTATGATAAATGTCCACAAAAATTACTATATAATACAATCTACTCGATATATGCGAGGGAACCAAAAAACTAGAAGTCGCGTATCAAATCCAAAAATTATGCTTTTATACTACACCAAAAATTCCAAAATCCAAAAATTGCAATAATTGTAGAATATGTATGATTAATGATTGTTCTCGTCAATAATTTTTTTTCAGGCTCAGCACCAACATTTACATTGATTGCATGTAATTAAAGGGAAAGGGGTATTAAATGTTAGGAGGGGGAAAAAACTTGGATATTTATGAAAATTAATTGAAGACAGATCTCTTTCCATATAAACCCGGGTGAAGAGGAGCTCTCCTAGAATTGTACTTTATTCGCAAAGTCCCCCCATGGGCGGATCTTACAACACACCGGATAAAAGACGCTGGGAGGTTGCCTCAAAACCACGAAAGGTGAACGAGAAATCAGGAATATCCTCTGATTCGAAGTGCTTAGTCTTTGCTAAGCTATCTCGTGAAAGGAGATACAGTAGACACATACCTGATAGTAGTACTCGCCACCAAATTATATGTTATGGTTCACCCGTCTGATCGAGCCCTAATATCGGGGCTATTAACTCATTTCGACACAATGGGCGCCACCGCGACCGCAGTGACCAATATTATAAAAATGATTTTTGAAGAAAAAAAAAAGTGTAACAAAAATTAAATAGAAATTGACAAAATTTAATAAAAATGAAAGTAATTTGAATAACTAAGATAAAACAAATGCAAAATAAGGAGAAAAATAGAACTTATTTGAAAATCTAATGAATTAATTAATCAATTCTAATTTAAGTGAACCCGCACAGTCAAATAAAATGCAAGAAAAATCAAATACTATAGATTAATTTCATCACTATTCAAAGCCAAAAGCCTACATACTTTGGGCGCCATTTGTTGTGACCTCAGCGTATTGACACTGCGGTCACGAAAAATTTATTTGAACCTAGCCTTCCACCCCCTGTAGCGCAAAGATGCCGGCACCCGGCCCCAAAAATATGGAATGGGGTGGATGAAAAACTGAGATACTTGAGGACAGTTGGTGGTAGACGGAAAAGGTGTCGAGATAGATTTGAAAAAACAAGAAAGATCGCTTGAAATAAGTTGATTTTGGAAAGAGGATGGAGGAAGGGAGTTTCGATTTGGGTAGAAAAAAGAACGCGTGAAATAAGTGAAGAAAATAAGGAAGCCAAAGTGTTAAGAAGAAGAAGAAAAAAGAACGCGTGAAATAAGTGAAGAAAATAAGAAAGCCAAAGTGTTAAGAAGAAAAAAAGAACGCGTGAAATAGTTTTGCTTGTGAAAGGACATAGTGGTCTATACTTGAAGAAAAACATAATAATAAGAAATGAAGGATTTACAGCAGAACGGGGGCTGAATGGATTTAGAAAAAAAGTGGCTCGAGGAGAGTTATGTGGTAGCATGGTGTCGCATGTTGAACACCGTTGGTGCGCGGCGTGAATGCAGTCGAGTGCGGGATCAGCGCGTTGAGCAGTCTTGATTTTTCATAATTCGATTTCCATATATTGAGCATAATTAAACGAAATTTTAATAAGTTTTTTTTCAATAATTGAAAGAAATAGAGATTCAGATCGCGAAAATTAACTGCCATTGTACGATAAGATTCTTTTTATAAATTGTTTGTTTGTTTTTTTGTAAAACGGCGAACACATGGGAATTTGAGGGATTAAACCTTTAGAACAATGAATTCCAATTTAGGATTTACATTAGGACACTCAATAAATAATTGGTTATGAACCACTGATGTGAATTTTGAGTTGAGAAGGTCAATGCCTATGTAGAGATCAGTCATTTTCCATCATAAAAATGAGTAAATTTAACAAAGTTTCGTATAAATTCGATGAACTTAAAATATGTAGTCAAGTTCAAGAAAAAAAGAAAACCAAGTAAGTGAAGTCAGGCCATCGTCTATTTGTTTGGTTTTTTTCAGGACAACTACCAGCGGTGAGGAGCGCTCGTCATCAGCCAGAGTAAGTTGGGTACCGATAACTATTTGGAGTAAAGTTGATATTTTTTTTGTGTGTTGACTCCACTTTACTTTCCGTTTTTTCCCCCTATTTTTCTTCTGTTATTATAGTTTCTTTTTTAATCATAATTACTATTTTTTTTGATTATTCTGTTTTTATAATTTTCTTTTAATCATAATTATTTTTATTATTATTATTATTTAGTTACCATAGTTTCCTTTTTATCATAATTATTTTTTTCGATTATTTTCTTTATTATAGTTTTCTTTAAAACCTTAATTTTTTTTATTACATATTTCGAGTTATATTTTTGTAATTTTATAAGTTTATTATAATGTTTTTTTTTGAATTATTTGAAATATATATATTCCTTTTAACCATATTATGGCCTAAGGTTGTTTTTTTTCTTCAGGCTCAGTACCAACACCCAATCCTGATTCCCATCCCTTGTCCATGTTATTTGGATCGACACGGGCCTAGCCTAACCTCCTAAAGAACCACACCCACGCGCTGAGCTTTAGCTGGCATCGTTGCACTATACAGGGGGTGGAAGGCTAGGTTCAAATAAATTTTCCGTGGCCGCAGTGTCAATACGCTGAGCTCGCAACAGTTTCCATATTCGGATTTACTTTTTCAAGGAAATGTTTTACTTGAAAACACACATCACAACCGTGGTGAAAACAACCGTACACTGTGTTGGTTTTAACATTAAACCCATCTACTCGAAACCCCTCTTTTTTCAACTTTATTTCAGCAGTATTTACTGCAGAGATGATTGCTCCATTCGCCTTCATAATCTTCCATACAAGTGATTTACACCGTATTCTAGAATGATTTCCAGAATTCTTATAACCGTTCTTAGGTATTATTCCTAGAGTGTCTTTTTTAAGGAAGTTCTTCCTGAAAACAAGCATACAGTCCGATGCAATAATCAGACTTTCTATGAACGGGTTAACCCAACTTATATTTAAAAATTCCTGCATGAATTGAAGACAACCGAGTCGTAAAATATCGACGTCATTAATGCAATATTTCAACATTTCTTTTTTATTGTCAAAAACCTCTTTACGGGCGTTATCATACCATTTTAAAAATTCATCTCTTTCATCCGTCTTCATTGTAACACAGCCAAACATTTCAGCTTCGGAAATTTTACCAACATAATCAATATTTGCCATAGTTTTGAAAAAATAAGGATTGTACCCCTTAGCAAAGTCTGTAATACCAAACATTCGAGGAAATTTAGAGAGGGGAAACGCCAAAAAATTAACAGAGTCTAAAAAAGACACCTCGCCACATTGTAACTTCAATATTTTTGTACCATTCATGATAAGGGCAATATTCAACTTACGGTTTAACAATTCTTCTATCAAAAAGTGGCCATCAAGGTTTGCAGGTTGTGGGCAATGCAAAACACATTACTCACAAAAGGACGATTTTGAATACAGTAGTCTATAAATCTAGAAACTAATGCAGGCTTCTGATCGTCATATTCAAAAATATGCTGGCTGACCCCGCAAATATTGCAATCCCGTTTTATGTCTGAATCTTGGTAGCAGTTATTGCATATTTGTTGTGCAACTATCATATTAACAACATGTAAAAAGGATGTGGAACTGCCTGCAAAGGGGGTATTCTGTGTGCTTTCACAATCGAAAAAAATTAATAAGAATTTTGACTTTTTCTCATCACTGTACGGTTTAATGTAACACTTGTGGTTCTCGGGAACAATTTTCCAACAAATATGAAAGTAGAATTCGTTGCATGTATGACTTGTTTCCCGTTTTTTGTAGGAAACAATAAATTTGGAGCAGTGTTTGCATATTTTGAATGTTTCGCACACACTTTTATCGTCGATTTTGTTTTGTAAATGATTGAGAAACCACGTGTCTCCTCTAGTGACGATTGTAATCATCGCATTTATTGATTTTATCAACAAATTGTCGTGGTGGAAATGAGTAACAGTATGAACACTTCATCGAACACTTATGTCTTTTGCAATCTGTAATTTTATCGCAAAAATAACAGATATAATCTTTATCAAAAACCCAGTTACTGAAGTAATCACGTAAATATATTTCAAAAGTTCCGAGTAATAGAGAGAGAAAAATTTTATGAAGGGCTTGCCAGTTTCAAGTTAAAAAAAAATCGAGTTTGAATTTTCGAGATTATCATTATCATTATTATCTGGTAATTTTTCACAAATTTCTGAAACTTGTAAAGGTCTTGTAAAATACATCCATCATCCCCGACAATCACCATTGCGTCTTTACACAGTTTTTTTTGCAATTTTATCTAATGAGTCAAAAACCTCTTTCTGTTTGTAGGTGTTAAAATTCGGGGCGCACATTTCAATCGCATAACATATACTTCGGGTGAGACAATTCACATCATATTTTTCCCCAAATCAAGTACAGATCTCTTTAGGCTTAAAAACTCACTCTCCTCCATAGAACCAAGTTTTGTTCTCCCCACGGCAAGGGGACAGTTGATAATATCGGCCTTTCATTCCATAATATTATCGGCAAGAAAAGTGGTATTAGACTGATTGACATTTGAAATCAATCCAACTATGTATTCACCACTTAGCTCGCCAACTGGTCTAAAACTACTCCAAATTGGCTTTACTTCTGGAGAGTTGGGAAGTGTCATGCTCAACCCGACCTTGCTCTCTTTTGGAAAATTCGTAAGAATATCTTTTACTACATCACCAAACACTTTCTCTAAACAGCTAAAAGGATCTTCTGAGATTCCAGAAAGATCTTTTAAACGGAAGGTGATCTTGACTCCGTCAATATAAAAAATTTTTATAAAATTTTGACTCTTTGGATATCAGTTCATAACTGGTATCCAAGCCATGACCGGGCTGGTTTCTGTCATTAAATTTGCTTTTAACGTTTGGACAATTATTTAGATCCATTTTTTCATTGGAACCTACGGAATTATCAACGTCACTAAAACAACTATTACTACTTCTACAAAACACTGAGGAAATCAAAAATTTCCCTCAGTACACTATTTGAAAACGGTACATTAAACTTGATTGAAAATTTAGTTAAAATTTCCAGAAGAGCATATTTATGTTCTGTTGTAAATTTTACAGCTTCAGTTTTCATTTTCTTTATGGAATTGTTCAAGCTGAATATAAAAAATTCCTCTTCTATTGCTAAAGCGCTATCTAAGTACTTTATTAACATAGTGTACATTTTCTATCCTTACCAAGAATTTATTTTTTTAAACTATTTATCAAGGAACTGCAAGGCTTAAAACTTACGCTCCACCAAATATCACTAGCCGGGAGTACCTTTACCTTTTTTGTTTTTAGGACCTAGCTTCAGAGGCCAGCCTCTTAATTAAATCTAAAGAAGGGGGAAAATTTTCTTCCTGTAGGTGTTGTTAAGAGGGTCTTGTTGTTAGATGGTTTAACGCCTTCTTTGATGGCTGCCGAGGATGTAAGATCTCCCCCCTGTAGGTGCTGTCGGGCAGGCTACGTTGTGCGATCGAGGAGACCCCGTTGACCAACGATGTGGAGTCCTTTATGGGGGTTGTCGAAGAGGTCCCGTTGACCAACGAAGTGGAGTCCTTTATGGGTGTTGCCCAAGAGATCTCGTTGACCAACGATGTGGAGTCTTCCTTTACATCCGTTTCGAGCTCTAGAAGAGAGTTGGTGACTTCGAGTAGCTGCAGCAGAAGTTGCTCTTTGTACTTTAGAAGGCTGCTTTCTGTGAAGAAAATATATTTAAAAATATAAAATAAGATACTAGGAAAATATATCAAGAGATACTTACCCATTTGGTTTCGTATAAATACTCGGCTTTACTTCCACGAGGATCTCTTCAATCCAAGTATTAATGGAAAATGTGAACTTCAGTATTGCCTGCCTTCTTAATATATAAGATTTTTGCGGAGCCCTTACCCAAAGCACGAATAAGGAAAAGACTTATGATATTGCACAATCTCTTTGTTGACTATGATAACCGCTCTTGTTTCCTTACAATGTTGTGATTATCATCGTCAATTATTTTCATAAAATATGCGCCAGTAACGTAACATCTAAAACAATTTTCCTTCTTTACACTGTTGCTGTATGACTGTTAAGGGGGTTATTGCTTATCTAAAATTTGTATAAATACTGTACTATGCAGGATACTTTACAGTACAACATCAAGAAGTTTCACAACAACAGCATCGGAAAACACTATGGTAAGTGAGCTTTCGGTTTTTACGTTTAGACAAAAAAATTCTAAAAATGCTATATGTTGTAATATTTAAATTACGCGCCTTTTGCTCAATTGACGTGCGCTGTCTTGTGTGTCAAGTTTATCTTCTTTCACTCCATTCTGTCTCTCTACACCGTGAACATTACTAGCCGGTATATTGTAAAGTGAACTTAATTAAGTTTTTCCTATTTTCTTTATTTAAAACTACTCGTTTTCATTAAATATCAAGAATATTTTTGAAAGCGCTTTCGACATTCTTTGTGATGCCGCGAAAAGTGGTTGTGCCAGGTTCACATTCATTACATCCCTTGAAGTCAACAAGTCGTACGATGTCAGATTTTTTAATATGATTAAAACGAAGTTTGGACTCCGAGTAACGGTCCATCTTTCGGACGGGACGTATGTTTATTTACCACCCCGGTGTGCTGAAAAGGTACATAGTCCAGTCAATTGGGAGTTTGACCATGCATTTTGGGTAGGCAGAATTTTTTTGAGGCAATGCGTGGGCAATGGTATAGGTAGCTTAAGTTCAAGTTTCGGGGGTCGCAGCTCTTGTCCTTTGGGTTCCATCTTCAAAACAAAAGAAGTTGGGGCACCCTTGTTGGGTTGGTTCGTTTTCAGAAAAATAAAAGATCGTTTTGACGACACGTCGTGCTTTTATTAAATATATTGATGGGCTGACAAAAAAAGTTCAATTGCTGGTTTGGCACTGAACGGCCACTCTCGCCGTTCGTAGTGCGCCCTCTATCCATTCAAAGAGGCACGAACTACTGGAAAGGCGAACACGCGTAAAACAGTTTTAATACTTCCACCGTTTAAGCGTGTTTTACAATCATACCCAGTTGTTGACTTTCTGGTCTCAACGTCGCCTGCATAATCCGCATCAGAATACCCGATCATCTTAGGCACACTTCCACCGCCGCGATACTCGATGCCATACTCTAACGTTCCCGATAAATACGCAAAGATCCTTTTTACCGCTCGCCAGTGGTCATCGCTGTGATTATTTAAATACTTGCTCACGGAATTTACGGAATATGCTAAGTCAGGACGCGACACGATCGCCATAAACATTAAAGAACCGACAGCTTCTCTGTACGGTACTCGCTCAGCTTTTTCTTCTCCGTCTGTTACCGGATGCAACACGACATGCGAGTCCGCCGGTATGCTCACCGATTTCGTTTTACTCATCCCGAATTTTTCTATTACTCGTTTCGCATACGCGTTCTGATGCACGAATATCGTTTTCTTTTCGCGATCGCGCTCGATTTGCATTCCAACAAAAATACTCGAATCACCAATTGTGATTTTAAACGAATTGCTCAGATGCTCGAGAACTTTCTCGATGACCACATTCGATTCGGCTGCTATCAGCCCGTCATCGACGAATAACGCGAGATATACAGTAGAATTCCCGACATTTCCAACGAAAATACACCGGTCTGCTTCCGTTTCTCTAAATTTAAATTCGCGCAGAAACGCACTGAACTCTAGGTTCCAACACCGTGGAGCTTGTTTCAGTCCATATAATGACTTCTCCAAGCGACACACGACATCCTTTGTCGCACTGCTTGTAGACTCGTTGATATTCAGACCATCAGGTACTTCCATGAATACCTCTTCGTTCAGTTTCCCGTACAAGAATGCCGTCTGCACGTCGAACTGAGCCAGCTCGAGATCTCGTTCGGCAGCTACTGCTAGTAACACTCTCAGTGAGTCATACCTTACTACCGGTGCGAAGGTTTCCTCGAAATCGATTCCTTTTCGCTGCTTGAACCCTCGAGCACACAGCCGTGCTTTGTACTTGAAGATGTTTCCTTCGGTGTCTTTCGTTAGTCGAAAAACCCACTTGGAATCAATGAGTTTCATCTCGGGTTTCTTCTCAACTAATGACCAGGTCCCGTTTTCTTTGTGCGCGTTCAGCTCTTGTCCAATCGCCTCGATCCATTCGGACGATTCCTCACTGGTTATCGCCTCTTCAAATGTGTCTGGTATATTCACCTCTGCGACATTCGTTTCGTAGCGCGACGGTCGCTTCAAACTTCCTCGATCTCTCAGATTTCGTTCTACGCCGACGGTTGCCTGGACGACCGACTCCTGTCTCTCATCCACTGCATTATCTACAGCCGGCTGAAAAATCTTGTCGTCGTCTTCTGCTTCTTGAAGACGTTCTTCAACCCTCACCGGTATGAACTCGTCGTTGGATGCCACTGTCATTTTTCCGATTCTTTCGTGGAACACTATGTCCCGCGATACAGATACTTTCTTTGACACTGAATCATAGACTCGATAGTTGGACGAATTTCCTTCATACCCGACAAGTATCATCTTCTTCGCTCGAGCGTCGAATTTCGTCGTAAACCTCTTCGGCGTGTTCACGTACGCTTCAGTTCCAAAAATGCGCAGGTGCTTTAGGTTCGGATTCTTTCCAACCCAAAGCTCGTACGAAGTCGCTCCACCTCGTATCCCCGACGATCCCGACCGATTCATCAAGTACACCGCCGTGTTCGCAGCTTCCGCCCACAGAGTAATAGGAAGATTTTTAGCGTGCAACATAGTCCTCACGCTCTCGATTATCGTCCTATTGTCTCGCTCTGCTTTGCCGTTCTGCTCTGGCGTGTACGGCGCGGTGTACTCCCGTTGAATCTCACGTGACTCGAGATAACGGTTCATATTTTTATTTTTGAATTCACGCCGTTGTCGGACCGTAGCACGCGCATCACTCGACCAAACTTATTTTCGATGAGCTTGTCGAACAATTTAAATTTGTCATATACGTCACTCTTGTTTCGCACGAAATATATATACCGGTAACTCGTCGCATCGTCTTTAAATGTCAGGAGATAACGCGCACCACCTGGCGTTTCCGTGGACATAGGACCGCACACGTCTGTGTGGACAACCTCACCGGGCTCCGTAGCTGCTCGTTCACGCTCCTTCCGAAACGGACGCCTATGGGATTTCCCGATCTGACACGATTCGCAGAACACCTCATCATTTTTCGGCAGCTCAACCCCTTCCACGAGTTTGTTCGCAACGAGTTCGCGTAATGCACGAGCATTCACGTGACCGAGCCGCTCGTGCCACACCTGAAGATTCGTTTTCGCAACGTTTGCCTCATTGTTTGTTCGCGCACGATTTACTCGGAAAAGCATCCGAAAAATCTCGTTTTCTTGCTTTATCCCGTGAGCTAACACTTCGTTACCTTGTATAATGTTTACGTATTTCCCGGTAAACACGACTTCTTGACCTCTTGAGGTACACACTCCGACAGAAAACAAGTTCCTTTTTATTTCCGGCACGTGTAAAACTTTTTCGATTCGCGATTTAAACCATGCGCCATTGATGTACCTTTCGATCGCGATTGTTCCTTCTCCGGCCACTTTACATTCTTTGTTGTCGCCCAGAGAAACTGTCCCGCCATCTGTCAATTGTCGATACTCACTGAACCATTCTCGCCGATGCGTCATGTGCCGCGAGGCTCCGCTGTCGGTAATCCACGATTCCTCTTTACCGGCCTTCAGCACCGAATTTACCACTTCGACGGGCAGAATCGAGCTGCCTTTGTTCTTCATCGACCGCTTTTCATCGTCTACATCTACGACGAATGCACAATCATGCCTCGCGTCATCGTCTTTGTCTTGCCTTTTGGGACATTCTCGCGCATAATGCCCCTTTTCGCGACACTTAAAACACTGTACTTTTTGTTTGTCTCTCGGCTTTTTCTTCTTTTCCTCTTTCGAGCTCGGTTTTGCACTTTTCTTCGCACTTTTGTATGCAGAGAAAGCCCCAGGAGTTTCGTCATCCGAGGTTAAACGAGCTTTTTCGCGAATGAGTCTATCTTGAAGATTTCCGAGCGTTTGTAAGTCCTCCGCGACATTATCCCACGCGGTCTGAAATGCCGCATACTTTGGCGACAAACTCGCGAGCACTTTTGCAATTATCGTCAGGTCAGACACTTGTTCTCCGACATCACGTAACTGCGCGGCCATGTTCTGTATCGTCGATACATGTTTAATTATCGAGTCTCCCGGAGACATTCGATACTCGTACAGTCTCGTCATAAGCAACAATTTGTTTGACGCTGACTTTTGTTCGTGCACGCTGGCTAATTTGTCCCACATTTCTTTCGCGGTCGAACATATCAACAGCGGCTGCAACTGGTCGTATTCCATTGCCGAGGAGATTAGGAACATCGCGCGCGCGTTGTCCGATGGCCACGTTTTCTTCGCTGCATCTTGACCCTCTCCTTCCGGCATCTTTCGAGTCCCGTCGACCACATCGTATATATTGTTCGCAATAAATAACATTTTCACTTGAAATTTCCATCCTTGAAAATTTTCACCGTTGAATTTCGTTATTTTCCGCGCTGAGATTGCGTCAGACATTTCGTATTTCGTCGCACTCGCGATCACGCACAGATCTCCCAGAGAAAAACACGCACCAAGATGGCTTTCGTTTCGCGACCTCGTGTCCCGCTCTCCACGCTTCTCGACAAAACCGCTCGACTTTATTTTCACAAACTACGCTCAGTTTGTGTGACTGGGCCCATAACCTGTTGGGTTGGTTCGTTTTCAGAAAAATAAAAGATCGTTCGATTCGTCACGTCATGCTTTTATTAAATATATTGATGGACTGACAAAAAAAAGTTCAATTGCTGGTTTGGCACTGAACGGCCACTCTCGCCGTTCGTAGTGCGCCCTCTATCCATTCAAAGAGGCACGAACTACTGGAAAGGCGAACACGCGTAGAACAGTTTTAATAACCCTCATATCTCCGAAACCATGGCTCCCACAAGAAAGTTGTGTATGGCAAACTTGCGTAGAATAGAATGTTCAGCAAGTCGTTCATACACCACTTTCACGTGGCATCAATAATTAAAAAGTTTTAGGCCTGAAACCCCACACAAAAAGGGGGGAATATTTTTCGGGCGCCACTATTGTGAGGGCCATGGTTCCGGAGATACAGGGGTGCTCCACTTATTGTTTGTTTTCAAGATGGAGCCCAGAGGATTGGGGCTGCGACCCCAGAAACTTGGATTAAAGCTACCAGTGAGGCATACCACACATTGCACCGAAAATTTGCTTGCCTACCAAAATGCTCCGCGAGTTTCGCAACGGGGGGTTTGCCACCAAATCCGATTATTTGGCCTAAAAACGGGTATCTCACGCGACTCCCGACAATGTCCAGTGATTGCAACAATCAATACCGCAAACGATTTGCGACAAAAGTATCTTGGAAAATTTCCCAACGTGTTTCGCGTTAAACTTGGAATTAAAAAAGTTGTGGCGCCCGTAAGATGCTCCCCACTTTTTGTGTGTGGTTTTGGCTTGTAACTTTTTTATTATTGACCCAACGTGAAAGTGGTGTATGAACGACTTGCTGAACATTCTATTCTACGCAAGTTTGCCATACACAACTTTCTTGTGGAAGCCATGGTTTCGGAGATATGAGGGTGCCCCAATTTCTTTTGTTTTGCAGATGGAGCCCAAAGGACAAGAGCTGCGACCCCCGAAACTTGAACTTAAGCTACTTATATCATTGCCCACGCATTGCCTCAAAAAAATTCTGCCTACCCAAAATGCACGACTTACATCAAAATTCGGACGCTTTGACTGTACTAACAGACCCAAAAGCAGATTGAGGAGCTCAATCAAACCCCCGCGCAGAAGCTGATTTATGAAGGGAAGGATGAGTCCAAAAGGGGGTTCATCAAAATAAAATTTGTGAAAAATTAATTTTACGGACACAAATATCATTATTTTACATATCCAACTGTTACTAGAATGATGTTTTCTCACGATTGTCTGATATTTATTTGAAAATTATTCACTTCACCTTCACCGAGTAAAGAAAAATTATAAAATCTCAACTTTCATTAGCTTACACATTCTTCTTCATTGAATAGATGCATGGAAATATGTCTATTGATTGAGCGGGCACTGTGCCGGCGAAAACACAATAATGCAAAGCTGATGTGATAGCGTAATTGACCAAACAAGCCTGATGGCCGTTGTTTGCCGGTATCCACAATACCGGCGAACAACTATCTTCACGCAAAACAAACAAACGCTTCTCGAATGCAATTCAAAACGCAATAAAAAAGTGAAAGTAAACATTGTATCTAGATAATGCACCCAGCTGACTCTCGATTTGCGCGATTTACGTTCTCAAAAGAAGCCGCCAAAATACACGTGCTCGACGTAAACACGTGCATGATCCATACAGTCAACTCACTCGCACTCATCGCAACGGTGCCGACTTCAACACCGGAGTGGTCACAGTCTTCGCCTGAAAATTCCGACCTTGGAACAATTAGCGCTCACGAATTTTGACGTCAATGTAATTAGCGCTCACGAAGTCTGACGTCAAAGCAGGCCTTTTGGCTCGAAACATATAATCTGATCTCTTCCCACCCTGCCAAGCCGCTGATTTTGACGGTGCCAGGAACCAGTTTTCCATACAAAACAGCATTGCCATTTGACGGCACTAGAATATACCTGTTATTTACTCGCGTAATGCTATTTTAAAGGCAACGTCGCTACCTTACTACTCCTCTGTTTTCAGGTGTTTTATCGCCGTATGCAGGTGTTTTGTCACCATTCTTGGAGTTTCCCAAATAGTTGTGGAGGGGTGCTTGCAAGCTGCATTCGGAATGAAGCGGCGATCTTTGACGGTTAAAGTTCTCGATGGCTTCAACCCGAGAAGTTGGCGGGGATATTGCTTGCTGGTCAATGAGATAGCCAAGGTACTCAATTATTTTGACTCCAAAAATGCATTTAGTTTTTCACCACTCCGTAAGTGTCTAGCCTCTCAAGTACAAGACGGAGATGATCTTCGTGCTTTTCCGCGGATGATATTAAGATATCATCAACGTAGCACACGCAAAATTCGAGTCCTCGCAGAATTTCGTTCATAAAGCGCTGAAACGATTGCGCTGCGTTTCTCAGGCCAAATGTCCTAACTTTGAAATCAAATAACCCAAAGGGTGTCGTGACGGACGTTTTGGTAATATCCGATTCCTCGATCGGAATCTGATAGAAGGCTCTAAATAAGTCAATTTTTGGAAAAATGCACTTTCCGGCTAGACCCGTAATTATATCCTGGATATGCGGCATAGGATAACGGTCCGGTGCTGTGATGGCGATAATCGCCACATGGCCTCCATGAGCCATCCTTTTTGGGCACTAAATGTAGTGGACTGGCCCATGCGCTGCTCGATGGTCGGCAATATCCGTTTAGGATTAAATAATCGAACTCTTGTTTCGCTATCTTAAGCTTATCAAGAGTCAGACGGCTTGGGCGTTGTGCCACTGGAGGACCGGACGTCACGATGTTCTGACCCATGTTATGGTTAGCTCGATGTAACTGCAGCGACGAATTTGTGACGCTCGGGAATTTTGCAAGATCGCGGAATTTGCAACCGCGTACTATCGTGCAAACAGTAGAATAGTTACTACTAGGTTGCTTGCAGAAAGTAGTGGCGATACTTGTCTTTGCGTCGAATAGCCGATGATTTCTAATTTCAACAATTCATGCTTGGTGGCGAAGAAAATCAGCACCTATTATAGGCTTCGATACGTCCACGATACAAATTTGCCATTTAAATTCACGCCTTAGGTCTACGCTCACGTTAGGCACTCGTTGGCCGTAAGTATTAATCGGCGAGCCATTTGCCGCAGAGTTTATATTTGGTATTTGAATTTTGGCGTGGACGTGGAATGACGGAAATGTCAGCGCCTGTATCGATTAGAAATCGGTAGCCAGTGGCGGGATCGAAAATAAAAAAGGCAAGATTTTTGCGCGTCGATGCCGTTCGCCTGTAGCGACAGCGGTGGTTAGTTTTCCTTGCCAACAGTCCACGAACATGGTTGCCTACACTTACGTGCTGCGCTGCCAATTTTTTTTGTGAAAATACATTCGTGCAGGCAAGTGTTTGCGCGGCTAGTATGTACGACGGGAAGCAGATCGACGACGATTTCATTTAGTTTGCCCAAGCGTGCACGAATGGCGGCTAATTCTTCCTGTAAGCCGTCTTTGCGAATTGAAGGAGAAATCGCAATGGCAGACACATTGCCGAGCTCTGTCACGTCGAGAATTCTATCGGCCATTTCTGCTAACTTCGCTAGAGACGACGTGTCTGAAATGCTTAAAAGGGCTTGGACGCCGGCGGGCAACCTTACCTTTGTAGCCAAAGTAAGCGAAGAACATTTTTGGACACTTTGGAGCCTCCTTTAAGCTGCATAACTCGCAGCAGTTGCGATGGCTTCTGATCGCCAAGATCCAGTTTGTTTAAAAATTCGCGGATTTCTGCCTCTTCCGACATGGCGTATGCACTCACAATTTAATCTTTTAACACTTGATACTTGCCTGTTTCGCGCGGGTTCTCCACGATACCTGCGACTTGTGACAGAATTTCGGGCTCCAGCTAGTACACCACTTTATTGAATTTTAAGGCGTCCTTAGCAATTTGATACGTCCGGAATTGAGCCTCGATTCGTGCAAATCACACCGTTGGTAGGGCACGCCAAAATGGCGGCATTTTAAAATTGGCGAAGCGTTCATTTCTCTGTGGACGGCGTCGTCCGCTTTCTGCGTCCACAAAACTGTTCTCCTCGCGTATAACGAACTTCTAGGGACCGTGAGAATTGGTTCGTTATAACCGAAGTTCGTTATATCCAAATAACTAAAAACCAAGAAACATTTTTCCCGGAAGTTTATTTGAAAAACAAAATAATATTTTCATTAATAAACAAAATATATATGTACTTCAAGATAATACCAAAACGCAAACTTAATTTCCTATTAATTCAAAATATAATATCAAATGTTCATGAATACGTAAACTCGTTACGTAAAATAGTCCGTTATTTTTGTTTGGAACTCTTGAATTTTCAGCGTGTCTGTAAAAGCTTCAATTTCTACCAAACTATTTTAAATATTTCGTGGAAATTTTGTGGAGATTGGAAAAATCGACGAACTTCTGTTAGTTTTTGCACTATGTAGTGGATTTACGTTGATGTCGTGAGGTGGCACACTTTCGCTGGCATCAAGTGCGCAGCGCTTCCGCTTTTGATACTCGAAAAGGGAAATCCGCTTCAGATGCTTGCTGGCTCTAATTGTTTAGAATCAATTAATTGCCTGAGGGAAAAAGGATATGTGGATACCTACAGGCAACTCAATGGTTGCCGCAAAATTGGCGCTGGACTATCCATGGTCCGTGCTGCCGATATTTCTACGTTTATTTGCCGATAAGAAGGCACAAGTTCTTGACTGCCAAAATAGTAGGCAGTCTAATGGGACAGTAATAACGCTAGCTATGTCTCCAAAAGAACTGTGTTTATTCATTCCATTCTTCTTCTTAAATACTAATTCCATTACCTATCTTATCCCTACTCTAATTCTATTTACTTATTGATTAATTGATTGCCTTGCATTCTCACGCTGTAAATTTGCTGAGTAGTCAATATTGCATCAAATTGATGCACGCGAATACAATTGGGTCATTGCACGATTGTTTACTTGATCGAGTCAATTTAAAAAGCTTGATATGATTTTCTAATTTTGTGAATGAGTTGATTTAATTGAGAAGCTTGATTTAAGTTCCCGTAAGTACTCACAGCGTAGGAATTGCATAAGCTTAGGCGTGTGCATAGGGTGGTGAAGTCGCATGGTTTTGTATATTGATTTAAGTATATTACACCCCTATCCTAAGTTAAAAATATACATAGTAGATTTGCAAACTGAATATCTATCACGTCCCATATGCATACGCAGATTTTGTGGATTTCTAATGACTGTACAGAGCTTATTGTAGTTATTAGATTGATTATTAATGAGTATAATATACAATTGCTTATGATATAAAATTGATTACAATATATAGATAAATGTAGTGTAAAATTTATTATAACACGTATGATTGTAAGAAGTATATTTAATATGTATTTATTTATTATAACACGTATGATTGTAATATGTAAGAAGTATATTTAATATGTATTTATTGTCCTGAATTTTATTTTGTATACATTTTGAGTCTGTTATTATGAACCCATTTTGGTTTGTTATCAACATTAATTAATGTGTTGACGTCTTTTCTTTCTAACACCTGATAAGGGCCTGTGTAAGGTTTTTGATGTTTGCGTTTG
Source organism: Oxycera nigricornis (assembly GCA_963942545.1). Taxonomy (NCBI): domain Eukaryota; kingdom Metazoa; phylum Arthropoda; class Insecta; order Diptera; family Stratiomyidae; genus Oxycera; species Oxycera nigricornis. The sequence continues at coordinate 51,417,472 of OZ012662.1, forward strand.
TTTTCTACTTTTAAGAGAACTAGGTCACCTATATTAGCAAAAAGTGGTTTGTTGTAGCAGTCTTTTCTGGTTCTCGCGATTTTTGTTTTTTCAATTAGCTCTTTGGCCTTATTTAAAGAAAATTTAAGTCGAAGACGTAACTCGTTTGCATAGTTATCTAGATCATATAGCTTTTCTGTACCCTCGAAAATGTCATTAGGCAGGTATGAGAGTTTGCCAAAAACTAGTTCGTAAGGTGTGTAGTTTGTGTCAATATGTGGTGTTGTATTGTAAGAAAAAGTGTAGAATGGGATCCATTCGTGCCAATTGTTGTCATTGGCAAATGACAATAGATATTCATTTAGGACGCGATGATTCCTTTCTACAACTCCTAGAGTTTCGTGATGGTATGGAGTCGAAAATATTTGTTTGATGTCTAGAAGTGCACAAATTTCTTTCAATAGGTTATTAGTGAATTCGGTTCCTAAATCTGTCTTTAATGTTTTGAAGTGTCCAAATGTTAATATGAAATTATTTACTATTGCTTTTGCTACACTTTCGGCTTCTTTAGTTTCTAAAGGTATCGCGGTTACAAATTTTGTCAATTCACATTGTATTGTAAGGATATAGCGGTAATTATTCGAGATTCGCAAGGGACCAACGATGTCTGCGCTGATTGTTTCGAAGCTTGTGGACGGAGTATCAGTTTTCGTCATTCTTTCTTTTGTATGTTTGATAATTTTATTCGTTTTGCATTTTTCGCATTTGTTTATGAATTCCTTTACCATTTTATTCATATTTTTCCAGCAGTACCTTTGTTTTAGTTTTAGATATGTTCTGTGTACTCCTACATGACCTCCGTGTGGCGAATTGTGATACTCATTTATGAGTTCTTTTTGCTTTTCTTCACTATGAACTTGTGAGGGGGGTTTATACAGCATTATTTTTAATTTTTCATGTGCTCCTTGTTGTGACGCGTTGAATATTCCTTTAAATTCATCTTTTTCAACATACTTGAATATATCATCTTCAGTAGATAGAGCTAACTCGTTAATACCTTTATTGTGTGAATAACCTAATAACTTCTTTATGACCGAAACTAATTTCGTGTCATAGTTGACGATGTTACTAGTTGTTACCTGTAACTTGTTGACGGAAACGGATTTCTCGGCCATTTTATCGTTACAGTACACAATGATATTATTGTTTTCTCGCGTAATGCTAACATTTTCATATATGTTATTTCTTTTTCGCGTCGTATTTATTTTGTTATAATTGCTGTCTTTTTCTTGCGTTTTATTAATTCTTTCACTATTGCTGGGCAGCATCTTGAATTTCAATTTTAATACCCCTGTTATGGCTGATAATGATGTACAATTAAACATATTAAGGTTATCATTCCCTTTATTTTTCTTGTTGATTTCTGTCATCTCTCTTATTTCTCGTTTCTTAGATTTACTTCTAGTAATCGCCATTAGTTTTTTGCTTTTATTTTCATCGTTCATAGGAGGGATCATGGTTTTGAGCATATCAGAATCTAGTTCTATTCTCGACAATGCGTCGGCGTTGGTATTTACACTACCTTTTTTGTATATTATATGGAAATCATAATCGGACAGATCCAGTCTGATTCTGGTTAGTTTGGAGGACGGATTTTTATGCGTAAATAATGATACCAATGGCCTGTGGTCAGATACCACTATGAACTTACGTCCATATAGGTATGGCCTAAAAAAGTTTATGCCCCAGTGTATTGCCAATAACTCTTTTTCTATGATGGGCTTATTTAACTCGTGTTTATTTAGAGTTCTACTTGCATATGAAATTGGTAAGTCTGCATCGATTTCTCCTTGAGATAAAACTGCTCCTAGTGCAAAATTTGATGCGTCCGTTGTTAGGATAAATGGTTTTTCGAAATTGGGATATTGGAGTATCGGTGGTGTAATTAGTTTTTGTTTTAGAAGTTCGAATGCTTTTTGTTGTTGTTCTTCCCAAATAAACGGTGCTTTTTTCTTGAGCAGGGAATTTAGGCTCTTTGCCGTTTCTGCGAAGTTTGGGATAAAACGACGATAATAATTGCAGAAAGCTACGAACCTTCTAACGTCATCTGCATTCTTTGGTATTGGGTAATTTTTGATCACGTCGTGCTTGGCTGGGTCTGTTTTTATTCCTTCGGATGTTATGAGGTGTCCCAAGTAAACAACTTCTGATTTGAGGAATTTGCATTTATTTGCGTTTAGTTTTAGGTTATAGTTGCGTAATCGTTGAAGAACTTTGACTAGATTGTCATTGTGGTGCTTTATACTGCATCCGAAAACCATGATGTCGTCTACATACAAAAATGCTGAGTGGCTTAGGCCAGTTAGAGCGATGGTGAGCATTCTCTGGAAGCTGTTTGATGATATCTTCAGCCCGAAAGGAAGTCTCTTGAACTGGTAGTGTCCATCCCCGGTGGAAAAGGCTGTTAATGGTCTTGAGGCTTTGTCTAGCTCTATTTGGTGGAACGAACTTGTCATATCCAGTGTTGAGAAGTATTTCGCTCTACCTAATTTGTCTAGTACGTCTTCCAACCTTGTTAGTGGAAATTTGTCGTTTACGATTTTATCGTTTAATTTTCTAAAGTCGACGACCAATCTCCATTTTTTTTTATCATTCGCACTTTTCTTGGGTACTACTAATAGTGGTGAGTTGTAAGGACTCATTGATGGTTCTATGATATCATTTTCTTCCATTTCTCGTACCTGTCTAGCTATCTCTTCATTTTGTGTTTGAGGTAGTCTATAATTCTTAATGTAGACTGGGTTTTCATCACAAGTGATAAGTTTTTGTTTGTAGAAATTATTTTTCGTAAGGTATTCACCGTCTAGGTGAAAGACATCTTGGAATTGTTCCACAATTTGTAGTAAACTATTGTTAACCTGGTCGTCTAGGCTGTTTGTGGTGATGATTTCTAGTAGTTCGTTCAGTCGATTTTTGTCAAATTCTCTTTGGGTTTTTACTATGTGATAGTGTTTTAGAGGTTCTACCTCGGCTTGGAAATCTTTTATGATCATGTCTTTTTCATTTGTGTTTAGTATTTTCACGTGACATATACCCTTCGCCGGGATTATGCTGCTTCCCAAAAATATTCCTTCACCGATCTCTCTACTTTGAACTATGCTGTCCTCTCTCCTGTGTATATTTACTGGTATTATTGCTTCTGTTCTCGCAGGGATTGTTATTTGCCGCATTTTTATTTCTTTAGTGTGTATCGGTAGTATTACGTCGTTTTCGCGTGTACTGAAAGATATGGTAAAAGTTTCGTAATCAATTTTACATAAATATTTGACCAGCATATCTCTGCCAATTATGCCGTCAGTCTCGATTGGAAATCTCTCGTCCACTACTTGAAAAATGTTGTTTATTATAGTATTTTCAACGTCAAACTCTAATTTAATTGTTCCTAAAGACATCGTTGTTTCGTTGGTTATGCCCGTGAGTTTACATTTGTTCTCTGTATGTATGTCGTGTTTTATGCAATCGGTTTCGTAAATTTTAAATATTGATATGTCCGCGCCTGTGTCGATTAGAAGTTTTACATATCTGTTTTCTTTTTTATTGTATAGTTTTACGTAATTAGAGCTATTATCTGTTATTCTGTATATCTTGTACCTTTCTTTGTATTTACAATCGCTATTACTATAGGCTACTCTTTCTATATTGATTCCGGGAGGTTGCCTTGATCCTCTCGGAAGCCTGACTCGTTTCCCTGGTCCTCTACTATTCGTATTCTTTGGTTTAAGTTGGTCCTAGCATTATTATTTCTGAAATTGGAATTTGATGCGTATGCATTGTTATCTCTATTAAAGATTCTCCTATCGTTAAAATGACGCTGGGTGTTATTCCCAAATGTGTTTCCCCTAAAACTGTCTTTCGGTCTATTATTTGTCCAATTTTTATTGAAGTTTCTATTGTTATTATATCTTGGTCTATTTGACTGATTATTATTGTATCTTTGGTGGTTATTGGACATGTAGAGGATACTGGAATGTTGTGCCTCTGTATTTTCAATCTCTGCAGCTAACGTGGTGGCCTCGGAAAAGTTTTGAGGTCGTGCCGCGAATACAGTATTCCTTAGTTGGTCGTTTAGTCCATTTTTGAACACGGTAAGGGCATATGTGTCGTTTATGCTCTTAATAGTATGCCTAGCAGTCTGACTATCATTTGTACCTAATTGATTGACTTGTAACTGATTTAGGTCATTGACAAGATTAAGTATTTTGTCCTTGTACTGGTTGACCGGTAACCTCTTTTGTGTTATGTTAGCTAGCTCAGTATGTATTTGGGGAATTGTTTTCGGATTCTTGTACTTGATTTTTAATTCTGTTTCTAGTTCTGCTATGGTTTTGATTGATTCTACATTTAATAATGTGCGGACATTTGGAAGTAGTTTTACATGTATTATAAAATCTAGCAGCTCAGTTTTACCCTCTGGTGATAATCTTTTTCAACAAGTTTGGCTATTGTAAAGAAAGTGTCTAATTCTCTGTGCTTTCCGTCGAAAGTAGGTATGGTTTTTAACGCTGTTTCTATATTGAAATCTGCCATGTTATTTAATTTTATTGAAGTTTCTTCTATTTTGAAAGAGATGCCTTCGGCGTTCAGCCGTTCAGTGAGAATCGAGATTAGTTCTCTAGCAATTTCTTTGAAGGTTTTTTTGTATAGCAGATGTTCTCCTTCCTTAATATTCTCGCATATACTGTTGCCTCTATCTTCAAGTGCTGTAGCTTGTTCGAGCTTTTCTTTTAAAGTTTTGACCGTGTAGGTCTTAGTCTTTTTTAGATTTGTTAAGATAGTTTTTAGTTCTGCTATCAATGTTCCTAGCTCTTCTACAGACATTTGTGGTGGGATTATGGTTTTTGAAAGTGTTTAAACATTGTTTCTGTTTAGAACTATATTTCTATCTACTATCTTCCGAGCGTATTTTTTTTGTAAGTTGTTGTATACGTATGCGACAAAGATAATCACTATGAAAAAGACCGAAGTGCTAATTGATTGTTTGTATTCGACTAGGAAATTGTTTTCCACCGTGCTACAGTTGTTGCCCATTGTTGTGTAGAAAGCAAAGACGTATTTATGGGGACGTGTTAATTTAAAGTATTTTACTTTATAGTTATTTATGTTTAAAATATATTTATTCTTATTATTTATTTACTATAACTCCTTAGTTTATTTTCCAATAATTTTCGTTGTTCACCGGTTGAGATGCTTATCACGCGATGCAGAAGTGCTTTTTCCTTTCTTGCCTTGAAAGCTTTGCCGCCTCTCTTCCTTCGTGTGCGTTGTTTATCTTTAGGCTCCTTTATTGTTCTTTTCTTTAAGAACTGCTCCTTGGTCTGGGGCCTGGTAGTGGTGTTGGTCGATAGTGTGGAGCTTGCTTATTCGGCTCGATGATGTATTTTTGGTCTGGATCTGGTCGTATTGATTTCTCCGTAAGGATGAGGCACTTGTTGAAGACTCTGTTGAAGTCTTCTTGCGTTTGCAGCTCTGCTATTTCGCCGTCTTCTAATTTTTCGTCCGGTTCGTGAGGTGCAGGATCGCCATGTAGTGGATTTACGTTGATGTCTTGAGGTGGCACACTTTCGCTGGCATCAAGTGCGCAGCGCTTCCGCTTTTGATACTCGAAAAGGGAAATCCGCTTCAGATGCTTGCTGGCTCTAATTGTTTAGAATCAATTAATTGCCTGAGGGAAAAAGGATATGTGGATACCTACAGGCAACTCAATGGTTGCCGCAAAATTGGCGCTGGACTATCCATGGTCCGTGCTGCCGATATTTCTACGTTTATTTGCCGATAAGAAGGCAAAAGTTCTTGACTGCCAAAATAGTAGGCAGTCTAATGGGACAGTAATAACGCTAGCTATGTCTCCAAAAGAGCTGTGTTTATTCATTCCATTCTTCTTCTTAAATACTAATTCCATTACCTATCTTATCCCTACTCTAATTCTATTTACTTATTGATTAATTGATTGCCTTGCATTCTCACGCTGTAAATTTGCTGAGTAGTCAATATTGCATCAAATTGATGCACGCGAATACAATTGGGTCATTGCACGATTGTTTACTTGATCGAGTCAATTTAAAAAGCTTGATATGATTTTCTAATTTTGTGAATGAGTTGATTTAATTGAGAAGCTTGATTTAAGTTCCCGTAAGTACTCACAGCGTAGGAATTGCATAAGCTTAGGCGTGTGCATAGGGTGGTGAAGTCGCATGGTTTTGTATATTGATTTAAGTATATTACAAGTAGTTGCAACTGGACCTTCAGTTAACTCGTCCTCAGTTTCACTATCAGAGGTTCCATGATTTCCCATGGTTTGAATATCAGCAGCAAACTCGTCATCCGTTAAAAATGTCGAGGTTAAAAGACTGTCATCCGCAGTGAAGAAATCCAATGGGACATGGAAATCTTGAGGTTGTTCTTATGTACTGCTGCTTTGGATGCTAGTAACGTCAGGGCACCTAAATGTGGATGCAGATGCGTTATCTGCAAATTCCTTGGATCATCAAAACATTGACCAAGTGAGATTTCAGTAATCCGATCGCGCTATTTGGGTGGCCTGAGAACTTGAAATTGCAAGTCTGCACTCTGGAGTGAAGACATAAACATAAGATAAGGAAAGTTTATAAAAGCCAATGTGTTAGAAGATAAACGGAGAGTTCTAAATCGGTTCCCGCTTAATAAAGTGGTATTAAATTGAAGCCTCGTGTTTTTTTTATTTGAATCGATTATCCTCCAACAAAATTGGCGCAGTCGGTAGGATTCGTCGCGTCCGTGCAAAGTAATATTTCTAGTACCGAAAGTCTAGAAAAACAACGCAAGGACCCAACTAGACGTGTCCAGTGGTCGAACCAAAAACGCGCAATACAAATTAATAAGTGTGATTATAATATAATAAAAATTGCGTATCTTCCCACAAAAAGTGAGGATCTAATTAACTAGTGCGTTAAACAATCTAGCCGATGCAATAAACACTCGAAGAATCGCCCGGGTGTGTTATTGAAAGCTAGATTTTAAAAATAAAAGTGAAAAGTGGTTCCCTGTACAGCAGTCAGCGTATAAGGTAACACAGTAAAAACTTTTTTTTATAATGGCAGAAGCAAGCATATCGTTGAGTGACCTATTGAGGGAGGCAAGATCGATGCCAGTGTTTAACGGAGACGATGGATTCCAGCTGTCAAGCTATATTAGAGAAGTGGAAAATCTAATTCGCTTGGTGACAACTATAGCTGATGCACCTGCCACACAATTTATATCCGATATAGTGTTTTCAAAGCTTCAAGGAAGAGCAGCCGTGGTAGTCAGGAGAGTTGAAACGAAAACTTGGGCTAACATCAAAACAGCGTTGATAAGAAGTTTCGGAGTACAGGAGCAATATCTGAAGTTGAAGGAGCAAGCGGACAACACGCATAATTCAAATATTCATCTTTTATATATTTCTTTACTTAAAATTTTAGATAAATTAAATTTAAAATATTTGTTAGACGATAACAGTCCTGACGAATTTAAACCTTTGAATAACGAAGTTAGTACTCTTGAAAAATTCCTTGCGAAAATTAATAGAACAGACGCAATGTATTTGCGAACGAAAGGTGTAACGTCATTAGAAGACGCGTATAACGACTTGTTGCAAACTGGTGTGGACGATAAACGAACAGTACCTAACTACAGTAAAACGTGTAACAGTCATAATTATAACCGTAACAGGAATAGTAGCTTTAGGAGGGACTATAATCATTTTAATAGTGGAAATTCTAACAGGTTTAGGAACTTTAATAATTCTGGAAATTTTAGACAAAATAACAGATATCAAAACCGACCTCAAAATAGGGACGGTAACCATTCAAATCGGTATCAACAACATTCACAATATCAGGAACAGTATAATAGAAACCGCGTAGAACAAATGGAAACAAATCAATTGGAAACAGTCGAAAATTTTCTTGTACCAGCCTTGGAGAACAATCAAATTTACCTATAATTAAATTAACAATAAATAATTATCCAATTAGAGCCTTGATAGATTCAGGTTCAACTTTGTCCATTTTAAATCACAAAATATTAGGTAACCATTCAGTGACGCAAATAGAGTGATCTTCAATTTGAAACAATAACGAAAACTCCACCGGAAATTGGTGGTCGTGAATTTACAAAGTGGAAGTTATTCGATTTATCTGGTAGAAGTTTTGACACAATAATTGGTGCGAATATTCTAATACCCACGAGGACAAAAGTCGATTTTGAAAACGAAATAGTCATCATGAATGACAATAAAATTCCTTTTATCAACAAAGTTAAATTAGGTTTGGATGAAATTCACACATTAGAACCAAGTAGAAACCTAAATGTTTCATTTGAGGAGTTGAATTGCGAAGAAGAAAAATCGTTACGAGAATTTTTGAGAAAGAATAGAAAAGTATTTTATTTAGAAGGAGATTATTTATCCGCAACAGATTTAGTAGAGCATGAATTAAAATTAACGACGGAAGAACCGATTTACATTAAAACTTACAGAATGCCACAGATACACGAAGAGGAAGTAGAAAAGCAAATTCAAGATATGCTTAAACAGGGAATAATACGTGAAAGTTTTAGTCCTTTTAATAGTTCAGTAGTAGTTGTTTCGAAAAAAACCCGATAGCTCAGGTAAACGAAAGTGGAGAAAAGCAGTTGATTATAGGGCACTTAATAAAGTAACTCCTAGTGATAAATTTCCCATTCCTAATACTGAGGGAATCCTTGAAAAACTAGGTAGAGCGCAGTATTTCTCTACTCTGGATCTTGCTAAAGGTTTTCATTAAATAAAAATTAAGGAAACCGATATTCACAAAACAGCATTCCCAACTCCTACAGGGCACTATGAGTTTACAAGGATGCCATTTGGGTTGAAAAATGCGCCTTCAACATTTCAGCGAATAATGAACAAAATACTGAAAGAATACATAAACAAAATTTGTTTAGTATATTTAGATGACATATTGGTATTTGGTACTACACTTGAGGAACATATGACTAATCTGCAGAAGATTGTCAATAGGCTCCAAGAAGCCAACCTTAAAGTTCAAATCGACAAATGTCATTTCCTTACAAAGGAAACTCAGTATTTAGGTCATACAATTGGGATTGAGGGTATTAAACCTAATAGCGATACAGTTTCCAAAATATTGGCTGTAAAGCTTCCCAAAACAATAACTGAAATCAAAAGTTTCTTAGGTCTAACTGGATTTTATCGAAAATTCATAAAGGATTATAGTAAAATCGCATACCCAATGGTCAAATACTTGAGAAAAGATAAACAAGTCCATGTTAATGATTTTGAATATGTGGAATCATTTGAAAAGTTAAAGTTATTAATTACCAATCCTCCAGTTCTGAGACACCCGGACTTCAAACAGAAATTTACTATTGTTACCGATGCAAGTAATTATGCTATTGAGGCAGTATTACAGCAAGGTAAACATCCAATCTGTTTTGCTAGCCGAACTTTGTGTCAATCCGAGAAAAATTATTCAACTATCGAAAAGGAGCTCTTAGCTATAATTTGGGCCGTTAACTATTATAGACCTTTTATTTACGGAAGAAAATTCGAGCTTTTAACCGATCATCAACCTATAAAGTGGTTATACGAGAAATATAAAGGTAGAGACATAAATCCAAGATTATCAAGGTGGATAATAAAATTGGGAGTATGATATAGATTTAGGTTATCTAAAAGGTAAAGATAACATACCAGCAGATTTTTTAAGTCAAATAAATTTTTTAAGTCAAATAAATGTAATTCAAAGTTATGATCCTCAAGAAGGAACAAGTAAAAAACCTAAAAGAGGTATAAAATGTACTAAAAACAAGTTTGATATCATTTCTGTGCAAAAACTAGCTACGAGAGCATCAGGGAAATCAGCTTCTGAACATACTTCTAATGTTGAAAAAGAAATACAATTAGTTCCTGAATTACGAACTATTTAGAAAAAACCTATAACCCCTCAAGCTAAATACCGAAATAAGTTGAAAAAAAGAGGTCAAAGTCTTTTGAAAAATAGTAGCACCATTAACACAGTACACTCGCAAGAAGAAAACTTAGAAGATCATATTCCCGTCGAAGACAGTATTGTTAACAAATATCAGCAGCAAATTATTTTAGTGAAAAATAACACTAACGTCAGTAAGATTAGTTATAAAAATAAAACAAGGACAGTTTTTAGAGAATCAAGTTTAACTTCAACTAGTCAAATCAAAAACCGTTTGATACATTTTCTTAAACCCGGAACAGTAGGAATTTATAGTGAATTGTCAGATCCTCAGTACAATATTCTACAACAAGTCATTATTAAACTTTTCGATCAAACTATAATTAAATTCATCAAATGCAGTAAATTAGTTCAGGACATTCAATCCGAAGAAGAACTAGAAAACATCATTTCAGAATATCGTAGCAAAGAAACAGGAAATGCCGGTATAACCGAAACGAAGGTCTTACAAGAAAAATTTATTATCCTAATTTAAAAGATTATATTAATAGATTCATTAATACGTGCGAAACTTGCGACAAAATGAAAACTGACAGGAATCCTGTTAAACCACAGTTTGAAACATCAGAAACTGCAAAGGATGTTAACAAAATTAAACATATGGACCTGCTTTTTATCCAAAAATCGATTTTATTTACTACTATAGACAAATTTTCTAAATTAGCTACAGCAATAGTTATACCATCAAAATATATGGTTACGCTTAGGGAAGCATTACTTTTTCATTTAGCTATGTACGGTAGACCGAAGAAAATAGTTGCTGACGCAGATTTCGATTCATTTCTTTTTCGCGAAGTATATCAAGAAAAAAGTATTTTGGTTCACATAACGAAACCTCATAGCCATACAGGAAATGCGGATATCGAAAAATTACATGATACTCTAACAGAAAAAATGAGAACAGACAACACATTTCAGAATCAAACGTTTAAGGAACGAGTTTACGAAGCCGTAGAGTTTTATAATCGTCAAATACATTCTACTATTAAAGAGAGACCTATAGATTTTCAGTTAGTGAAAATATATAAAGAAGTGATATATACTAGAAATAAAACCGTTAAAGAGAAAGTTATTGAGAAAAGAAATGTCAATAGAGAAGCATATATCGAAAATAGACCAAAAGGCTTAGTTAAAAATCCTAAAAGCAAACCAGATAAGCTAGCACCTAGATTTAATCATAAACCATTAAATAATAAAGCATTAGTGAGCATCAAACGACCTAAAAAGAAAATTATTATTACAGGTAGAAATAGCAAACAATCTGGAGAAAATGAGTGTAACACGAAAAATATTGTGGATGACGATGATAATACTTCAATGTTACCAAACCTTAGCGACTTTGATGATGGAAAAAATTGAGACTCAGGCAGGATATACAGAAATAAAAACAGACGAAGTGAATATAGTTCAATCAAGACACATTATTCTACATAAAGTTAGTTTAGAAGAAATAGAAAACTTAATTAAGGATATCCAAAACTTACAGAGGATAGGTAGAAAGGATCATAGACAGGATATAATAGATATTCAATTAGAAAACTTAGAACATCAGATACATACACTATTACCTAAAGAATATGTTAAGAAGTTAGAAGCCAATTGGCCCTTATCATAGGGATAAATTATACAAAATTTGTAATCACTCACAACTTGCTAAAGCACCAGGTTATATAGAGTTATGTAAAATAGTTAGAAATAGAAGAGTGCTACTTAATCCAATAGGTAATGTTTATAAATGGTAATTTGGTCTAATGGACGGAGATGACAGACAAGATATTGAAGAACATTTGGCAACAGTAGATAAAAACAATCATGAAATTATCGATCGTATAAATAAACAAATTTCTATGAATGATCGCTTTGAAAAGGAAATTCAGAAAATTAAAAGAATCATTGATTTAGATCGACAAATTATTACAAAAGCTTTTAATGATACCAATAATAGATCAAGAACAGAGATAGCTTATTTAGGTACGCTTATGAATATTCAGTATTTACAAAACAAAATTGAAATACACCAGGACAATGTTATGTCAGCCAGAACAGGTATAATGTCAAGAAATATGTTAACAACTGAAGAAATAGCTGAGAACGAAATTGATCTCGAAAAATTGAGATTAATCGAAATTGCAATCGCGGTAAACACCAAAAATCAAAAAGAGCTATTATTTGCAATCAAAATTCCAGTAAAAGTGTTAACTGTTTTCAAATATTTAATATTACCAATACCTGACAAGCATGATTATGAAACAATGTTTGAAAAACAATATATTGTAAAAATTAATAATACCATGTATACATATAATAACGAGAATAATTTGAAGGATTTGAGAAAATCTAGGATATGTTTTTATGTGAATGAAACTTGTACAAAAATAAAAAGGAACAACAATTTAATAGAAGAATTATATACGGGGACTGTCATAGTAGTTAACTCAAACATAAATTGGTCTAGTGATTGTGATGAAAGAAATCAAAATTTAAATGGTACATATCTGTTTACTTTTAACAATTGTTCAATTACATTAAATGATGTGAAATTTTCAAATCGAATTCCAGAATACAAACCTCGAGTGATTATTTCCAACTCTCTTATTAGTCCAGTAGATAATTATAAACAGCTAACTTTTAAAGAATCTCAAATAAATAATTTAAAAGAAGTTGAAGAAATTAAATATTCGAAGAAAACACATATTATATCTAATATTGTATCAACACTTATTATCGTAGTAATTTTGATCATTATTCTTGTATACTTTTACCTGAAAAAGAAAAATATGAAGGTAAAAATTGTAAACATGTTTGAGGGCAAACATTTCTCTAAGGGGGAAGGAGTTACGTCAGGGCACCCAAATGTGGATGCAGATGCGTTATCTGCAAATTCCTTGGATCATCAAAACATTGACCAAGTGAGATTTCAGTAATCCGATCGCGCTATTTGGGTGGCCTGAGAACTTGAAATTGCAAGTCTGCACTCTGGAGTGAAGACATAAATATAAGATAAGGAAAGTTTATAAAAGCCAATGTGTTAGAAGATAAACGGAGAGTTCTAAATCGGTTCCCGCTTAATAAAGTGGTATTAAATTGAAGCCTCGTGTTTTTTTTATTTGAATCGATTATCCTCCAACAAAATTTGCTTCTTAATAACCATTCATTAAGTGGAAACAAACCCTCGTCAAATTGATCGTTACTGTTGGTCGCCAATAGTCCTGCATGTTTAAATGCATTTTTTATTTCAGTAGATACTTTGTGCCAAGAGTTGTGCGGAAGATTGATCGCATCAAGTAATGGGACATTAAGGCGTGTACCAGTATCAATGCTTTGAACAATGTTCAACAAAAATGCGCTTCGATAATGACTTTTCAACGAACGGATGACACCCTGATCAATGGGGTGTAATTTTGAACTGGTGTTCGGTGGCATAAACACCAGCTTTAATGAATTCAGCTGCCCAATTTTTGGATGCGCAGGACAGTTATCAACTATTAGTGCGAGTTTTTGTTTTTTCTTCGTTAGCTTTTGGTCCCATTCGCGTACATAGATGAAAATTGCGGATGTCATCCAAGCTCGATCATTAACACAATAATTCACAGGCAACATTTTAATGCTTTTGAAACACCGGGGCCTTTGTGACTTCCCGATAACGAGTAGTTTTCGTTTTTCTGTACCGGACATGTTGGCACACAAAAAATAACTCTTTCCTTCGCCAATTTGCCACCTTGGCACTGTTCGCCTTTAAATTTAAAAGTTTTATCGGGAGTCAATTTGTAGAAAATACCGGCTTCGTCAGCGTCAAAAATGTCATCATCGCCAAACAGTGCTTATCCAATTGTTCACAATATTTGTATCTACGGAACCGGATTCACCAACAATTTTGCTGCTACAAACATTATGGCGTGTCTTCCACCTATCAATTCAGCCTTCACTGCAGACAAATTCGTCCATAATTTTTCGACCAAACTCGTCTGCTTTTGTCCTTAAGACAGCCCCACTAATTGTTACATTACACAATATTTGTTGTGTGAACCATTTTAGTAGTAATTTATCCACATAATCATGCAATGATTTACGCATTTTTTTGTCCCACTATTTACAGTTTCAAAGGCAAGAAGCAACTCGTCCTTTTTGAACATTGTCGTAATTGTCGACTTGCATATATTTTCCTCACGACACATATCGCTTTCTTTTTTTCCACTTTCAATTTCGCGGATAATGTTAACTTTTTCTTTTAGGGAAAACACCTTTCGCTTTTCACTCATACTATGTATGTATTTGGTCCCACTGTAAAAAAAGGCGATCGCGAAGAAATAATTCAGGAATGCGAAAATTACCGATAGCCATCTGAAATCCAACTATACATAAAGGGAAATCCCAAATTACGCAAGCATATGAACTAGCGCTGAATTATTAATATGTGGGTATTCCCCTAATTGTTTGACTAGAATTTCGTTATATCCGATAATGATGTTTTCTCAGAAGTTCGTTATGTCCGATAATTATATATATATTCAACGTTGAGAGGTGGAAATCTTCAAACGATACCGATTAGCTCCTGCCTCTCGGCATGTCGGATATATATATATATATATATATATATATATATATATATAGCCATTGAATTGGGTAAAAATTTAATCTAAGGGGAATGTTACATCGTAGGATTCATTGACAAATTACGTTTTTCTTAGTAGGCTACAAGTATTTTAAATTATATGTCTGCAGCTTTACGTGCGTGGTCATTTTCTTCAAGAATGATATCTCACAAAACCAAAGTTATTTCGATTTTGATGAGTTGTCAGTCGACGTTTCTCATTAAGCACCTGAGCTGATTAAATTTTAATAAGATTGAGTTAGGCAGTTTTTTGTTGACACATCCACACATTTCCATCATGAATGACAACTCACGATTCTGTAAGATAATTTTTTCATGCATCAGTGCGTTTTTGGAATATGGAACCCCGAAAATAAATTTAAAATCGCATGCAAGACGGTAGTCTACAGTTTTGATGAACGATTTGAACCAATTTTTAAGATAATAGAGGTGGGCGTCAACATCTGCAAAACTGTCTTGCAGTTTGTCAATAATAGTGTTCACTCGAGCGAATCGTCTCTCAACAAGACCTCCAAGGTACCGAAACACATAACCGAAAAATTAAAAGAAAATTAATAATTCGACCAAGCAGAGGGCGCTTTGTATAACGCAGGCATCGCTGATTAGGTCTATGTAAGTTCTCTTTACGATTTTTGAGGAAACGCAACGGCAAAATTTTGAAACGAATTAACCGATCGTCATACCGCCTGAATCATATATTCATCACGTGTGTATTTCTGATTGGAACCAAAGAAATCAAAAAAAAATTCACTATATTTTTGTCTAAAACGTGAAAACCAGTTTTTCGGAAAATGTTCGCCATTTTATTATCCAAACATAAATACTCACAATTCAGGTTCGGCCTAGACTCCATAGTCTTACTGAATCTAAAGCTCTTTGGTTTGTCTGTTTCAATTAATTCTTAAAAACAACCGACAACCTACACTCAGTCACAAAAGTGTACATACACCCGCAATATCTTGCATATTATGCATAGCTGAATAAAAAAATGTATTAAAGTTTAGTTTATTTTAATGATTCTTACTTGTATATACATATTACGAAAGAAAATTATAAAATTAGTAAGTATTTTAACCGAAATTTAAGATATTACAAAAAATCATGCCACAAAAGTGTACATACAGCAGATAAAATGACGAAAAAAAATGATAAAATGTGCCATTTGTTAACATATAATGTTAAATTTAATATCTAGTTGGGCCACCATTCGCCACTATAACAGCTTCCAATCTTCTAGGCATCGAAAGGATTAGATTTTCTGTTATATCTGGACTAATTTCACTCCAAGCCACCGATAACGCATTTTTTAACATCTCCTTGTTACTGACGTTATATTTTCGAACTCTTCTTTCAAGTTCATCCCAAAGATGTTCAATGGGATTGAGATCAGGTGATTGGGGTGGAAAATGCAACTGTTTCGGGACGTTGTAAAGGATCCACTCCCGAACGACCAAGGCAGTGTGCTTTGGGTCGTTATCTTGTTGGAATATCCAGGTCGGTCCGAGTCCTAAGCGCTCAACAGATGGTTTTAGGTTGACTCGCAATATGTTGAGGAATTGGTGACGGTCCATTATGCCTTCAATGAAATGCATATTTCCTACACCAGCTGCTGCCATTCCGCCCCAAACCATTACGTTACCGCCTCCATGTTTAACAGTTGGGATAAGATTTTCTTTTTGCATCTCTGCATTTACTTTTCGCCAAACTTTTCCACGGCCATCACATCCAAATAAGTTGAAGCGACTTTCATCCGTAAAAACACTGTTTTCCAAAAGCTGTGGTCCTTATCTTGATATTTTTTCGCGAACTCCAATCGTTTTATTCGGTTTGCCTCAGAAATAAATGGTTTCTTTTTTGGCACGCGTCCCCGATATCCTGCGGATCTCAAAGTCCTACGAATAGTTTCTGGATGCACTGCTTTTCCCAATTCATTTGCAATACATTTACTTATATTTGGTGCACTTATTTTCGGATTTTCCTTAACTTTTCGTAACACTGCTCTGACGTCACGGTCTTTCAAGATATTTGGACGACCAGATCGAGCTTTACTTTTCAAACTGCCAGTTAAATTAAAGTTTTTTATTATTGTTTGTACAGTAGCTTGGCTTTTTGTCACTATTTTAGCTATTTCGCCCAGTGATTTATCCTCTTGCTTTAATTTTATCACTAAATTTCGTATTTCGAACGAAACCTCTCTTCGAACAGCCATTTCACCGATGTATGGTAACAGCACTAGCTCACAATGCAAACTGGAACAATAGCAATGACTAACCACTAAAAATTTTCCCAGAATCGAAATAATGATGCTAGAGAAACGTTATTCCTGGAAATGTACTCGCTGTATGTACACTTTAGTGGCATAATTTCAAGGTTTTTTTGATTTTCTGGTATCAATTTTTAGAAAAGTTATTATTTCGTTGCGAAATAATTATTAACGAGCCCAAACCTTTGGAATAATGCATATTTTAAATTATTAATATTCGTAGTTTTGGAAATATCGATGATTTTCCAGGTGTATGTACACTTTTGTGACTGAGTGTAAGTAATATGGATACTTCTCAGTGAGTTAAGTTTGCCTAACAATCTATAAAACATATTCTTAAAACAGCATTGTTTTTGGGGGCGGGGATGGTTTTGTTTGCAAAATTCTATGAGCCCTTAAATCATACATTTGTTAATCCTTCGGGTAACTTACATTATATGTGAGTTCTTGTTTAGGTAAATTTATGTACACTCATAACAAACACAATTTACATTCGAAGATAGATTCCAAAACGTGTATAAGATTTTGTTTTTTTATTAACAATAGAGGGAATGTTGCACAATAAATGGTTTACATTAATTTAATTGTGAACAGTTCTTGAAAATAATATAATTACTTTGTTTTTCTTCCAAAGCAGCCATCCTTTTTACCCATTTTAATTGCGTCAAGCATTGTGCTCAAGTTTTCGATCAATTCATTTATAAAATGCCCAAATTCTATTTCGTTACGAATTCTCAGCAAAAGGTGTATAAACTGACAAATAGAAATGTCTTGCTTTGAATAATTTTCTGGCTACAATATTATGTATAACATTCGATCGACAAAACTTTTATGCATTTACAGTGTTGAAAAAACTTATGGAAAATGTAAATGGAAAGGAAATCTACATACTAGATTCGCAAGTAACAAGTAACACTTAAAAATCGTTTGTTTAACTTTAATCATATTCTAATGTTTGAAATGTTGAATGTTCCCTAATTTTCGGCTTTTATTCAAATCAATTGCGATTACAATAAATTGTGCTTACAAAATAAACCCAACTTTTTGGATAGTCTTATTTTCTAGAGTGTGTACTTTTTATTTACGTGGCAAAGGCAATATATCTCCTACCAAATATTGGAGAGTTGCAGAGGGAAATACATTTTGTGTTCTTTTATTTCTATGTTGATAGCGCCGCAGCATAACATTTAACAGCTGGCACTCATTTTATTGCGACGGTTATATAGTGTACGACAAGGCCGGGATTTTTTTCACAAGAAACAATAGTATTAAGAATGATCTCATAACAATTGTTGCTAGTTTTTTGATTGTTTATTAAAACCATAATAAAAGAATGATAATAAAGTGAAACCAATGTTTCGATCAAATCAAATTTTGCATCCTCCCGGAAGTTTTTGTGTTTAATAATTTCAATTGAGGAAACTTTTACAAATAACAAATAGCTTTTATATAGCATGTCTAAGACGTTATGTCCCTTGAAGGGTTCAACTATTTTTTTAAATACTAATGACAAACCTTTTATCATATGTTCTTTTCTGTTTTGAACGATTCGGAGAAGAAAATTTACAGCCAATCTTGAGTTTAATAAAGACTCAGCATGAAATAAAATTACAAACATATACCCTGTGTCCCTTATACCGTTCCTATCGTCGAATTAATATGCACTGATTCCAAAAATGGACAATTCTTTTAAAATTGAAAGAGTGATCTAATAGAGATGTACGTGGTTTAAGCCGGTAAGAATCTGAAACATCGAGCATATATCAGTTATAGAAAGTTGCGTGTTCTCTTGATGAGCCATAATAGAATAAAATCTTATTTTAAATGAAACACTTGGTTTTTTTGACTCACAAACTTTATTATTAGCACGACGCGTTTCGATCCTTAGATCATCTAAGGATCGAAACGCGTCGTGCTAATAATAAAGTTTGAGTCAAAAAAACCAAGTGTTTCATTTAAAATAAGATTTTATCGAGCATATACTTTGTAATAAAAGGCAAGATGCAATAAGAGGCTGCTGTACCTTCATATGCAATGCTGCAGGCAAGTAGAAAAATCTTATACTTTGCTTAAGAGTATAAAGCAAAATTTTGTTTTTCAAAAAATTTGCAGAAGCAACTGTCAGTTTATGAAAAAAGAGCATTTAACATAAAAATTTAAAGCATCTGAAAAAAACGTGAATAGGAACGAGGAAATAAAAAGTGGTTATCTTCGGTGGTCTCCTACGTCGTTTCAAAAACAAGAAATAAAATTTTAACAAGAAATGCAATCAAAATTATGTACGCTCAGTTAAACTTCAAAAAATAACTTCATGATCATCTCTAGACTAGTAACCACAAAACAATTTACAATTTTCCTATGCTAACCCCAACAGCCGAAGTTTACAAAATAACCCAAGAATAATAGGAATAACATTCGAAATAATTTAGGATCAGCCCACAAAAATCAACGTGAAAGATTGAGTCAATATGAAATAAAATTATAAATATACATCTTGAATTACAAATCGAACCAAAAGGATTCCAAAACCCACGAATTAGGTGATATCCCTTATACCCTCGTCGACTGAGAAGTACTCTGTATTGAAACATAAATATGGTCAATTAATGAAAATTGATGGAGGAAGATTTGAAGAAGACGGTGGTTGTTCTAGTCGGTAGAAAGGTATGTAAAAAAAGTCTTGTCTATATCTTTAATAAAATTTCCAAAAAAATGTTTTTCGATAGTTGGGTTGGTTCTAAATTTTTCTCTTGATCTACAGGTAAGCTTGAAAGTATTATTGAGTTTTCCGAGAATTGTATTGTTTAAATGTAAGCATGATTTCTTATATACAGACGTAAGCATTTATTGACATTACGTGTTTAAAAAGAGCGGACAAGTCTGAATATCCGGAAAAATAGAAGTAAATTCATACCAAACAAGGAAAATCTTAGAAAGATATCCTAATAGTTAATAGAAGCCGATAGTTCATTCAATGTACTGTAAGTAAATTTAAAGTGGAAGATAGGATTCAAAATAACACTATATAGATCCAGGTGAATGAACAAACTTAAAAAATGGAGTGATCAATTTCGATTACAATTCAGGAAAGTCTTACGCTGCATGTAGTAGCTGTATCTGCTGCAATCCGTAGCAAATTTAACAAAAACTTCACCCAATTACGTTTTTAAACCGTGCATCTCCAAGGAAAAACTGTTCATTAACCCATTGGGACGTATTTTGAAGTCGATACATGGGTTTTGATGTCATAAATTAATGTGGTGTAAAATATTAGTTATTATTAAATTTAACATAAATTTCCAATCAACTTGTTTTCACAGCTTCTTAAATTATGACATCTCCTTAAATTGCTATCCAAACACTGGACATTACGAATTTTCTAACTATGGGTTCGCAAAAAAATACTATTTGGAAGGAGTTAATTTTACTCATATGTGTTTGAACACAAGACATGACAGGCATATTTTGGATTCCATGGGAGTATGAAAATTTAGCGAACACAAAATTTTGTTTCTTAGATACATGATATTACGATTTGAGGGTGTATGTCGTCTAATGTGGTTGAAAATTTGGAAGTTGTACAGTTTACTTGACTAAAATAAATGCTCAAATGACATATTATGGAGGAACCTGCGCACAAGGGCAGAATAAAACGGAGTTAAGAAACACCTTTGACTTTCATCAAGATAATGACCATAGGCATAAAATTTGACGTACAATGATGTGGATAGTGCATAATTGCACACATATCTTGAAAATACCGCCTCGAAGCCCTGATATTAGCCTCAGAGAATCCGTACACGAAAAAAATAATCGCGATGAAGTCATTCAAAGCAAAACAGCGTTGCAAGATGTTCTCATCCAATAGTAAGCGACCATATCACCTCCGTTACATAAACTCCGGTTGAGTCGATCTATTGAAGATTCCTTGCATCAATTCAAAATCTAAAATATCCAAATTGATACTAAAATATAAAAAAAGAATTAGTACATTGTACCTAACCTACTGCACTTTTCAAGCATGTCAATCCGAAGTTTTTTGTATTTCAGATCCTATTCTCACGGACAACATAGGAGATTTTTGTATTTATTTCATATAAGTTGCAGAACTAAATTAAAAAAACTATTTTGCCTTGCGTATGTGTTCAGGTATCAAAAAGAGTACTATTTGAGAAAATCTGTCGCAAAAATTTTAGGGACTCGGTAATTGAATTCAAAAATGAATCAAACATCCATATGAAAATCAGTTTCCAAACAATTGTTCACAAACATTTCCTACGTCTATGTCAGATAGTTCGGGAATTCCCCTTCTAATATTTAGCTGTTGAATAAAGTTGGGGTTATTTCGTAACAAACATTGCTTGTCGGCTAAGCAGTCGCACAAAATGTCAATCTGAGTCTTATTGTTAACATATAGCATTATTCCAGTTTGATTTTCAGCCCTACCATGAGTTTTGCAGAACTCATTTATAGCTAAATCAGATCTACTTAGCATTTTTAGTACGTAACGCTTCCCAACTGATTCGCGGCGGCACACACAAGGGGTGACATCGGTTACATCGCTCATAGTTAACTGGCATTCAACATTCGGTGTCAGGAATAGATTTAATCCAGGATAAATCAAAAATGCGAAGAAAGCTGTACCACACATTATGAGAATTGGTATGTAAAGAGCAAAGTATCTATCTGGCAAATATATCAATAACAGTTTTTCTGTCTGGATATAATAAGGAATGAAGGCCCATATTAGGAACACAGCAAAGAAAGTCCACAATATTATGTACAATGCTAGCCCATAAACAGCGCGATCTGGAGTAGGAGCCGGCGTATGCTCAGGCATATCGTATGTGCAAGTCTTCTAAAGTTGATCATATGTAGTTGCACGATCGAACTCCTTAATTGCTCTACAGCTTAATGCAATCATTTGGAAGAAAGAGGTGAGGCCAACCCTTACGTTTTTAGTAAATTCTCCTTGGAATTCTATCAATAGGATATTGCCTTCAAGAGTAATTTTCCGCCGAATATAGCTACGCTTTGGCTCCGAATCAACTTTTAGCACTTCGTGCACTATTTGAGCTTTACGTTCCGTCGGAAACGGAATGTGAATGACTCTACGGTAAAATTCGATTAATTATTCAAAAATCGGGTACACTCTAATACTTACATGTGGCTGATGTTGTCCATACTACTCTTCACATCAAAAATATTTGACAAGCATCCATTGACGTAATATTAATGGAGCGGCGTGGAACCAATGAAGAAAGATAACAGGAAGCGAACCGAGCGTGTAAAACCCTATACGTGTGATGGCAGAAGAAATTTTCGAACTTAACGTCAAACTACTGCTATGTTCAATGAGGAAGAAGATAAGGAGTGGAACATCAACAAAATTAATGGGGCAAATCACTTGTATGTGTTCGTGAAACTAACACATTTCCGAGAAAAATAAAGGCGCAGTCTGCGAAAGTTTAAGAAGGAGCAAAATATATGGCGCGAATTAATTTTAGTTTGAAAATTTCGTTGCAAAAATTTCAAAATTTACCAAATTGCCTTCCTCTTCCCTTTTCAGCCGGGCTTAGGAACGGCTTCGGCGGAATTACGGCGCCGTTTTCGTCGGCTTATTTTCATGGTTGAATGTTTTTACGATGTACCAGAACGAAAGGAGCCTATTACATGCCTCTAAAATGCACAATTTTATTGTAGCCCTGGCTAATTGAGATTTTTTCCGACTTTTGTTCAGCTATAAAACGATATCCGGTCTGTAGGTATGTTTCAACAATGTATTTCAAGAAGTGTTTGCAGTGTTGTGTGTGAATCCTATTAGAGATTTTTGCTTTTTGCACCGTTTTCGGTGCAAAGCTGTTATATACGAATTTGTTGTTCGGTTTTCTTGCAGACTTTCCGGGCACTTGCTGATGACATTTTAAGTATTCCTCTGCTTTTGTACTCAACAAGTGAAAGAGAAGTTTAAAAACCTTGGATTGCAGCGAGATTGCTTTGCAGAGTCTTAGTTATCTTGAAAACAACAAAACCTGCAATATATTTTATAACTGCTTCACTATATTCACTAAAATTTGCAGGATTGGAAGCGTAACAATGCTCTTCTGCGAGAATTGGGTCGTGAGAGCTTGTCTCAACTGCAATCTGTGGGTTAACCATGACGTGCCTATCAATACTAATAGCAATGTCATTCAATGGGTAGGTTTGGCAAGAATTCAGTATTGAAATTTCCTCTAACCAAATGCAGTTAGATTGGTTATGGTAAGTAGATTTAAAACTAGAGTAAAAATTTTATAGAATTAGCAAATTCAATGTACATTAATTTTTGTAAATAAAAGGAAGGAACGAGTCTAGCACAAGACAGAATCGTTCCATAGCCAGACGAAGTTGCTTGTTTTAATTAGCAACCCTTGCCTTCATATCGGCAAAGTGTTTGGAAGGAACATTCAAGCAAAGTCTGCCTTGGAAAGTTCGGCAGATTAAAAGTTGCCTTAAATTTCGGCAACTACGTTTAATAGAAATATCGGCCGCCTGTTCTTTTGAACTGCGCCAAACATGTGGCAATCTTCGGAATGCCGGTAGTTCCT
Source organism: Oxycera nigricornis (assembly GCA_963942545.1). Lineage (NCBI taxonomy): Eukaryota > Metazoa > Arthropoda > Insecta > Diptera > Stratiomyidae > Oxycera > Oxycera nigricornis. Next base: position 51,440,980 of record OZ012662.1, read on the forward strand.
TCTCGCGTAAATATTGTCATCCTAACTGAGTATAACTTCTTTATAGTGAGAAGAAGTTTATATCTTTAGAGGAGTATAAAAGAAGACTCTTCACTTGGCCAGCACGATGAGACAACAGTTATCTCATCGCATACTCTACACACGTTACATTCATTATCCGATCCAGCTTCATTACATGACGATCCTGCCATCTCGTTACATTCATTACATCAATACTAATAGCAATGTCATTCAATGGGTAGGTTTGGCAAGAATTCAGTAATGAAATTTCCTCTAACCAAATGCAGTTACCAAGCCCTCCGTTTCTGGGTTGACTTCTGAAAACCAGCTTCATGTTCCGCGCTATGAACTGCCTTACTGTAGTTTTGTTATTATACTCAAGACCAGTGCGAATCGAAGAACAGTTCAATGTGGTCTGGGTTCAGTTTATAAAGACGCAGGAACTGAAATTTTTTGATTCAATGAATATTTTATATAAAAAATTTAATCAATCAGTCTCTGCCCATTAACTAAACGCAATTTAGATATATATTCGATAGCTTCGTTAGCCATAAACATTATTTTCACATAATACTCTTTGCTTGGTGCGATGAGTACCAAAAAATCATCAATTTAAACATTTTCCGATAAATATATGCAACAGAACTTAATACTACAAAATGCGAAACCTCCCTCTTCGTTCCGGGCTTGGGACCGGCTTCGGCGGAATTGTGGCGTAAGTAACATTTAAAAACAGAAAAAATACATCCTGACTTTATTACCTTTCCATATTAACAATAGCAAAATTTTGACCAAAATGTCTTTACCCGTAGCGCCACTGAAATTTTTCCGCCATACTAAGCACAACAATTAGGAAATGTCATTTCAAATTGCGTTTTCACTAAACCGATTGAAATCGCAATTTTCACCACCCGAACTACATTACGTGAAGCGGTAAGGACACATATTGCACGAGCATATTAATTTGGACGCCATCGCCACCCGCAAACCCGAATATTTTCATATTTTTGCCGATTCACGAAAATCGCTATTAAATCACTACCGTACACTTTTCCACACTTTTTCCTTAGCGCGCACGACAGAAACACAATTCCTCAACCGAGAATAACGCACAATTCACATTTTTCGCGATCAAAACCGAAATAAATTCGATAGAAAAACATCGAATTGTATTTTGTTGACGAATTGGGTGTAATGCCGGAACAGTGAAGCACTCCGTTTGACTTAAGAACATATTTTCAAAGGAGACGTCACGAAATGTCATTCCCGAATTTTTGCCCCGCACACCTATAAGGCTTTACACGCTTCGTTCCGTTCCTTAGTTTCCTTCTTCATTGGCTTTGTTGAACTAATTGTCAGTGCATTTGTCAAACGCGTTCGTAAATAAAAGTGTCAGAGTCGTGTTTCGGAGCGGAAATAATTGTCTGTGCTGTTTAAATCGAAGTGATTTCGAGTGGTAATTATAAAGTCTGGTTTGGGACACTACCAGATAGTGCAATTATAAGGAAAAACTAAGTGAAGTTGCTGTAAAATCGAAAAGCAGCAATATGAAGTGCGTCGTTGAAAACTGCAAGGGCGATTCTCGTTTTCGCAGTTTGGGAGTCTCCTTTCATGCGTGAGTGTACCCTTAACTACTTATGGAAGGTACTAGTAGTGTACTAGGTGAAATTAGTGTAAAATAAGAGTTTTTTTTTCAAAAGCATGTTTTGTTTACATTCTTCTGTCATATGTCCATTTTATGGATCAGTGGCGTGCTTGAAATTCTTTTTGGGGATCAAGATTAGCGTATTGGTATTTTAATAGAACATTATATTATTAATCAAGCGTTCACAATTATTAATTAAATATATGCTTGTAGTTTTCCTTTAGAAGATCTATGTGAATATGCCCAACTTCAATATTAAAATTCAAAAATCAGACTGCTAGGAAAAACATTGAGTGGCCGTAATTCCGCCAAAGCTGGTCCCAAGCCCGGTTGTGAAAGGAAGAGGGTGGTTTTCTTTATGATTTTTGTACAAATAATTTTACTTTCAAGCTTTAGGCTGACTTCAGAGTCAGGTCGTTCGGTGGTGTCGAATTACTGCCGCTGAACAGATTCGCTAGAGAATCATATGGCCGGATTACTGTGACATGCTATGGTGGCTTGTTGTTTTAATATCAAACGAAAAAAAACAAAACGCGCGTGAGTGAATGACGCGGACGAACCAAATGACTATGGAATCTGCCTAATATCGCAATTATTCAAGAATTAGATCTGAACAATCTAATATTTTCAAATTTCGCGCCAAAATTTTGCTCCTTGCAATAGGCAATCATGTCCGCCTATGATCGGCACTACCACATAGAAGTGTCCACAACCACATATAAGAAATCTTGCCACAAATTTTGTTGAGGTTCTGCTCCATAGTTTATACCTCAATGCGTGGAACGCAATAATGATGCCAAAAGCACAGCATAGGTAGACTCAGTATGTAATGTTTCATATAAAGGCGCACGTATAGGTAGACCCAGTATGCAATCGAAGCCTTGAAACACGAAATTTCCTTCCAAAGAATGGCGCCATATGCTTGCAAAAATTGACGAATGCCAAGCACCGCTAGATTTGCAGAGGATAAAGCATTTTCGCAGACTTCATCTTTGACTTCAACACATGAGACATTTTTTCAGTCATTTTGGCTTTTTTCTCAATCAATTTGTTAAAAGCAAATGAAATTTGTGTCAATGAAGGCGTTTCACCATTGTAATTCAATGATCTGAAGTTTCTAATGACGTTTTTCACGCCTAGCATGAAACGTGCATATACGAGTTCTGGCAGTGCCCCGTAGATAGCTGCCATTTTGTCATAAATGGCAGCAAACATGAGATAAATGTAAACAAACATTTGAAGTTGTCCCATAGAACCGCGGGCGGTACTTGATAGTGCGCCTTTATATGAGACATTACATACTGGATTCACCTAAGAAAGCGACTATATTAAGACAATGCACTCGTTTCCTCACCACCTTCGAGGTAAAATACAAGGCGCGTTTTTTTACATGGTTTCCCCTTAAAGTATAATTCATAATATGTAATAAGAATTTTTTTTATTTAGAAGTGAATAATTTTTTATTTGAATACTGAAAAATACAGAAAATATAAACTTTAGTATATAATTTTTTTGTCATTCATTGTCGATATCTTTAATTTTTATATGATTAAAAATTGCTGACAAAACGTCGAGTGGATTTATTTCTATATTTAAATCGACATCTTCATGATATTCATCATTGGTTGACTCTGCGTTTAAGCATGACTGGCCACGGCAATGTCCACAAACTTTTGAACATCTTAATCCAATTTTTTGCATCCACATTTGCCGCCACAACCTTTTGTACAATTACAAAAGATTGTGTTCAAGAGATAATCGGGTGCTGGTGGTAATAAAGTTGTTATTGTTATTTTATTGTTATGTTTTAACTCCCAACCCCATTGTTCTGGATCAACTTTTCTTCCTAGCTAATATGCTGTTGAGCTGCTGGAAAAGTAGGTGGTAATAATGTAAATCTCACAGCTGTGTTTTGTCTTGTTAGTTTAGCAAAGCTACTGTACCTTATATATCCTATGGATCCAAGGAACGACATAAGCATATGAAAACCACCTAGTCTTACAATAACGTAAGATATATCAGTTTGAACATCAGCAGCAGCTACAATTTTGCGAGCTTTTACTATAAAGTAAAGTAGCTGATCACAACTAATGATGTAACAATTTTGTCCATGTGATTTGGCACTACCTACTGCACAATCTAATGTGGTGTAAATTGTATCTTTATTACTTGCAGGATGATGAATAAAGAGTAGGAACATTATCGTCGATATTGTAAAGTTTTTATAATTTTTTGTTAGCTTCTCTAAATATCCATTCCATATCATGATACCTAGCTCATTCATTGCATATAAAACATGTATCACTCATTTTGAAAACTGTTCAAGAGCATGAAACTACTAAAATAACGCCTTTAACACTCAAGAAATAATTTTCAATTGAGCTAAACACAGTCCAACAAACAGTAGCAGGTATAAAGGGGCGGGTCTCGGAACAATAAAGTATGAAACATCTGCCAGTGGCGGTCGTTTGTATAATATAAAGTAGATTTTATTAAGTTCGGAAACTTCTATAATATAGTATATTTTTCACGAAACGCCCAAGGATTAGATAGAATTTTGAAGACACTTACAAACATGAATAAAAAGCAATAGAGTTTACACCTTAATGTACGGTATACAATACCGTATGTGAGTGCATTCTGTCGCTTTCTCAGCGCTCTACTACAAAAACGGTAAATTTGACAGAAAAATGCAGAGGCATTTTTTGTAGATAATTTCACGACCAACAAGTTTTCTATTGATGTCCAAGCAATAGGTCTCGGGATATTTGCGAAAAACTGATTTTCGTGACCTTTTGACCTTTATAACTTTTTTAGCCGACACGATATCAATGTTGATTTTTCACATCTTCATTACAACGCCGTAATAAAGGTGTATACAAAAATTCAGCTCACTAGGAATTTTTCCGCAGATTGGGGTTTAAAATGCCTAAAATAACTGGGCTAAAAGCCCTATCGCGGTCTTTATCTTTCACTTCAACACAGTAGACATTTTTCAGTCATTTTGGTTTGTTTTTGTAAATCGATTTGTCGAAACCGAATGACCTTTGTGTTGTAATTTGCTGTATTTTTCCCAACTCTTCCGCCCCACTTGATCACCTATTTCACAATGATCGCAATAATGACAACGTCTTTCTATCTCTACTCGATACAATAACAACGCCATCTAGTGGCTAAATTCAAATTTTCTGCACGATTACAGCTCGGCCAATCTGACCAGGATCGTCCTCGATCCTAGTAACAGCCTTGATCGTATTGTCTCTTGGAGAAAGGTCGACGGGACGGGTCCACGGTTTTCATCGGCCAGCTTCTAATATGCCTTCGTAAGGAATCTGAGTTAATTGGCAATTTTCTACGTCTCCGACGATATACCGGTCACGCGGGAGTATCTTACGGATCACATACAGTCCCTGGTATTTAGGGAGGAATTTCTTGTTCGATCCGACTGAGGTATCTAAGTGGCGAATAACGACTAAATCTCCTACCTTGTACTGACCAGGCGGGGGACTACTCAAGGCATATTGACGAGAATTTCGCTCTTGGGATTTCTGAATGGCGGTCGTGGCTTTCGCTCTGACGTCGGTGAGATTTACTTGGGTGGCGATTGATTTAGACTCCTGGTGTTCGGCTAAATCGTCAATTTCTGGGCCACACTGAGTGGTCCCGACGAACAGGACGCTAGGGATATGGCGTGTGGAAGAATGTACCGTATTGTCGAGGGCATTTTCTACTCTATTAAGTAGTAGAGACCAGTCGGCATGATCGATAGGGTCGGATAGCTTGGCTAGCACGGTTGGTCCGTTCCACTTGCCCAATACCTTGTGGAGAGGCCACGGCCACTTTGACGTGAATTATGTTTCGGGATTGCAAAAAGGACGCAAAGTCATAGGAGGTGAAACAGGACCCCCTATCGGAAATGATTCGACGGGGACGACCGTAGTACTCAAAATAACGCTACAAAGAGGCGTAGACCTCACGCGTACTTGTAGAATATACGGGATATAATTTGGTATACTTGGTGAAAGCATCTACTACCACCAGGATATGCTTTCTCTTCGAACGGATGCTAGGGAGAGGACCATAATGGTCAATATGCAAAGTATCCAATGGTATCGGGTTCTTCGGTTCTTCTCAATTGGATGAAGATCTCTCTCATTTACGTAGCGAGGGGCGTTGTATAGAATGCATGGGATACAATTTCAGATATATGCTTGGAATTTCTGAGACATTTCAGGAAACCAGTAATGATATTTCAATGGGGCCACCGACTTCTCGACACCTAAGTGGCCAATTCTTTCATGTAATAACCGGATGATGTTGTTCTCCATCTCGGCGGGGACGACAAATCCTAACGTTCCATCGGGCATTTAACGGTAAACAAGACCGTCTATTAATTCATACGGGTCTGCCGGTTCTAGTTCTAAACGAGAACGAATAGCTAGCACTTTCGGATCTCGGGATTGAGCGATCTGGAGTTGCACATCGGTGTTATCTTCCTCGGCAAACGCGATGACAGGATGGCGACTCAGGGCATCCACATGAGGCATACATGTACCGGGGCGGTGGGCGATAGTATAGTTGAAGTTTTCTAATTCTAACGCCCACCTTGCGATGCAAGGGTTCAGGGTCTTCTTTGAAAGGATCATCGTGAGGGAACTGCAATCGGTGATGATCTGAAAGGGGATGCCTTCCAGATATACTCAGAATCGTCGGAGAGCATAAATTACGGCAAAGGTTTCTAACTCGAACCTACGATATCGGGACTCGGAGGGGCTAGTTCGGCGAGAATAGTAAGATACTGGATGCCACGTTCCATTAACACAGCGCCGAAACCAAGGGAACTAGCATCGGTGTGCAGTTGAGTTTCTTTCTCCGGGTTATAAATAGAGAAAACCGGGGGGCTACTCAGGCGTCACGCATGGTGTAAAATTCGCATTCACACTCTCGACTGAAAACAAATGGTTGGTTTCGTCTTAGTAATGACGCTAACGGGTTCGCGATCCGTGCAAATGATGGCACGAAACGTCGGAAGTAAGAAAATAACCCAAGCACTGACTGCAGCTGGTGAGCATCTTTGGGTAGGAGTAGCTGGCGAATGTGCTCAATATGGGTTTCACTTGGGCGGATACCGGTACTATCAGCAGAGTACCTTAGGTCCTCAATCTGACTTTGTAGAAGTTTACACTTGGGGCGATTGACTTCCAATCCACATTCGACTAGGCGGGTAAACAAACGAGCTAGGAGATGGACGTGATCTTCCGGAGTTTCCGTGGCGACTAAGATGTCGTCCATATACACTACGATTTTTCGAGACTGGATGAAATCCTGGAGCTGGCGGGATATGAACCGCTGGAATACAGAGGGACCATTCTTAAGTCCAAACGGCATGCGGGTGTACTCATATTGTCGAAACGGGATAACGAATGAGGTGTACTTTATTGAGTCTTCCGACATTCGTACATGATGAAAACTACTTTTTAAATCAATTACCGAAAAACAGCTTTTGTTGTCTAAATATTCTAAACAGTCGTCTATCAGGGGTAGCGTGAGATTATCACTTACGGTAATTTTATGAAGTGCACGGTAATCGACACACATTCGGAGGGATCCATTTTTCTTACGAACTAAGAAAATGGGGGATGCATACGGGGATTGACTGGGCCGAATAGTTCCGGTCCCGACGAGCTGATCTATCTGATTCTGCACTTCCCTACGTTCAAAGTAGGACAATCTACAGGGAGAACAGTAAATGGGATGGTCAGACGTAACTCTTATGTGCATCTCGTAATCGGTTAGCTTGGATGATAGTGAGAGCTTTGTGGGATACACGCGGTGAAGGACGGATGCACAAAGATTAGTCAGAGAGGGTCCAAAGGTTGTTACTATTTCAAAATCGGGGCGTTCGCGGTCATAGGTTCCTCCTAAAGGCACTTCAGGGTTAGACACTTTCTCGCGATTATTGGATAGGGGCTCGGACACCGTTGACATTTCTCCTATCAAACATTTTTTCTCAAAGCCAGCCGTGCACACATATGTTAAATAGTTACACACAATATGTTCTGTTATTTCTTTTTTTATTCTAAGATATTTACATGAATTATCGATCGGCCCGGTAATCTGCTTTAACATTTTATTATTATGGCATAATTGAATGCCAAACGCATTTAAGAAATCTCGGCCCAACAAAAGGGGAACCGGGATTAAGTCGTCGGGGACAACGTATATCCGGACAAGTCGGCTTTTTCGCGCAAAAGTTACTGAAACTTTAATCATTCCACAAACGGGAATCTCCATCGGACCGAGACCGTGAAATCGATTATTGGTCGGGCTGCTAAGACAATTGCGAGGCACTTGTTGACGTCGGATAAAACTGGCGGGGCTGCCGGTATCAAAAAGGGATAATATTAAGGGATCGGCCCAGCTGGCTTGACAACGATCAAAACTGACACTTACCGGTTGCAGAACAGCAATCTCGGATACACTGCATACATAGGGTTCCTGAATTTCCTGTTCGAGAGCGGCTACTCGGTGGTCCTGGCGGCGTCGGTTGGGACAAGTCCGATATTGGTGTCCTTGTTCGAAGCAATGGAAGTATCCGTCCAAAGGGCGACGTGGAGATCGGCACTCTGCTGAGGTCTGTCCGTGACGGCGGCAATTGAAACACCTCATGTTGGATAACTCCTCTCGGGGGCGACCGGGATCGGTGCGGTAGCTGGTGCTTGAACCGACGGGATTAACAAACGGCGTTGGCTGGTAACTTTGATGTACTAATCGGTGCTGGTAGTCTGGCGTTCGGGCATTCGATACACGACCCAACGGGTGAATGATAGCTCTCGGGGTCGGTCGATCGGCTTGAGCTGGTACGGGTAGTAGCGGTGTGTTTGCCGTCTGGCGTAATTGTTCGTGGTCTTTGGTTACATTCCGAAGATCATCCAAGGTGCGAATTCCACATAGTGCGATTGGTTCTACTCGCAAGCTGATACCGCGTATAATAAATCCAAACAATTCTCGTTCGCTCACTTCTCCCTGATTGGCTAGGGCTCTCATATGGAGTATATACTCCTGAATCGTCTCGGTGGTCTTGATGGCTTGATTCCCCAGTGCCCGGTAAATGGCATATTTCTCGAGGTCCCTGTGGAATTCTTTAATCGGGGCCTCTTGCAGCTCGCTCCACGTATCGGCGGTAACAATGTACATCAGGGTCGCTGCGGGTCCTTCCTGTAATCGGCGGCTATACACGAGGTGGGTGTGCTCCTCCGTTCCGGCGTCATCAAGCAGATTGTTGAAAACCATGAGCCTTTTTTTTAAGGGGACGACTCCTTGTCCCGAAAAGGGTTTAATCGCATTCTGGATATCCGCAACTTCTACGGGGCGCACGGTATTCAGTTCGGGGTTATTATTCAGGTGGCGAAGGTCTGTAACTTTAGGATTCGATATTCTAATTGAAGCGTGGTCATCTCGGCTCTTAGTCTATCGATTTCCGGCTGTTCCGGGTGAAAGGGCCCTGTGTTCGATCGGCCACGCCGTGACGGCTGCGGTGTTGTCCTCCGGAGCTGCGAATGTCAGGGTGCTATGGTCTCCGGTCCCAACGGATCTTGACGGCGGAGCTGTTCCGGACTGATCATGGTGGTGTGCGGACGGCTGGCTAACGGGGTTTTCAAACTGCAACACGTGGTCCATTTCTACATTAGGGTTACGAACTGTTGTCGCCTCGTTTTTGAAAACTTGCGGGTATAATTCCGGAGACGGTGTTGCGGCCAACGGCAGGTTCTGCGGGTCGCGACGGTTTGTGAGCGGCTGCGTCACAGGGCTTTCGGTGTGCGGCAATTGCTTGGTTCCCCAATGGGGATCGGGACTTTGTGAACGGAACGGTTCGCTTTGTCAGTGGCTGGCCGGTGTAATTCCAGGGCTGCTGCTGTGGTGGGCATCGTGTTTCGCTGGTCGGGACGGAGGCTTCGTAGTTCGGCCGACGTGCCGGCTTTCCCATTTTCTTCGAATTGGCTTGTTTTGACGGCCGAGCATATCGAACCGGTTAGCGTAGATCTTGGCTCTAGTCCCGGGATGGCGATAGGTACCAGCGGTGGTAGATTGGTATTACTCGCCGGGGCTTGGCCTCCCTTGTTAGGGACGCCTTTTTTCCCCCGCTCTGTCACTCATTTCGTCGGTATAGTTATGAACCTGGCGCGTACCTGCTGGTTCCTACTTCGTTGGTAGACCCCACACCTGATTTTGTAATTTGCTTTATTTTTCCCAACTCGTCCGCTCCGCTTGATCGTATATTTCACAATGATCGCAATAATGACATCTTCTTTTTATCTCTACTCGATACAATAACCAACGCCACGTTTATTGTGGTATGTGCCTGCCAACTCACTAAAACATTCAATAGCGTAGAATTTTTTTGGGTGGTAGAACAGTTTTAACATATTTTGTACTAACCAACATGTAATTGTATGACGCGAGCTGTTTCCTGCTATTAAGAAAAATATTTCATTGAATTTTGATGTAGAAAAGCAGTGCTTCAGGTCATGTTTCACATGTATTTTTTTGATATTTTTACTTATGTTTTTCTTACGTTGTTCATTGATGCCGGAGACGAGTCTTGACAAGAATACTCAAAAGTAAAATGTGCATAAAATATCAACAGCTCTTAAGGTAGAAAGTTATATTGACTATCATAATATCCCAATAATCATGGCAAAAAGCTAATTTACAATAACACAATAAAGCTAGTTTTGTCAACCATATTGAATTTTCTTAGGATGCATGAATGTGATAAGTAAAAATAAATACAACAAGCTTTCAACAAGCAAACGTAGGTTGTCTTCAAGATTCTCTTCCTTTTTACGTTCAGTGTTTTATAATGCAAGACAAATTCGTCAATGATTAGAAAGAAGTCCTGGTCAACGAATAGTGTTCAGAACTTATTAAGAAGTCTATAATTTGCTAGTGTATCTCGTTTTCTGTGAGAGAATCTGAGCTTGAATTAACTTCGGTGGGGTTATAATTTGGATGCTTAAGACGCTATGATTTTCAAATGAAAGTTTAAAAACTTTAATGGAAATTGTTGTGGCTAAGTTCTTCTAAACAGAAAAAAGCTTTCCCAACTGACGCCGAACGAAAGTAATCTGGAACCATTTGTGGCAATTAATTAATATCTATAAATTTTAGAAAAAAGAAGTCTATCAAGGTTATTAAATTGTTGTAAATGAAAATATACACTCTTGTCTACTAACTCCGCCTAAGCTGCACAAAACCTGGAGAACAAATTAATGTAAATATATGATTTTTCAATGAATAAAGTTCGATTTTAAACGAATGTGAGTATTAAGACACACACTTTCACGCAATTTAGCTCGGGGTCCGATCGAGAAAAGCTTTGCCCTACATGCTGAAAGTGTGATAGTGGGCCGGTTTAGATATGTTGAAAGTATACTAGTAGCAAAAGCTAAACGATGCCAAAGTGTACTACTAATTCACAACCGAAATATATCACTAAATTGAGAGCTGCAGCAATGAAGAGTGTTTCGCAAGTAGGAAGACACACTTTCATGCAATTTAGCTCGGCGTCCATAAGAGACGGCTGTGCCCCTACACATGCTTAAAGTGTGGTAGTACCGAGAGCTAGAGAACACAATGTGTGCTACTTCGGAGAGCTGGAGAAGCGTGGATGTGGATGGAAAGCGCTTTGTATAGAGATCTGGTTTTGACTATGGCCGACTGGCTATTTACGAGTGAGCGAGCGTGTGTACTATGCGATGGATTGTGATGTGGGTTTTTGAGAGCGCTGACTGAATGAGAGCTGGTTTGAATACGGGGAAAGTGGTTTTGATACGGTGTTTCGTGAGAGAGATGAAAAGTCCAAGTGTTGTGTTGGACGGTGGAGTGTTGGAACAGAGATGAATACAGTTCTAGCAAGATCAAAAATCACATTTTTTTGAATGAAAGTGTCGTGGAAAAATCACATGGCTACGTTGGTAGCGTGAAAGCATAAAAGCACGAGACTTATTGTCTTAAGCGAAAGCACGTGCACGTATATATACCGGTTTTCGACAGCTTCGCGATTGCATACGCGTTTGCGGAGGGCGATCACTTTTGCTTGTGAGAAATGATGACTTGTGCTTGAGATGTGTTGGACGGGCTTTCGCGGCAGCGTCGGGTTTTCAGATTTGCATGTTATGACGCTGGTTTGCAATTCATGCTAGTTAGCAATTCGATGACGGTTGATGGCTTTTGCTTGAGATGCATTAGTTAAGCTGCCATGGCGGTTAGATACCAATTCGATGACGGCTGATGAATTTGTATTGAGACGCTGCCGTGGTGGTGTCGGGCTCGTTGACGGCTACGCAATAAGGTATCTTGAGATGTTTTTGTACTATAGGCTCGAAAATGCTTGGGCTAATGCGAGCTTAAGGTAATCAGATCGTCAAATGGATCTGTCTGCCGGGTTGATTGTGTGTATTGTATGTAGTTTACTAGCGTGGTGCAATGTGTGATAACTGGTGTTTTTTTGTTGAGAAGATAAATGAATGGAAAAGACAGATTGATGGGGAGTTGTTTTAAAATGCTTGAAGATCGACGTTGTTTACTTATGCTAATAATGATGATTAAAAAATAATTTCTCGAACGTAGTGAAATATCCTGTTATTCTTTGTTTTATAGCCACGTGGAAATCAAAGATTAAGAAAAATACAACAAAAAGCTGAAGAAGAATCTTTTTTATTGAATTTTTAAAAAATAAAAACTTATATCTTTTTTTCCTCTTTTCTTTAAAAAGCGTAGCTTAAGCAATCCCCCACATGACTCATATACGCCATTAAACACGAAATGCTGATCGGAAGCATTGTGCAGTTCGTCCACTTAACGTTGGATTTGTATCTTGTCCAAAAATTTGGGTGGGAGCAAGCAAAAAACACCTCCGGCCAGATGAACCGCTAGCCTAACTCCATACTTTGATTTAACGGCGCGGAAAAACTTTATGTGGTGCTCCCTCGCAACCTCTAAGGAGCTAGTGTCACTATCTCTACCTACAGCCGAAATAAGAAACTCGAATGTATTCTGAAAAAAGGCGTCCAGATTTTTGTAAAGGAAAATAAACTATAAAAATACTCAATAAAAAATGTCAGTGGTATAGTTGGTTGAGAGGCCATAGTTCTACCTATTGATCCAACGGAGGGATTTAAGCATTGAAGTGAAATACTTACCATGTTGTCTTGATGAATTCGCGAAAAAAAACACTGATCTTCCTACGGAGGATTACAATCTTTTATACTAGTCGACTGGTATAATAGATAATACGAATAAGTGAACTAGCTTCGAAAAGAAGTATAAAAAATCTAGGTGAGGATAGTAAAGATAGCAGAACTCTGATCAAATGCAAAGATGGAAAAGGCCATTTAAACCTTGTGGGGATTTAAAAAGCGATCTACTTTTAAGAAAGTAAATAAAATAAAACATTTTCATTGACGTCTCTTCTTTTAAAAAAAAAATGGAAAGTTTAGGTTCAATAATTTATTTAAGTAGCTATTTAAGCTTAGAATATGACGTATTTTTAGCTAGTTTACGCATTTTGACGAAGAAGATGGAAGGAACAAGATCTCTTGCAACGTCGAAAAACCATTTCAATTTATCGAGCTGTTAACTCAATTTTCGGCCTTACACATACAATGTCTCCTTTTCAGGGCAGAGTTAAAAGAAGCAGTTTCTTTCCTAAACAGTGAGCAACGACAACTCTAGTTTAAAGGTGTAATAAAATGAAAGACTTGCCACAAACAGTTCAGCGTGCGGCAGGTCAGATGTCAATTTTGGAATCTTACAGGAACTAGAGCAGGATGCAATTTTGGCTCAGAAAGGTGGTGGGGTGGGTTAAGAGATCAATTTTTTGCCAATGGAGAATAAATTTTTATAAAATAAATCATTATCAAAGGTGTTGTACTACCCCGACAAAGGCACTGTTTATGCTATTGAATTGGCTCCCGACGGAGCTCATCACGAGAAAGGAGGCCAAGTGCTCTGTGATTCGATTAAAAGCACCAAATCTCTGGCAAGAGGGAAAAGTTGGCCACTCCACCATACTTCGGAGGGATGGACCAATGCCAGGGGAAGTAGACCTTGCGCCCCCGATTCCCTGCTTTCATCATAGTTTCAGGTCAGTCATCCTAAGCAGGGATGGTTGGGCAATAGAAGAAAGTGGGATGCAGGAATTGGTCGACATATACACTGATGGCTCCAAAATGAATGAAAATGTTGGCTGTGGCGTTTTCCCAGAACAGCTAGGCCTGAAACTATCCTTTTGGCTTCCAGACCACTGCAGTGTTTTTCAGGCAGAGATCATTGCAATATACAAGGCAGTAGACTGGCTGAGAAACCAGAAAATTTTCATAAGAAACCTGAAAATTTTCTCTGACAGTCAAGGTGCTTTCCAAGCATTATCCAACGTGTACACCTCAGCCATGATGGTACACAGCTGAACGTGATGTCATTTCATTGTGAAGTGACTGTACATTGGGTACCGGGACATAGTGATATACCGGCAAATTGCAGAGCGGATGCCTTAGCGAGAGCTGGCACTGTGCTCCAGGAGTATACACTCACACCACAAGTCGGTCAACCTCTAGCTTCTATAAAACTAGGATTTAAGCAGCATTACAACAAGGCTGCAAATAGAGCCTGGTTGTTGGAGGAAGCCTGCAGGACAACCAGGCAAACTTGATGTGCAGTGAGTTCCAGACGCACCAAACAGCTCCTGAACACGAGTCGTGAAACCTTGAGATCTATCGTGTCCATACTGACGGGGCACTGTCTGATTGGCAGACACGCAGAGAGGTTGGGCGTTCCCTTCAACGATTTCTGCTGGAGTTGCAGATCGGAAGAAGAGGTAAAGACAGTCCAACACTTTTTGTGTGAATGCCCGGCACTGTCCAGAAAACGCATGAAAACCTTAAGCTCACCATTCCTGGACAGCTTCACGGAAGTAGCTGATTTAAATATCGGCTGCATAGCCGGCTTCGTACGAGAATCGAAATGGTTCTCGTCATCTCACAGGTTCTAGTGCAGCCCTTGTCTTTTTGTGGCATCACAATGGGCCTATCTTAGCCTAATTGAGCCATCTTTTTGATAAAGAGGTGCCACTACAACCAACCAACCAACCAACCAAGACCTGTAAGTGAATTGAGTGGAACTTCAATTGTCGCGATAATTTCGAACGTAAATCAGTCTTACACTTCATTTCTCTCTGGCGCGGCTATGAAGCTAAATGCAAATTTAATAAATTTTCCTTTCGTAAGTTGTCCGTGAAGACCATTTTTTATACCTCTACGGTTTCAAAAAAAATAAAAAAAACACTAATATTTTTAAGTTGATAGCTCATAAGCTGAATCACAATTATAATAAACAAAAAGTAAAAAAAAAATCATTTTTCATACTCTTACGGTTTCAAAAAATTAATATACCAGAAATATTTTTCAGTTGGTAGCTTATAAGCCAAAATACAATTGTAATAAGTAATAGGTGAAAATATATAAATACCTTAAAACTGAAAAGATTTTTTTTATTCTCTCATTCAGCTATCATGACTGAGTTTATTTTTGATATACAGTTTAGAAATGGAGATAATAAACAATACTTTATTAAGGAACTAGCTATATTAGCTTTTGGCTCGGTACAACCTATCGTGCATCAGTTTGCACTGCCACACCCATACCAGGAACTGTCAGTGGAGGCCCGAAAACAGAATCAGTACGAGTTCGCTCACATAAACGCGCTAAGTTTGAGTAATGGTAACGCTTATTACATTACGCTACCTGAAATCATGCAGGAATACTCTAAATGTTCAAAATATATGCGAGGTGATGTGATGGGGAAATTTATTAGAAAATATTTATCAACGGCCAATATCGTTCAGCTTAATCTACCAAAAACAGGAGAGCTCAGAGTTTTACGTCAGCTTGTCCAGTTCATGATACAGCTTCTACAACCAGATGTGCCATAAAGAAATGTCTAAACTTTTGCATGTACTATCTAATGAATTTTATGCATTTTTGAAATGAAAAGAATATCTTTTCGTATAAAAATGATTTTTATTATAAACCCATTACATAAAAAACAACATCGCGAAAAACGAAATTTCATAAAATAACCGTGAATAATTGATATGCACATAAGATCGTCGCTGTCCAGCTTTAATACATTCTTTTGTCTACAGCGCTTCACGTAATCTTGATAAAATTTCTTTACGCCATCCGAAGCGCTATTGTTGTGGAACATCACAAGATTGAAAAAGTCTATCATCTCAAATAGCTTGAATAGATCATCGGTTTCCAATTTCATACTACCTTCACCTACTCGTATCCGGAATTTTTTGAAAAGACCTGGTTGGTTTTGGGGATAATGTCACTCGTTTTGCAACCTTTTCAAGTCTTCATACGTTGAAACTTACACCTACGTATGTTGTGGTTACTTAAACGTTCGTGCAAACCGAAAACAATTTTTGCTTCGAATGTTGACATATGAAACCTTAGCATGATTTTTCAATTTTGACATCCATCAAGGTAGTAAGTATAGTTCAGCAAGATATTCTCACGCGGCACTAAAGATTTTTAACTTTTTTTCTGTTTTTTTTCTGTATCATGAATTTGCAAATAGCTGCTTCATCGGCTAAAGAAAAAGGTTTCTGCTTCTTCTGTAATGTATCAATATACACTTTGGTTGGCTACTTTTTTATTAAATGAATTCAAGGGTAAGTAACACGCTTGAATTCATTTTACGGTAAAAGTATTTGAATCAGAGCTTGAACTCTAAGCTGTTAAATCTCTGCTTTTAAACCTCCAATATGTCTTCTGGAGGATTGAATGCAGTAGCCACCAGAATTTTGTAGTAAATGTGTGTTATGGATTTTCCGGTTTAGATTCAATTTTTCATCACCATTAAATTCAGAGTCAAATTGGGAGGAATGTTTAAGAAATTTTCGAAGGCTATTGCCGATGCAGCGTGAATAAAGGTAAACAAAGCGAAATTGCCCGCAAATTGTCCAAACGCGCTTTGTAACCGTTGTCTATTGTTCATAAACACACTACTGTTGGAGTTTAGGAATTGTTTAAAGTGCTTTTCACTTGGATATTTGCCAAACGAGTCAAAATATTCAGCCAGTTTTTTTTTAGGGAAGTAGAATGCTCCCCAATGAGCGCCACTCTTTTGGGACGGATTCGTGTTGACTGTGAAGCATATGCGTTTTCTAATTTTCCGAGGTAAACGATCACACGACTTGAAAAAACCCTTTTTGTTATAATATTACTTTGTGACGTGTTGATCATTACAAGGTTAACATTCTAGTCCAGTCAATTGGGAATTTGACCGTGAATTTTCAAAAGGCAATTTTTTTTATTGCAATGCGTGGGAAATAGCATAATTAGTTTAAGCTCAATTTCCTGGGGTCCCCGATGATGGCGTTTGGGCTCCATCTTGAAAACAAAAGAAAGTGGGACACCCCTATATCTCCCAAATCGTGGCTTCCACAAGAAAGTTGTGTATTGGAAACTTTCGTAGAATATATTTGTTAGCAAATCGTCCATATATCACTTTTACGTGGTGTCAATAATAATAAAATGACAAGTTAAAAACCACACCCAAAAAGGGGTAACAACTTTCGGGCGCCACAACTTTTTTAATTTAACGTTTAACGCGAAACACGTTGGGATACTTTTCTAAGGCAATTTTGTCACAAATCGTTTTTGGTGTTCTAATCACTGTACATAAACGGGAGCTATTTCATTCTCAAAGAGAGGAAGTCGCGTGAAAAACTCGTTTTTACGCCAAATAATCGTAGCGAAACTCGCGGAGCATTTTGGAAAGGAGCCAGATTTTTGGCGCAATGTGTAGTATGTGACTTACTGTGAGCTTAAATCTAAGTTTCTGGGGTCGCAGCCCCAATCCTCTGGGCTCCATCTTGGAGACAAAAAATAGTTGGACATCCCCATATCTTCGAAACCATGGCTCCCACAAGAAAGTTTAATATGGCAAACTTGTGAAAAATTTAATTTGCAGCAAGTCGTGCATACAATGCTTTTACGTGATTTTAACAATAAAAAAGTTACAAGCCCAAAACCACATCCAAAAAGGGGGGAACATCTTTCAAGCATCACAACTTCATTGTTTTCATTTTAACCCCAAAACAAATTGAAAATTACTTTAAGGCAATTTTGTCGCAAGTCGTTTGCGTTATTGATCGCTTTGATCGCTGTACACTAGCGGGAGCTATTACATCCTAAAGGGGGGAAAATCACGTGAAAAACGCAATTTTATGTCAAATAATTGGCTTCCCATGGCAAACCCCTCCTTGCAAAAGTCACGGAGCATTTTAGTGGGCAGAATTTTTTTAATTCCAATGAGCTGCATGCCTTTATGTAAGTTTAAATTGAAGTTTCTGGGGTCGTAGCTCCAATCCGCTTGGTGCCATCTTGAGGAAAAAAAGTGGGACGCCCATATCTTGGAAAGCACCGCTCCCACAAAAAAGTTTAATATGACTTGTGTAAAATTCAATTTGCAGTAAGTTGTGGATACATCATTTTCACGTGCTGTCAATATTAAAAGAGTTATACGCCAAAAACGATGTTGAAAAGGGGGGATCAGTTTTCACGCGAGTTATATTAGATAAACAAGCAAACAGCTTGCGTTTCTTCTACACATCCGTTTGCTAAAGTCAACATTTTTCATTGACATAAACTATCCGAAATCATAACTTCATTATGATTCATAAATACCAATAATTGTTTATACAGCTGCAACCCATATGACTCATAACTTCTACTGAATGTTGATTATGCAGACATAGCTTTAGTATCCATATTTCATTTAATGGTGATCAGCTTATCTTTTATTTCCCACAGACACAATTGCCACTAAGCAATTTTGGTTTCTTTGTCTTCAACGATATAAATACGTATTGATCATCTAGATCAAGTTAGTTATTATTCAGATCACAAAGGAATCAGACAGTTAGTTATTATTCAAATATCATTCGGTTCACGAGTCAGTCCCAGTTATTGCCATAAGTTACTATTCAAGTTAATTTTCATTAAATAAAGTGAAATAAAGTGTTAATAATAAAGTGAAATAAAATGTTTCATTCAATAAACCAAGTGTGGTTAATATATATATATTTGTAAATTAACATTGCAAGAAATATAACTGACGCAGTCGCTATTCTTAGGCGGGAGAAACCCTTTTGAATATAACGAAACAAAACTTAATTGTATTGGAAAACAATTAAAAACAAATAAGAAAATTCGATTGCTAGTAACAAAGTGCTTCATGAAATACTAATAATTGACTCATATAAAGAAAATTCATATGATTTTAAACAAAAAAACTGGTTTAAGTGTCATAAATTCAAGGAAGTAAACTAAAGGAAATTTAATTGAAAACTGAATTCAAATAAGAACATAAAACCGTAACAATCAAAAAAACGAACAATTATAAAATAATACCAATCATTTAAATAATTGCATCAATAAAAGTGAAGTGCTATCATAAAATTGAAAACAACAAAATATCCTGACAAATTGTATCCTGTAGACAACACAGTAAGTGATATTCAAAAAAAAAATTCTAAAATGGCAAACGAGGAGCAATATCAACCAAATCTCCTGGAACTATCCTTTGAGGAGGTTATTAAGGAAGCTCGACGTCTTCCAACATACAACGGATCCAATTGCAAATTCGATCTCAACACATGGATAGAGGAAGCAGACACTCTTCTTAACCTTACCCAAGGAAATCAACAAACGTATATATGCAGACTAATTCTACACAGACTCCAAGGTCCTGCTCCATTCAAAACCTCACCAATCCCAATTGGGCTACTGTTAAAACTCTTCTCACCTTTACTTTTGGCATTAACGATAGTTATAATAGTATTGTTTTCAACATCCACAGAATAAATAGTCATAATAAAAATATTGATGACATACACAATTCGTTAAATAACTTACTAAATAAATTAAATACAAAATACATTTAGATTCCTCAAAAACATTTACATACAGAATTTACTCCTTACAAAATACTAACAGAAATAAAACAAACATACGATGATAGAGAACATTTTGTCATACCAACGTAATAACAATAATTATGGAACAACAAATATTGAACATAAACAGTACAATAACAAATATAATAACAATCCTAATCAAAATAACAATTTTAACAATCAGTATAACAACAATCGGTATAACAATATTTGATATAACATTAATTCGAATTACAATCAAAGAAATTTTAACAACAACCGATATTCAAATAATAGTAACAACTATACACAACAGAGCCAATGAAAATAGAAAATTCAGATAGGTTCAGACACCGATTTAACAATCAAAGCCTACAACCAGAAGCAATGGATACAAATTTTCATCACATATCCTCGGAAGAAGTCCTTTACCAATAATAAATTTAACAATTAATAACAAAATCATTTCTGCCTTAATCGACACTGTCTCTAGTATAGGTAGAAACTGTTTTACTGAAATTCCTAAAATTATACTAAATAAACCAATAACAATTGAGGGATTAGGTAGAGAATATCAAATAACTGAAAAAATAATAACAAATATGCCTAATGAATTTGAGTTACCCGAAAATCATAAAATACTTTGGAACATAATGAACTTCCAAAATAAAAATTTCAAAGCTTTAACTGGAGAAAACTTGCTTTATCCGCTAAATGCAAAACTTAATCTAGGTGAAGGTAGCAGTAGTAGTTTACTTTTTTCATATGCCGTTCCTGAAGAAATTAATCTTCAATACAAACAGAGAACCATTAAGTGATGCCAAGGATAAAATCTTCAAGGGATTAAACCAAGAAGAAGTTTCCACTTTGAAAAACATCGTCAGAAAATATGATGATTTGTTTTACAAAGAAGGATGTACTTTAACATGTACAACTTAAACAAAGCGTGAAATAGTAACCAAAACTAATAAACCGTTATATGCAAAAATCTATCGGTTTCCTCACATCCACGAATATGAGGTTAACACTCAAATAAACGATATGCTGAAACAAGGGATAATTCTACCTTCAACATCACTTTACAATGCTCCAATATGGGTTGTGCCGAAAAAATGAACAACCATTAAAATTCCCTATTCCAAACATTGAAGGAATTTTTGACAAACTAGGAAAATCTCAGTATTTCACAACTTTGGACTTGGCGAAAGGCTTTCATCAAATTGAAGTCAGCGAATATGACCGACATAAAACAGCCTTTTCAACTCCACAAGGACACTACGAGTTTATTCGTATGCCTTTCGGACTCAAACACGCCCCTTAAACATTCCAGAGAACGATGAACGAAGTACTTAGAGAACACATTAATAAAATTTGTTTCGTATATCTAGACGATATACTAATTTTTGCAACTTCACTTCAGGAAATGGAGGATAATATTAAAAAAAAATTTAATACATTGAGAAAATATCAATTAAAGATACAAATTGACAAATGTAATTTCTTTTCCAAACAAACAAAATATCTAGGACATATTCTATCAACTGAGGGTATTGGTTGGTTGGGTGGTTGTAGTGGCAGCCCCTTTTAATCCAAAGGTAGCTCACTTAGGCCATGAGAGGCCCATTGTGATACCACAAAATTTAAGGGCGGCACTAGAACCTGCGGGATGATAAGAACCATCCAGATTCTCGAATAAAGCCGGCTATGCAGCCAATGTCCAGATCAGCCACTTCCGTGAGATTGTCTAGGAAAGGTGTGCCTAAGATTTGTATGCGCTTCGTGGACAGCGCCGGACATTCGCACAGAAAGTGTTTAATAGTTTCTTCCTCTTCCTCCGATCTGCAACTTCGGCAGAAATCGTTGAAAGGGACACACAATCTTTCTGCGTGTCTGCCGATCAGACAGTGTCCCGTCAGTACGGAAACGATGGAACTCAGGGTTTCGCGGCTTATATTGAAGTGCCGCTTGGTGCGTTTGGAGCACAGTGCGTTCCAAGTTTGCCTGGTTGTGCTACAGATTACTTCGAGCAGCCAGGCCCAATCGCAGCCTCCACGTAGTGCTGCTTAAATCCAAGCTTTATGGAAGCTAAAGGTTGGCCGACTTCGGGGCTAAGTGTATATTCCTGAAGCTCGGTGCCAGCTCTTGCTAGGGCATCTGCTTCGCAGTTTCCAGGTATATCACTATGCCCCGGTACCCAACAAAGAATCACTTTACAGTGAACCGACATCACGTTCAGTTGTGAGCGGCATTCTATAGCTATTTTAGATGAAGTATGCACGCTGGATAATGATTGGATAGCAGCTTGACTGTCAGAAAAGATGTTTAAATTTCTTATGGAAATTTTCTGACTTTTCAGCCAGTCAACTGCCTTGTAAATCGCAATGACATCTGCCTGAAAGACGCTGCAGTGGTCTGATAATCGGAAGGATAGTTTCAGGCCCAGCTGTTCTAAGAACACGCCATAGCCAACTCTTCCCTCCATTTTTGATCCATCGGTATAGATGTTGACCGATTCCTGTATCCCATCTCTTTGTATGGTCTAGTCCTCCCTACTCGGGATGACCGTCCTGAAACCATGGTGAAAATAGGGAATCGGAGATGCAAGGTTCACTTTCACTGACGTTGGCCCATCTCTCCGTAATATTGTGGAGTGACTAAAGTTCTCCTCACGCCAGAGTCGCAGGGCTTTTTATCGAACAGCTGTGTACTTGGCCTGCTGTCTCGTAAGTAGCTCTATCGGAAGCCAGTTTAATAGCATAAATAGTGCCTTTGTCGGGGTAGTCCTTAGAGCCCATGTGATTGCAATAGCCGCACTTCTTCTGACCTTGCTTAGCAGGTTTACGTTTGATGCTTTCGCCATAGCAGGCCACCAAATAACTGCGCCATACAGAAGGATTGGTTCCAATATCGCCGTATAGAGCCATGAGACAATTTTGGGTTTTAACCCCCACCTTTTCCCAATAGCTCGTTTGCAGCAGTAGATTGCGCATGCAGTCTTGCGTGCTCTTTCTGCTGTGTTCGCTTACCATGCGAGTTTGGAGTCCAGAATTAGACCTAATTATTTGACCTGATGAGATGGATTGAGACTTATCTCCTCAAGTTTAGGTGGGACCAATCGTGGAATTTTGTGAAGAGCATAAATTCCGTCCTTTGCGGATTAATCTTTAGGCCACACTCTTTGCTCCATTTGGTGAGAATACCTAGGGCAAAGTTTAGTCTTTCCGATAGGGTGTTAACAAATTTTCCCGATATTGCTATTGCAACATCGTCGGCATAAGCTACGACTTTGCAGCTTCTATTTTTGACAGGAGTTCGTCCACCACTAGGTTCCATAGAAGGGGTGATAGCACCCTATCTTGTGGTGTGCCTCTGAAAACCCTCCTTTGTAAGGTACTGTTTCCTTGCGTGGGGTTGATGTTCCTGTTGCTAAGCAATTGACCGATGAACCCTATCAGGTTGTCATCGGCATTGCTTTCCCCGAGTGCTTTACCAATAGCTTTATGGCTGATATTGTTGAAAGCCCCTTCGATGTCTATAAAAACTGCTTGCGTGTATTCTTTGACGCTTAGCGATTTTTCGATGTAGCTGGTTAGCGAGTGAAGAGCTGTTTCAACCGATCTCCCTTTTGTGTATGCGTGCTGCGCATTAGAGAGTGGTTTCAGAATAGCTCTCAGGTGGATCTCTATCAGTCGCTCCAGAGTTTTTAGAAGAAAAGGGGTGAGACTGATAGGTCTGTAATCTGAGGTATTAAAGAAAACCCAAATAAAATTGAAATTATAAAAAAACTTAAAATACCAGATACAACAAAAATATAAAGTCATATTTAGGTATAACCGGATACTACCGAAAATTCATCAAGGAGTATGCACAAATCGCCCTTACACTAACCGATAACCTAAAAAAAGGAAAAAAAACAATTAATACTGTTGATCCTAAATACAATGCAGTTTTTGACAAACTAAAAAACATAATTATTAATTACACAATTCTTCGTTATCCTGATTTTAAACAAATATTTATTTTAACAACCGACGCATCTGAAAAAGCAGTAGGCGCAATTTTATCCCAAAATGGACATCCTCTTTCCTTTGCAGGTCGAACACTTAAAGAACATGAGAGAAATTACTCAACTATAGAAAAGGAACTCTTATCTATAGTCTGGGCAACGAAATATTTCAGACCATACTTATTCGGAGTAATATTTAATATTCAAACTGACCATAGGCCTTTAGTTTGGCTTCACAACTTTAAAGAGCCTACTAGTAAACTTCAACGATGGAAGATACAACTGAATGAATACAACTTTAATATCGAATACGTTAAAGGTAAAGACAATAAAGTCGCAGATTTCCTAAGTCGCATAGATGCAGACAATTATCAAATAAATGCATTAACTACAAATATGGAATATGAAAACATAAGTGAAAATGCAACAATTCATTCGGGAGAAGAAGATCAGAAATATCTTATACCTATTAAAGAAGGTATAGTAAATATTTATAAAACCCAAAAATAATTGTCTGAAAAAAACTGAAAGAAATTAAAACGTTAAACAAAAAAAGAAAAAATATGCATCGACGATGCTGACTTAAATAGTGAAATTCAATCATTGACTTACTAAGGAGATACATTCCAGAAAAAGGAATTGTAGGTATATTTTGTGAAGTAAACGATTCTAAATGGAACAAAGTTCAATAAATAATTACCAGCTTGTACTCTAACAATAATAATTTACGTTTTATAAAATGTAGCAATCATGCTTTTGATCTATTAAGTGAATAGAAATGTTTTGAAAAAATAAAAGAAGTACATCCAAAAAGCAATCACCGTACTTTGTAATGTAATCGTGCTAATCGAATTCCAGTAAAACCAGAATTTAAACTTTCCGAAACACCTAATGACATTAATAAAATCATACATATTGATATATTGTAACGTTTGTAACGTATGTAATGTATGTGATGAGGTTATTGTTGCGTCATCGTGCAAAATGTTTATTGCACGTGAAGCGCGTGGTAGGCCAAGTGATGGGCGTCTTCTTCTATAATCCTCTAAAGTTATAATCTTCTTCCCACTAGAAAGAAGTTATACTAGGAAAGGATAACAATATATATATGAAGGGGACCTACCGGCATTCTGAAGATTGCCACATATTTGGCGCAGTCCAAAAGAACAGGCGGCCGATATTTCTAATATTGTAATTGCCGAAATTTAAGGCAACTTGTAGTCTGCCAAACTTTCCAAGGCAGACTTTGCTCCAACGTTCCTTTCAATCATCTTGCCGATATGAAGGCAAGGGTTGCCGATTAAAACTTGCAACTTTGTCTGGCTATGGAACAATTCTGATTGAGTGCTAGCCTCGTTCCTTCCTTTTATTCACAATTTTCTTTGTACATTAAATTTGCTTATTCTATAAAATTCCTACTGTAGTTTTAAATCTACTTACCATAACCAATCGAACTCGATTCAAATAGGTTCCCACGGAATTCGTCCCTTGCAATATTGCTTGCACTGCCTTGACCCAATTGTACTTTTGCTTACTCTGGGTTTAATGCTCTACTAAGAGTTTCTCACGGTAAATTTAGACTGACACGTAGGTTCGAGAATGTGCTTAATAGAGAGCTTACTGAAATTTGTGTGGGACATCACAAAAGCTTGTGTGGGACATCACAAAGGCTTGTGTGGGACATCACAAAAACTTGTGTGGGACATAGTTGTGTATTGGCTAGTTCCAGGTTTGGAACTGGGAATACACTACACGCCTTTTCTTTAGAAGAGTATTTGTTAGCAAATACGACTGATTGGTTGTGGTATTTTGTTTTACAGTTATGCCTATTGTTACGTGACTCTGATGACGAGATATAATTTCGTATTAACTATAGAGTGTACAATAATTTTACAATGATTGAGTGAATCTTTTATATAATTTAAGTCTATTATTATGTATATGACATGGACATGACAAGGGAAAATTGCGGGCAGGGATATCTGCCCAAACGTCGGTAGGGGCTTTGGCGGCGACTACCGGTGGGCACGGGGAAGAGTCTGACTCTTCTCTGCGTGTCGCCAGCGGCCAACAAAAAGAAACGAGGAGTGCGGAGGCTGGTAGCTCAGCGCCACCTCCCGGGAAGGAGGAAGAACTGGGCTCCATAGGGGAGACAGTTGAGTATATGTCGACGGATACGGAGGAGAAACTTCTCGCCGATCCAGAGACTAGGAAAAAGAGGCGGAAGTCGAGGAATCCAACGGAGGGGATGAAGCGGAAGAAGCAGTTTATGGCTGCTAAACGCCTACTGGGAATCCTCCTTAAGAAGAGTGGACGGAAAAAGAGAGGGCGAGCTTCTGCTGGGCGGAAGGCGTCGTCAAAAAAGATGAACTCACGAGGCCTGTGGCGGGTTCCAATACCGGAAACACCACGGCCGAGGCCAAGAAGGTAGAGTTCAGAAAAAGCAAGAGAGTCAGGTCTACGGAGGAGACGGGCTCAGTTTCAAAAAAGATTAGGTATGTATCCAAAGGGAACCCGGAGGAGACTGCCTTTTCAGGAATTAGTGGAGGGGTTGCTTCTGAAAGGGTTGCTGCTGGCAGCAAATTGTATAGCGACGCGGCGAGAGAGTCACTGCGGCTTGCGGTTGTCGACAGCAGCAAACCGGACGGACGGTACTCTGGGGAACAGTGGAAAGTGGTGGAGAGAGTAATCTCTACATCACTTTTGAAGTTCATTGCCCAGAACCCAGGGAGACCATGCCCGACCTTCGGGGCTGTAAAATGGCAGTACGGAGTTCGGGTATTGGAATGCAAAAATGACTTCTCGCGGAAATGAAGGCGCCATGGGAGGGAGCGAAGCTTCAGCTCGTCGATGTCAGGAGGATACCGAGCCGACCGAAAGGCAGGGTTTGGATCCCCAATGACGAGGTGGGTAGGAAGCAGCTGCTCAGCGTCCTGCAGGCGCAAAGTCCTGACGTCTCAATGAAGGAGTGGAAGGTCATCGGGGAGGAGCCGCCAAAGGAGGGAGGTAAGGGCTTCGTGATCCTCATGGATACGAAGTCCGCCTCAACCATGGCGAGTAGACAGGGAAGATTGTGCTTCGCACTAGGTGAAGTCCACCTTCGCCTGTTCAAAAGGAGCATGCCAGCCGGCGATGGGAGGTGGAGGTGAAGGTTGTTGATGATGGTAGCTCTAAAGCTACTTCAGATCAACCTCCATCACAGTAAAGCGGCCTCGGGCAACCTTGCATTGGTCCTGCTACAGGACAGGAGCCATAGTCCAAGAACCATGGATCCATTACGATCAGGTTCAGGGGCTAGGAGTGAAAGGATACGACATCTTCCACTGTCGTAAAACAGGAAAGATTCGATCATGTATTATAATGAAAAGATCCTTGAATGCACTAATGATTCCTAATCTCAGTTCCGAGGACCTAGTTGCTGTGGCATTGGACAATCCGGACAGCAAATGTTGGATTGCCTCTGCCTACTTTGCGCACGACGATCCAGAAGAACCACCACCGGTTGCAGTCAGGACGCTTGTGGAGGTCGCGGAAAGAGGTAAGATTGATTTAGTGCTTGGTTGTGATGCTACTGCCCACCATACTCTGATCCACTTCGATATCGAGGTATCATCGTCGACTGTTGGGTCTGGCAAGTTAAGAAATGCGCGGAAAGCCAACTGGTTGAGTTTCGCAAATTTGGTTGAGATAGGATTAGAGGGGTCCCACTTGGGAGGACTGTCTACTGTGAAGGAAGTCGACTCGGCGGTCGATTCCCTCACAAACATCCTGAGCAATTCTTTCAAAAGCTGCTGTTCCTTACGAAAGTCCGCCTCGAGGAGTCTGCCGCATTGGTGGAGCCACGAGATAGAGGATTTGAGGAGGGCTGCAAGAAGGCTCTTTAATGAAGCCAAGTACACTAAATTGCCAAATGACTGGTCCAAATATAAGGATGGTCTAAGAGATTTTAAGAGTGTAGTCAGACAGGAAAAAAGGGACTCATGGAGTTTTTTTTGCGCGTCAATAGAGAAAACGGCAGAAGCGTCCAGACTCCGAAAGGTCCTCTCATTTAGCAGGAGCTCTCCTAGCTTTATTCAGGATTCGGACGGAAACTGGACTAACACTAAAGAAGAACAGCTTAAAGCACTTTTTCAACCGCACTTTCCGAGGTGCTCTGACATAGTCAACGAAAGCTGGGGAAATGAGGTCCGACAGCACGACGACGACATAAAGCGTATCGTGGATGTCAAAAAGATTAATTGGGCGGTGGAAACCTTCATGCCCTTTAAATCTCCTGGGCCGGATGGGATCTGGCCTATAATGCTCCAAAAGGCTCTCAGGATTATCGCACCATTGCTGGAAAGAATCTTCGACGGATGTCTCCAGCTGGGCTATATCCCAAGAGCCTGGAGACAAGTAAGAGTGGTTTTTATCCCGAAGGCGGGAAAAATAAACCACAGTTCTGTCAAGGATTTCAGACCAATTAGTCTGGCATCCTTCCTCCTCAAGACGTTGGAGAGGCTAGTGGACACCTTCATTAGGAGCAAAATTGGAGACCAACTAGCACGGTCACAGCATGCCTACATGAGAGGAAGGTCCGTAGAGACTGCATTGCACTCCGTAGTCTCCACTATCGAGAATGCCCTTCGGTACAAGGAGGTAGCACTTGGGGTATTCCTGGACATCGAAGGGGCTTTCAATAACGTTGAGCCGGGCGCCATATGTCGTGGGCTTCAACAAAAAGGTGTTAATATGAGCTTTTGTAGGTGGATTGATACACTGCTCAGAACTAGAATAGTTAGGTCGTCCATTGGTGACCTGACTATCAGGTAATACGTGGACAGGGGAACCCCTCAAGGGGGAGTTCTTTCGCCGCTACTATGGCTGGTAGTAATGGACAATCTTGTGTCGGAATTAGAAAGGGAGGGTTTCAAGGTCGCTGCTTACGCCGACGACGTGGCCATCATAGTACCGGGCAAATTCATCGACGTCATAGTCGGACGGATGCAATTTGCCCTTGAATTAACCAGCAGGTGGACCACATAGTGTGGCTTGGGAGTGAACCCTTCTAAGACGGAGCTCCTCTTTACAAGGAAGCGTAAAATTCCAGACTTTAGGCCGCCCACACTTAATGGCGAAAGTCTTACGCTCTCCAATCAGGTGAGGTACTTAGGGGTCGTGCTAGATCATAAGCTTACCTGGAGGGCAAATCTGGAAGAGAGAGTGAGGAAGGCTACAGTAGCCTTTTTCACGTGTAAGGCGCTCTTTGGGCCTAAGTGGGGACTCAAACCACGGGTGGTACACTGGATGTACACAGCTATAGTCAGACCAATTCTGACCTATGGGGCTATGGTGTGGTGGGAGGCGCTGAGCAAGAAATGTAACCTGGCTCAACTCACTAAGATCCAAAGAGTGGCGTGCTTGGGGATAACGGGTGCTTTGCGTACTACTCCCACAGCTGCATTAGAGATCATCTTGGATCTTCTGCCATTAGATCTGCACTGTAAGGAGGCGGCAGCCGCCAGTGCTGTGCGTCTGAAGGGTGGAGGCTTCTGGAGGGAAAGGCCCTATGGGCACTCCACAGTACTGAAAAGTCTTTGTGGGAAGCAATGTTATGTCAACATGGACTATAGAGTGCCAACACTGGACTTTGGAACAAATTTCTTGACCGTCGTCCCCTCAAGAGAAGAGTGGGAGAGCGGGGGGCTAGCCGGCAAAGGAATTGTGTCAGTGTACACGAATGGCTCGAAAACTAGCACGGGCACCGGAGCAGGAATCTTTTCTGAGTACTGGGGCCTTAGTATATCGTTGGAGCTCCCCGTGCACTGCACAGTTTTGCAGTCAGAAATAATGGCAATCTTGAGAGCTGCGAAAGAAGTTAACAAGAGAGGGGAGGTCGATAAAGACATCACTTTCTTTGTGGACAGCAAAGCAGCCATAAGGATGCTAGAATCAGTCTTAGTGTCCTCCAAATTA
Organism: Oxycera nigricornis; assembly: GCA_963942545.1. Taxonomy (NCBI): domain Eukaryota; kingdom Metazoa; phylum Arthropoda; class Insecta; order Diptera; family Stratiomyidae; genus Oxycera; species Oxycera nigricornis. The sequence continues at coordinate 51,470,593 of OZ012662.1, forward strand.
GTTGAAACCTGCAGGTCGGAACTGGGGAGGATCTTTCAAAAGAACAGTTTAAAACTGTGTTGGGTTCCTGGGCACAGCGAAGTGCACGGAAATGTAAAAGCGGATCAGCTCGCTAGAGAGGGATCCCGTGAGGCGCACCTGCATGAGAAAGTGGGGGTAGGGGTCTCAATGAAAGTTCTTAGGCAGGATATAAAGGTATTAGGCTACGAGCTAGCATTGAGGCGCTCGAGAAATTTAGGCACATGCTGTACCGCTAGACGAATGTGACCAAATTATAACAAAAAGCGCACTCTGGGCTTGTTATCCCTAGACAGAGGTGCAATAAGAAACCTTGTGGGTATACTGACGGGTAATGTGGCTTTCGGTGAACATGCAAGAAGAATCGGGCACCCAGCGAACGACCTGTGTCAAAGCTGCGGTGATGAAGAGGAGACGGAATCTGTAGAGCATCTTCTCTGCAGTTGTCCGGCTCTAGCGAATAATAGGAAAAAACACTTAGGTGCTTTCTTTTTCGTGAAGCTAAGTGAGCTTAGTGTTATGAGAATGGACCAGTTCCTGGATTTCCTCAAGGAATCGGGGTGGTTCATGGAGTAATATGGTAGTTTTTCCATGTCTTCAGGGCACAATGGGCCAACGGGGCCTAAGTGAAGCAGAAGCCGTGCGGCTTAGCACCCTTCAACCTACCTACCTATCATTATTATGTATCCATTTACATTTGTCTTCTATCCCTAATAGTGTATTTACATTTTTTGTGTTTATTACTTTATATGGGCTTTTATACGGTTTCTGGTTTTTCTTTCTGTTTTCTTCTGTTATCAGTACTAGATCACCAATGTTTAAATGAAGAGATTTTGTATATGCTGTTTTATTGCTCCCAGCTAATTTTGTTTTCTCTATTAATTCTCTGACTTTTGATGCAGATATTTTTAATCTTAGCTTCAACTCATTCGCGTAATTTTCAATATCATAAATTCTATCTGTGTTTTCTAAAGTGTCGTTTGGCAAATAAGAAAGTTTTCCGAAAACTAGTTCGTATGGTGTGTAGTTAGTGTCCACGTGTGGGGTTGTATTATACGAGAATGTAAAATATGGTATCCATTCGTGCCAGTTATTGTCATCAACAAATGCTAACAGATATTCATTGAGGACACGGTGGTTTCTTTCTACTACACCGAACGTCTCGTGGTGATAAGGAGTTGAAAAGATTTATCTCTGTCAAGGATGCAAAAGGTAATAGTATATGACTCGAAATCTATTTTGCACATATATTCACTGAGTATATCTCTTCCTAACATACCATCAGTTTCAATTGGAAAGTCCTCGTCTACTACGTGAAAAATGTTAGTTATCATCTCGTTTTCGATGATAAATTGTTGCTTGGTAGTTCCTAGAGACATTGTTGTCTCGTGTGGTATGCCCGTAAGTTTGCATTTATTTTCGGGTTGTAGATCGATATTTTTGCGAAATAAACTATTATTCTTGAGTATCGAGATATCTGAACCTGTGTCTACTAGTAATTTCATGTATCTTTTTTCATTATTGTTATATATTTTGACATAATTAGTGCTCATACCCGTTATTCTATATATTATGTTAGTATCATTACGTCTATTTATATGGATATTGGCTTTATTTATCTACCGGGAGGTTGCCTAGTTCTTCTCGGGAGGTTGTCAAGTTTCCCTGATCTGATATTATGCGGATTCTCCTATTATTACTTCAACTATTGTTGTTTATATTGTTTCCATATCTGTTATTGTTGAAATTTCTATCTGTGTGCTAGTTTCTAGCACCGTTGAAATTTCTGCTGTTGAAATTTCGGTTATTGGGTGGTCTACCATTATTAAAATTTCGCCTAAAAAAATATTATTATTCTGAATACTATCGCGTGGTTTTCGTTGAAAGTTTTGAGTAGCATATCTAGTTCTATTATTATTATTGTTTGGGTATTTGTTGTTGAAATTTCTGTTATTTCTGTTAATGTGGAGTATGTTATTTTGTTGGGTTTCCGTGCTTTCTACTTCTACGGCTAGAGAGATTGCTTCACTCAGGTTTTTGGGTCTTGCTGCAAATATCGTTTCCCTTATCTGGTCGTTCAGACCGTTTTTGAATACTGTTAAAGCGTATGTATCATTTACGTTGTGTATTGCTTGTTTTGCAGCCTGTATTGGGTTTGGACCTAGTTCATTTATTTGTAGTGTGTTTAGCTCATTAACCAAATTTAGCATTTTGTCTTTATATGTGGAAATAGGTAACCGTTTTTGTGTAATGGTTGATAATTGTGTGTGGACTTGAGGGATTGTTTTTGGGTTTTTATATTTTAGTCTTAGTTCGTTTTCGAAATTTTCTAAATCTGTTACATTTGATGTGTTTAATGACGTTCTTACATTAGGGCTTAGTTTCACATGTAAGATGAAATCTAGCAATTCGGTTTTTCCTTCTTGCGTCAGTTTTTTGCCAATGAGTTTTACTATTATTAAAAATGTCTCGAGCTCAGAGAATTTACCGTCAAAGCTTGGTATGGTTTTAATAGCTGTTTCAATGTTAAATTCCGCCATTGTAGAGTAGATAGTATCCTCATCTATTTTTACAAAAATATTTTCGGCGTTCAGCCGTTGGATTAGACCTGAAATCAGTGCCTTACTAATGTTTGAGATTAATGATTTGAGTTACATTTCTGTGCCTTCTTTGAGTTTGCTGAAAAGATCTAGAAATTCATTTTCAATTTCTATTGCGGATTCTAATTTTTCTTTGAGTGTTCTTACCATGTAGGTCTTTGTTTTCTTTAGATTCGATAAGGTCGTTTGTAGTTCGACTAATAACTCTTTCAATCTGTTTGCAGGCATCTGAGGAGATTTTTGTGTTTAATTTTCTAAACATTATTCCTGCCTAAGACAATGTTTCTATCTACTATTTTTCTAGCATACTGTTTTTGTCTGTTGTTATATATGTATAAGAATGTTAAGATGACTAAAAAGAAGACCGTAGCACTTATTGTTTGTTTATATTCAATGAATATATTTGAATTTGTGCTACAATTATTGCTCATTTTATTTACGATTTACTTCTATTATTTCTATATAATTTTTACCCCTAATTTTTTTTTTATATTGAATTTTATTTTATACTATTTGTGTTTATAACTATCTAACCTATTGGTGAAATTAATTTTACATTTTCCTGTCGAGATATGAATTAACCGTTGTGAATTTGCCTTTTCGCGCCTTTGTTTGTTAGCTTTGCCTCCTCGTCGTCGTCGCTTCAACTTGGTAATTTTCGGTGGTTCTGCTCTCGGCTTCCTTACCAAATCCTCAATATTCCTGGGTCGTGGTCCAAGTAGTGGTGTTGGATCGTACTTAGGTGCCTGGGATATTGGCATAGGCATGTACTCCTCGTGTTCATGCTGCTTTGATTCGTAGTATTTCGCGCCTTGTATCAAGCATCTTTCGAATGCTCGATTGAACTCCTCGTCTGTACCGATTTCATGTATCTCGCCTTCTTCTATGTCGTCTAGTGGGCCGGAACGTGCAGAATCGCGGGTCGCAGGATCGTGGGTCGCAGGATCGCCATGTAACGTATGTAATGTATGTGATGAGTTTATTGTTGCGTCATCGTGCAGAATGTTTACTGTTGTGAAGCGCGTGGTAGGCCAAGTGATGGGCGTCTTCTTCTATAATCCTCTAAAGTTATAATCTTCTTCTCACTAGGAACAAGTTATACTCGGAAAGAATAACAATATATATATGAGGGGGACCTACCGACATTCCGAAGATTGCCACATGTTTGGCGCAGTCCAAAAAAACAGGCGGCCGATATTTCTAATATTGTAATTGCCGAAATTTAAGGCAACTTGTAGTCTGCCAAACTTTCCAAGGCAGACTTTGCTCCAACGTTCCATTCAATCACATTGCCGATATGAAGGCAAGAGTTGCCGATTAAAACTAGCAACTTTGTCTGGCTATGAAATTCTGATCGAGTGCTAGCCTCGTTCCTTCCTTTTATTCACAATTTTCTTTGTACTTTAAATTTGCTTATTTTATAAAAATCTACTTACCATAACCAATCGAACTCGATTCAAATAGGTTCCCACGGAATTCGTCGCTTGCAATATTGCTTGCACTGCATTGACCCAATTGTAATTTTGCTTACTCTGGGTTCAATGCTCTACTAAGAGTTTCTCACGGTAAATTTAGATTGACACGCGGGTTCGAGAATGTGCTTATTAGAGAGCTTACTGAAATTTGTGTGGGACATCACAACAACTTGTGTGGGACATAGTTGTGTATTGGCTAGTTCCAGGTTTGGAACTGGGCATACACTACAATATTCCTTATTGCCAAAAAACAATTCTTCACAGCTATCGATAAGTTTTCTAAACACCTTTACACTAAGGAAACACTAGATCGAAATGCTATTACATTCAATAGCCTTTTGAGAGAAAGAAACGCAATTCTAGCTAAACCTTACAAAATAATCGCTGATAATGAATTTAACATAAATAATGTAAAAGACTATCTGAGAAAAGAAAACAACGAAGCCCATTTCACCTCACCAAAAGCTCACACAGGTCACGCAGATATGAACAGTTGTCATAGATCCATACTTGAACAAATTACAATATTAACATTAACCGAATCAGAATTGAACATCGAAAAAAAGGTTCTCAAAGCAACCGAATATTAAAATAATACTATTCATTCTGTAGCGAAAAGTAAACCTCTAGAAAGCAGCAAGGTATTAAAAACAAATTTGACATATTTAAAAACCTCACCAATGAAAAAACGAAAATGGATAGAGTATCATAACAAAAAACGAGAACATCCACAAGAAATTACTCAAAATTAAGTCTACATAAAAAGTTATGAACACGAAAGACATACTGAACAACCTAAATTCCGCAAAGTCGAAATAAACAAAAACAAACCGCGAGATGCGACTCTTGAGGTCCACACGGTCAACTTCCCAGTAATATTTACATAAATATTAAAAATACTAAACAAAATAATAATTCTGAAAATAAAACTCCTTTCAATAATAATAATGTACCTCTCATAACAGCAATTGGAATGACTTAATATTAATCGTATCATCTACGTGAGCGTCAATTGATTACGTAGGTAAGGGGGATGATTGAATATTTACGCGGATTAATCGCTGGGGGGGGGTCCAGTTACAAAGTCAAGTAGCAAAGTATTGACTACAAAACATTTTACCATTCAAAGGGTTCATTACCACAAATGCAATTTGATTGAATTTTTTTTTGATTTTCAAAATTTAAGCAGCTTTTATATTAAAATTAAAACACGGTACTGTAAAAACTCTTCAAAATCTGTTTAAACTATGCAAATATTAATAAACTTTGATTGGCTTAACAACAATATCTTTAGAATAAGAGTAGTCAGTAGTAAGTAGTAGTCATTCATATGAACACTTTTTACATGGCGATTTTGAATGATTTTTTATTTTTAATGTAATTTTTTTTGTAATCATGGAAAAGGTTTTGCTGGTTTGGCTCCAAAAATTGATGAGGATTTATAAATTTTATAAACAATTATTACCGTGTTGTGCAAATTTGGTTAAAAAGTTAATTTTTATGAAAAAATCCTAATTTTTTTTGCATTTTTTTGGTAAATTAAAAAAACGGCTTCAACGATTATTTTGTAAATACAAAAGCATAACAAAAATATTAATACACGTCGATTGACACCTAAATGACGCAAATATTATATCTGGTTCGTGAGATGTAGTGAATGACAGAAATGACCTTGAATTCATGATGACTTTTAATGATTTTTTATCTTTAATTTAATTTTTTTTGGGATCATGAAAAAAGTTTTGTTGATTTTTGCACAAAAACTGTTTGGAGTATATAAATTTTTTAAATATTAATTACTGTGTTTCGCAAATCAAGTTAAAAATATATTGTTTATGAAAAAAACCTAATTTTTTGCACTTTTTTTTCTCAAATTAAAAAACGGCTAGAATTTTTCTTCTTCAAAAACTTGATAGAATTGCAAAAATGTCAATACGCGTCGATTGAAACCTTAGCAATACAAATCGTATGTTTGGTTCGCAAGATATAGTGCATGACAGAAATGACCTTCAAACGGACAAAACAGCAAACCCCCCTCTCCCGACCGAAGTTTCCCAAAAACTAATCAGTTCTTAAGATTGCAAAGACACTTCGATTGACACCTTAAAGAAGTCGATAGGACTTTGTTTACGTGAGTTATGCTCGTAGAAAAAACTATCCACAAACGTACAGACGTACGTACGTACACACACACATACATCTACACTTAAAATATATTCTATAGACCTCAAATCGTAACGAAATGTTGAAAATTTCAATTTATATACTGGGAAGGTAACAATATGAAACAGCGTTAAACGAAATAACAAAACATATATACCCAGATCAACACACTATCGAAAGTATGAAAACTATTAAGGGAGAACTTAAAATATTACAATAAAATACATACAAAACATATTACAATCATGAAACATCAAAAACCATTTCTTTAAAAATTAACTTACCACAGCAAGCAGTATTATCATTTATTGATAAAAATCAATCTTTTGAAAATAATAAATTCAAGAATATAACTCGAAATAAAAAAGGTCTCATAAATCCAATCGGTAACGTTTATAAATGGTTGTTTGCACTTATGAACAATGACGATTATCAAGAAATAACAGAACATATGAAGATAATTGACACTAATAACCACGCAATTATTAAATCATTGAATAAACAAAAACGAATCAATTATGTATTCCAAAATAACTTAGATAAAATAATACAAAACATTAATAAAACTAATAACATGTTTGCCGATAACTTTAATACTACTACTAATCAAATAAATAAAGTTATAGCAAAAATGCAACTTAATCATAACTTAGACCTAATAAAAGATGAGATAGAAAAAAACATCGATAATATAAACTCTGCTAAAACTGGAATAATGACCAGGTCCCTTTTAACTTACGATGAAATAGATTTTTAAAACTTATTCTTTGACGAACTTCGAGAAAAATCAATAAATGTTTTAACTTAAAACGAAATAATTGTATTTGTGATCAATATCCCAATACAGTAAAACCTGTCAATAACGGAACCTGTTAATAGTGGAATTCGTGTCAATAGTGGAAAATTGTTTTGGCCGTTGAGCTCTTCCATCCAAATTGACCTGTCAATAACGAAAAATCAAACCTCCGAATAGTGGAAAAAAATTCTTGGAAACAAAAAAAGTTTCGCCTATTTTTCGCCTTGTTTCCATTTGAAATTATATTTTTTCCAAAATCAAAACCAATAATTATAAAAATCGTTTCGAAATCACTGTTTCATTTCGTAAAATGCAAAATTTATCGATTCTGTTGCGGCAATTTGGCATCGCAAAAAAATGTATCGTTTCCTTTCTCATTTCAAGTCATTGTTTAGACTTATTTGTTGTTTGGACAGCATCGTGTAATCAAAACTTCTAAGAAATCGAAATTCAGTTTTTTGCTGATTCGATACCTATGTCTTTTTGTTTGCGACCATAGATTGTTCAGTTCGTCAATTGCACTTGAGCGAAAAACACTTTGACCACAGAATTATAACTTCATTACTCTCACATTTTTCCGTCGCTATTGAAAATGAATCGTAAAAAGGGGGATAATAAACCAATCCAACGTTCACGTCTCACGTTAAAACAAAAGTACAATTTGATAAAAAAATCATAAAGCTAAAATTTGGATTCGAAGTTTTGAAAGAAACATACAAATGTGGCAAGCCTGCTGTGTACATGGTTATTAAAGACAAAAAAAATTATCGACCAATAGTTTTCATCGCAAAATGTTGAAAATACATTTTTACTCGATAAAATAGTAGAATCCATCAATTTAGTACAGGATGATTTGATTGCAAGCAAAACAAAACAGTCTTCGATTACCGATTACTTTAAATAATAATGTTTGTCATTTGCTGCTTTTTTAATTTTCAGTTTTTCCTTAATTCATTTATCAAAAAATAGTTTTATCTCAATACATATTTCCTTTTCACGTTCATTATATTACTTGATTTGATCATAAAAAGGCCATGAAAAGATATGCATTGGTTTTTATTCAATTTTACTCTCAATAATGGAAAATCATTTTGGTTCGACTCAAATACCTGTCAATAATGGAACCTGTTAATAGTGGAATTCGTGTCAATAGTGGAAAAAAATAATTCCCCACGGGATTCCGTTATTGACAGGTTTTACTGTACTTACCCAACCTTTGTTATCATATCATGTCAGACAAATACCAAATTTAAATTCAGTAACTTTAGATATAAAAATTGAAAATGTTGTAGTATATAACGGAAACTACTATGAAACCGAAAAATATGTACATATATCTACTAAAAAATCAATTCACATGTAAAACTAAAAATTGTATTATTCAAATAGAAAATAAAACTAAGATTGAAGAAATAGAGAAAGGTTTACTTTTGTTAACAAGTATAAATAATAAAATAAACCAAAATTGTGACGAAAAAACATATAAAATTAGATTTAGTAACTGTAAAATTGAAATCAAGGGAAAGCTATATACAAATAAAATAAAAGAAATTCAACAAGTATTAACGTTAGAACCAATCAAAAATATTTCCAATTATAAGTATCCATTAAAAATAGAAAATTTTCAATTGGATAGTATAAACAATTTGAAACGAATTGATGAAATAGAATTTCAACATAAAAGAAATTCAATCATATCTGGATCACTCATAACGTTACTAATATCAACAACAATTGTCTTATCTTCAATATATTTGTATTCTAAATACTGTAAGAACCGAAAAACAGTTCATATTAATGTAAACAAATTGAACGAAAATATCGAATTACCTGTAATAAAAATTGTTGAGGACAACAAAGAACTTACGGATGGAGGAGTTACATTAGATAAACAAGCAAACAGCTTACGTTTCTTCTAAACATTCGTTTGATAAAGTCAATATCTTTCATAAACTATCCGAAATCATAACTTCATTATGATTCATACTCGTAAATACCAATGTTGGTGTCATTCTGAAGTTATTTAATACCTAAATTTTAAATAAAACGTAAAATATTTCCATTCCTTTTTACATCTAAACTTTTAGGAATTTTTCTTATATCTTTAAACTTTCGGAGCCAGTAAATTTAATGGATTAAAGTGCCGATCGCCGTAGGGAGGCACAAAAAGTCAATCAAAATGATAAAACTTATTAACGAACGTAGCTCACTAAGAGGTTAGAACAACAATGAAAAAAATAATGGAAAACAAGCGTTGCTTGCCTTCATGCTTTTATGTCTTTCTATTATGTAATTTTGATTCGTTTTGATGAAGTGATTCTCTTTGCAATTAAGAGATGGTGTTTTTATTCGTATTTTGTCACCACAATATGAGAAAAAATCACGTAAAATAATGTTTTATTTTGAAAATGGTTTCTACACAAAATTTCTTTCAAAATATTACATTTTATTTTAAATTTAGGTATCCAATAACCTGAGAATGACACAAAAGGGTAAGGCTACAATAAATAATCAATTTTACTGAAATATTATCGACGTTTTAATGTATTTTTACATCACCAAACAACTTTAACAAGCGACAGATATCACGCTCAGAGCGACATGCACGCACTCTAATTAATATATCTCCTAAACTAATCCAGATCCCATTCTGCAATTTTTATGGTAAATTGTATACATGTTAAGCTTTATTTTACAGTAAAAAAATAAAAGTTAAAATGGTCGAAGTTATTGAAATTTTTTTTTTAAATATTCACTTCCAGTTTTAAACTAGAAAAAAATCAAATTCGGAATCTCATTTGAAAATCAAAAAGAATAGTAAATTTTCTATACAAAACACTGCATTTATTATTAACTTCCCAGTATATGGGAAGTTCTTGTAATCGCCTCGAAAATCGAAATTGAAATTTTCAACATTTCTTTACGTTTTGAGGTCTATAGAGTATATATAAAGTGTTTTTAGAAAGCGAGATGTATGTGTGTGTGTATGTACGTACGTACGTACGTACGTACGTACGTATGTACGTTCGGGACACTTTTTTCTACGAGCATAACTCACGTAAACAAAGTTGTATCGACTCCGTTGAGGTGTCAATCGAAGCGTCTTTGCAATCCTAAGAGCTGATTAGTTTTTGGGATACTTCGGTCGGGGGGGTTTGCTGTTTTCGCCCCTTGAAGGTCAACCATATTATGCACTATATCTCACGAATCAAACATGCGATTATCATGATTAAGGTGTCAATCGACGCGTTTTAACATTGATATGATTCTATCAAATTTTTAAAAAAATTCTTGGAGCCGTTTTTTAATCTTTTTAAAAAAAGTGCAAAAAATTAGGTTTTTTTTCAAAAACATCAAATTTTTAACCTAATTTTCAAACCTAAGTAATCAATGTTTATATAATTTATATACTCCAAATAGTTTTTGTGAAAAAACCAGCAAAAGTTTTTTTCATGATTATGAAAAAAATTAAATAAAAAATAAAAAATCATTAAACGTTCAAGGTCATTTACGTCATTCATTATATCTCGAGAACTAAATATAATATTTCCATCATTAAGGTGTCAATCGACGCGTATTATCATTTTAATGATGTTTTTATATGTTAAAAAAATATTTAAAGTGGTTTTTTAAATTTATTGAAAAAAATTGGAAAAGTAGTGTTTTTTTCATAGAAAAATTCATTTTTCACCTGATTTGCACATCGTAATAATAAATGTTTGTAGATTCTATAAAATTTTATCAATTTTTGTAGAGAAACCAGCAATAACTTTTCTCATGATTACAAAAAAAATTAAATTAAACATAAAAAAATCATTCAAAGTCACCATGTAAAAAGGGTTCATTCGAATTATAATACCTTAAATCTCTTATTCTAAAGACATTGTTGTAAAGTCAATCAAAGTTTATTAATATTTGCAAAATTTAAGCAGATTTTCAATAGTCTTCACATCACCATGTTTTAACTTTAATGAAAAAACTGCTTTGTAACCTGTCCCCACTCCGATGAATACTCAATCAATGGACGCTCCCGTAGATGAAACGATTAATATTAAGTCATTCCAATAACTTTTACGAGAAGTACATTTTTATTATTTGAAGTAGTATTATTTCCATAATTATGTTTGTGTTTAATATTTTCAATATCTTTTTAGATATTACTGGGAAGTTGACCGTGTGGACCTCATGGGTCGCACCTCACGGCTTGTTTAATTATAATTTACTTCAATATGAAAATAAAATTTCAAAAAACCTCTGCTGTGAAAATTTGAATTCTTTAGAATCCCATATCTTAACAACTAAACATCAAATAACAAAAATATTATGTGTGCACATTCATATACCCTAGAAGTACAAATATGCAGAATATGAACGAATTTCAGAGCCTCACTTTTTTGTTGTTGTCGGTTTCACGTGAAATGCCCTGTCATTTTTATTTTTGGCACTGCTGATTCTGCGTAAGTCTGCATTGTTCCATTTAAACCGCACATTATAATCAACTTCTGGCACTTGACCTTTTATTACCAGAGGGTAAATTTTCAATTCTTTTGGAATGGCTGAACTTTTTGATTGTATTTTCTCCATCTTCATCTTCAGAATATATGGAACGTTTAAAGGTACTATTTTGATGATCACGTCTTGGCAACATGATTTTTGTTATTCCAACTTTACACCCATCACCTAGCTTGCAAGAATTCGGCAATATGTTCTCAAAAGGTGATGAAGAGTTTTCCGGGCAGGTACCCAGAGAATTGTTACTCAAGAGACACACGTAGAACTCTTCTACTATTATGTTTACATGCATTTTTTAATCCTATCCCAATTCAAGTTTGGCACGCTGGAACTACGTTTGCTTCTTAACCTTAACCGATCGTTTTGTCGTATGGGTTTTCTTATGGGAAAGGCAGCTTCAAAGAAGTCAGCCTCATTGAAGGGTCAGGTTTTTTTGGAGCTTCTTGTTAAAACTCGAAATCCAATAGTGCGGCACCTATATCATCAGCCAAGTCATTGAAGACATCATCCAGTTCATTATTAGTGATAACTGTTCGAACTGTATAATGTGTAATCCCATGAACAGCGGCTATTATCCAATTGTCCTTGCCAGGCTTCTTATTTTGGAAGCTTGCTTAAAACTTTTCGCTACTCCACTTGCTGATAAACGCAGTTTTGAAGCGTGAAGTAATTCCTGCTTAAGTGGTGTCGTTTCATTCACTGATTCAAATATATCTTCCACCAGTACAGGTAAAATTTGCGTCTATTGCTCATTTTAAAGAACAAACCTAGTCTCTCGCAGATTTTTATATTTTTGTCCTGTCATATGGTCTTTCAAACAAAAATTTTCGGCTTTCATTTCCATAACCGAGTTTTTTGTTCATCTTGCGTTTAAAAATTTGATAAAGACATTTCTATGCTGATACCATTTCGTCTTATCATTGAAATTTGACTTTTCAGTATCTTATTCATGTTTTTGTCAAGCAAACTCTGTTTACTAGAACTCACAATTGTCTCCTTGAAGTGTTCATATACTTCCGGAGATAAAAGAAACATTTCATTATGAATGCTGTTCTTATGTATATTTCTGAATTAAAGAAAGTATACTTTCTAGTAATACAGGTAAAAATCCGCCTTGTTGAACTAACACTTAACGTTCTTGCGGAACAGATTTTTTTTGCATCAGCAAGTTTACGCATACTGTTTTTATATTTAAACAGCCGTGCGGAAAATTTTGTAGATGATGTATGATTACCCTTCAATGCATTGTTTATGATTTCACAAAGGTTTGATTACTTCAGGATCGGCTGTTTTCAGTAGAGCCTTTCTTAATCACGGATCCATCATCTCATAGTTCCTGGATTGATATAAAAGATGTTCTATAACACTCAGACTTTCAATCAATATGTTGAACTTAAGGCACGAAAACGAGAGTCTAAAGGCATTCAAGAATTTGGATCTGGACGAGAGGAAAGTACTTACACTTGTGAAAAGCGGTTTCTTTTACACCAACCTGAAGAACAACGTCAAGTATTTCTTCTGCTCACTGATAACGAATGATTTTTCTTTACCATCTGATGTTGAAGGAAAACATTTACGCTTATCTTCAGATTGTGTATTTCCTAGCGGACCATATGATAAACCACTTAAAAAGTAATACAAAACCCACATACTGTCTTTTTCTACTATATTGAAAATTCTTTTGCTGACATTTCTGATATCGCTTTTGGTGATCGAATTCGTCAACCTCTACGATATCATCTGCATATTATAAACGTGCTCGTTTTACTTCTGCGAATATGCTTATAGGAGTTTTAAAAACAGTAATTGACAATTCGATGCACTTAATACATTAAGGTTCCAATCAAATCTTTGCTGTAATGTTAATCCCAAAAGTAGAAATAGACGAACGTACATTTTTTGCATTAACAAAAAACAAATTATTTTCACGAATCCAGGTCTTTTTACCATTATTAGCAAAAGTGAACAACATTGATCTTCAAGCAGGTATTGCATTTTGCAAACAACTCTTCATCAATCAACCTTTTTCGTACATTCATCTTCCCAATAAAAACACACAGTCATCACATATTTTACCTCGTTCGTGTCATTCAACAACAACAAACAAGAGATTCACTACGTTTGAGAATTATATTCAAAGCATAGTCAGCGTCGTAACATGCAAATCGAGTGCACGTTTTTATTGCAATTTACAGACAACGACTCCCATCAATCTGTCTTTCTATGTTTGTACATATTCAGGTATGTTGCTATTTTCCATATGATTTTGCAAAAACAATGTTGGCGAAAACTGACAATGACCGACTTTCATTAGATTGCGAATATGGTAACCTTGCAACCCCTTTATTCGCCTGTTGATTCATTCACCCATTTATTACCTCTTAGCTTAGCATAGATTATAAATACCAGCCAAACTCTCAGCTGTGCAAATAATCATGAGACTTAATATGCAATCATGCTTTTCTCAGAGAGAGCGTTCTGATTTTTGTTTGAAATTTGTGCGGGAAAGAATGGATGAGAACGGGCAGCGAAACTTTCTTATCTGGAATTTTGAAAATATATTATGATGAACCAGCTGAGTTAGCATGAAGAATACTGTCATGGACATTAAGATAGAGACACAACAAAATTGTTCAACTAAACACAAAATCTCTAGAATTAAAAAGAATCATCATTCATTTTACGCCTTACTAAATAATTCTACTTAAATGCTATACAAACAAATTGAACTCCTTCAATTAAGCTTACTTGAAAAACAATAAAATTAAAAAAATTGCAAAATGCATTGGACAATAGAATAGAGACATCGAAAAAAAACAAATAATTCATATATTTGGACATTTTATTAAAAATAAATAGAAAGTTCTGCAATATTTAGTTGCGTGCTCATTATTCCCAAGTACATACACGCATCTATTTGGCATTGAATCAATTAATTAGTGGCATTGCTCAATAGGAATTTTAGACCATTCTCTTAGAATTATTTCCCATAACTCAGCCTTTTTCAGGTCCCCCCCTATGATGTTCTATGGGTTTCAAATCGGGCGATTGCGATGGCCACTCCATTAGATGGATTTTTTGATCTAGAATGAATTTATTTGCGTATTTGGATGTATGCATAGGGTCATTGTCTTGTTGCAAGACCCATTTAAGAGGCATATGCTCTTCTGCATAAGGTAGCATTGTATCCCTTAAAATATTGACATACTGAATTTTGTCCATATTGCCATCAATTAATCCAATCGGACCAATCCTGTACCAGGAAAATGATTCCCATAATTTAATAATCCCTACTCCATGCTTCACTGTTTTTTTTGTATATTGGGGCCTGAATTGTTACATTGGTGGTCTTCGGACAGTTGCCTGCTTTCTCTTCCAAATAAATTTAATTTAGTTTCACCAGTCCACAAAACGTTTCTTCACTTCTTGATTCCTATTGACCCACTCTAATCTCGATGGTCGTTCGCAAAATTTGTTTTTATGTTACGTTTCGTTAATAATGGCACTTTTCTTGCAATTTGACCATACAAATTACTTTCTAAAAGCCTTCTACGAATGGTTCTTGAAGAAACATTCAATCCTAATTCTAATTTAATATTTTTGCAGACTTAGAAGAATCAGATTTTGAAGCACGCACAATTTTTCGATCTTCATGAGCAGTTGTTTTGCTAGGTTGACCAGGCCTTTTTTCAATCTTTGGCGTTTTAAAGCCATTTTCAACCACCTTCTTCGACCGTTTGACAATTTCAGCAATTTTCCGAAGTGGTATTCCCTCATTATGCAAAGTTAAAATAACTGCCCTTTCTTCTGGGGTGCAGTGTTTTCCTCGACTCATTTTTATCTACGAATGAATACCTTGTATCAACATAATATATTTGTATATCAAAATTAATAAAATCTTATTTCAGAAACACTCACCAATATAAAGAATGCAAATTTCTAATTCAAATTTCTCAATAGTAGTACTACTAATTCGAGATGTCTCTTTTTTAATGACCAACATAAAACTTACTTTCACAAAATGCGGGGATTCTTCTGAAGACATAGGAAACGCAAATGGAGAACAGCAATAGTGTCTTGACAGCAAAGGTATTACGGCATTTAAATACGAGATGGCGTTCCCCACCTTCAACAATTTTGTTCGAATTTAATGTTTTCGTGGTCAACAATTAGGTGTCTCTATTTTAATGTCCATGACAGTATATAGCACGAGCACAAGGGCCAAGTTTTTGCACATCCGCACACGTTGTGTGGAGTGTACCTGTATTAATGTTCTAATTAATCTCGGTATACATGTTTTCAAATAATAATTCGGTCCCGGTGGGTATATATAGCATAAAGAATATATAGTACGGACATTACGAGATGTCAAAATGAACATGCGACTAAACAGATATAAATGTCCACTCCATAAGAGAGAGCGCTTTGGTTTTCGTTCCAAAGCTCGCGCGCAAAAGAGTACGCTGAAATTCATCGTCGAATCTCTCCACGCTAAATATTGCATTTGAAAAGAGACGATGCGACCATTTAAGTTAACCGGCCCTCGACCAAATTGTGGTGGCGCTGGATGGTACCAGGGTCACGTCAAGCTGATAGCCTGCACGGATCAACGCTTAGCGGATATATATATAAGCAGGCTATCGACAGATTGAGAGAAGTTTGGCACGGAGCAAAGCTTGAGGCTGTATCCAGGGAAGACATCTCACATCGGCCTAGGTCCAGGGCATGGATACCGGTGAAGCCATACACAACGGAGGAAATTGTTGAGCTAATTAAGCTCAGCAATGATGACCTTCCAGTGGACAATTGAAAGAAAGCCAAGGTCAGTGAGCCCAGCAATGGATAGCGAGAGAATCTTTGAATCCTTAATAAGGAGTCGTTAGCCTAACTGGAGGGTGAGGTGAAAAAATACGTTTTATTAACTATCACCCTGCGAGTATACGGTACGGATTGTACTGGAAAAGCAGTACGGCAGCCGAGCAGAGAGAGTGAGGGTGAAGTGTCTGGGAAGCTTTAAGTAGACCTGGCCGTGAACCTCTTCGAATCAGATCTTCTTACCGATGACGAAAGAAGCACCACTTCCACTGTGAAGTTGGAGGAAGAGATGCTGAGGATTCTCCATAAAAACCTAATACTACCATATGTACTAGGAAACGAAGTTTGTAGGCTCAAAATGAAAGGATACAAGACAGTAGTCCTCAAAAAAAGGTAAACCAAGAGCTTGCATAATAATAAAGGAAGGCATGAAGTTTTTAACATTGTATAGTTGCAGTTACCAAGACACCGTGGCTATAGCAGTGGAAAGGCAGTTTAAATCATCATGGGCGGTCTCCTGTTATATGGCACACCTACCACCAGCGTGCAAAGGGATCACAAGAGAAACCACTGCAAAGGGAATCTCTAAAATATTCGGGGCGGACGTCAATGCTCACCATTGTGCTTTGGGTAGTACCGGCACAATAAAAGGGGTGAGTCACTCTTTGAATTCTTTTACTGCATAACTTAGCCCCAGTTAACAAAAATGAAATCCTCTTTTCATTACGGCAAACAGTAAAAGAATTTTGGATACCTTTCTAACAAACGAGCACATGTACCACGCTATTAAGGGTATCACAAGATTGCTCGTTCTCCGACCATTTATACGTAATGATCGATGTGATTTTTAACTCTCCGGTAAATTCAAACTTCACTAACAAAAGGAGAAATGGATTGGGTCAAATACCAGCACGTTTTCGGGTCTGCACTTGAAGGTGGACCTCCAAAGATTAAAGACATATGCGGTCTCAATGAAACCGTTGGGAACTTTACGTCTGCCTTCAATGAAGCAGCAAGATTTTCATGTAGTCCAATGAAGCCTGAAGAGAATTATAAGCTCCCATGGTGGAACAGTGACATTGCGGAGTTGTGGAAAGGAATGTGGGAAGTTCTTCAAACAGACTTAAGAATCCAATGACTGATCTTCTTATAAGCTCAAACTAAAGGGGTTCAAATGCTCAGAAAAGCTAAACGCACCTCTTTAAGAAATTTCTGTGCAGAATTAGAAAACTCCAAGGACGTCGGTCGTCTGAGAAAAGTCATGAAGAACTGTCCCTCATTTGTAGGAACTTTTAAAGACGCAAATGCAGTCTGGACAAAATACAGCTCCGAAACGTTGATCATTCTCGCGGATACGCACTTCCTGGGTAAAGAGGATGTGTCAGAAAAAACAGATTCACATACGCTCCCGGGCTGTCCGTCAACCAATGTACCTGTAAATAAAAGGCTCTTATGCTGGGCAATCAGTTTATTTCAACCTTTTCAATCTCCTGGCGTGGGCAATGTCTCACCTGTTGAGATTCAGCAGGGAATCAATCACTCCCATGGCTTAATGCCATTTTTAAATCATGCCTACCGATAGCTTACGTTTCACAGCAGTGGAAGGAAACTAAAATAGTCTTTATACCTAAAGCGGGCGACACATCCCACTTTTCACCCAAGGATTATAGAAATATTAGCATCACCTCTTTTCTGCTGAAAGCTCGGAAGCCATTGATGAACATCCATCTGAGAGTTGTTCTGAAACCACTCTCTAGCACGAAAGCACAGAAGCACGAAAGGGAGATCGGTTAAAACAGCTCTTCATTCACTCACCAGCCATATCGTAAAATCGCTAAGCGTCAAAGAATATACGCAAGTGGCTTTTTTAGACATTTAAGGGACTTTTAACAATGTCAGCCATAAGGCTATTGGCAAAGCACTTGAAGAAAGTAATGATGACAACCTGATGGGATTCATCGGACAAATGCTAAGCAGCAGACATCAACTCCACATAAGGTAACAGTACCTTAAGAAGGAGGACTGGCGGAGGCACCCCACAAAGTGGGATGCTTTCACCCCTTCTATGGAACTTAGTGGTGGACAAACTGCTGTCAACAATAGAAAAGACTGGATGCAAAGTCGTAGCCTATGCTGATGATGTTGCAATAGCAATATAGGGAAAATTCATTAACACCCTACCGGAAAGACTAAACTTTGCCCTGGGTATTGTTACCCAGTGGGACAAAGAGTGCGGTCTGAAGATTAATCCGCAGAAGACGGAATTTGTGCTCTTCACTACAAAATTCTACGATTGGTCCCACCCAAACTCGATGAGATAAGCTTTATAAATTTTTAGGTCTAATTCAGGACCTCAAGCTCGCGTGGAAAGCGAACATGAAAGAAAAAGCGCCGAAGAAAGCGACATGCGCAATCTACTACTGAAAAGAGCCATTGGAAAAAGATGGGGAAAATTGTATCATTGCTCTATACGGCGATAGTGGAACCAATACTTCTGTATGGCGCAGTTATTTGGTACCCAGCTATGGCGATGTCATCAAATGTAAATCTGCTAAACGAGGTCAGAAGGATTGCAGGTATTGCAATTACCAGGGCTCTTCGTATCACCCCGAAAAAGGTATTTTTCATGGTATTAAATTGGCTCCCGACTGAGCTCCTTACGAGATAGCAGGCCAAGTGCTCTGCGATTCAATTAGAAGCACTACATCTCTGGCATGAAGGAAATATTTCTGCTTTCATCATGATTTCAAGTCAGTCATCCTAAACAGGGATGACTGGACAATAGAAAGAAGTGAGATACAGGAATCGATCGACATCTACACTGAGGAATCAAAAATGGATGGAAAAGTTGGCTGTGGCGTTTTCTCTGAACAACTAGGCCTGAAACTATCCTTCTGGCTACCAAATCACTGCAGTGTTTTTCAGGCAGAGGTCATTGCAATTTACAAGGCAGTACACTGGCTGAGAAACCAGAAAATTTCCATAAGAAACCTGAAAATTTTCTCTGACAGTCAAGCTGCTATCCAATCATTATCCAGCGTGCATACCTTATCTAAAATAGCTATGGAATGCCGCTCACAACTAAACATGATATCGCTTAATTGTGAAGTGATGCTTTGCTGGGTACCGGGGCATAGTGATATACCGGGAAATTGCGAAGCAGATGCCCTAGCACGAATTGGCACTGAGCTCCAAGAGTATACACTAACACCCCAAGTCATCCAACCTTTAGCTTCCATAAAGCTAGGATTCAAGCAATACTACATAGAGGCTTCAAATAGGGCCTGGCTACTTGAAGAAACCTGAAGGATAACCAGGCAAACTTGGCACGCACTGTGCTCCAAACGCACCAAGTGGCTCCTTAACATGAGCCGCGAAACCTTGAGCTCCATCGTATCCGTACTGACGGGGCACAGTCTGATTGGCAGACACGCAGAAAGATTGGGTATTCCTTTCAACGTTTTCTGCAGAAGTTGCAGATCGGAAGACAAGAAAGAGACAATAAAACACTTTCTGTGTTGCCCAGTACTGTCAAGGAAACGAACGCAAACCTTAAGCTCACCTTTCCTGGACGGCCTCACGGAAGTAGCTGATTTAAATATTAGCTGCATAGCCAACTTCATACAAGAATCTAAATGGTTCTCGTCATCCTGTAGGTTCTAGTGCCGTCTTAATCTTCTGTGGTATCACAATGGGTCTATAGTGGCCTAAGTGAGCCATCTTTGGATAAAGGAGGCACTACAATCAACCACTCAACCATGGTATATACGAACATGAATTGCTGACACAATTGTGACCTCAGCACAATACATTTGCCCAATTCCACATGGCGAAATTTCTTCGTGTTCTTTCACTAGTTTTTTCACGCGAGTAAGTAACCCTCAGCCTTTATTAACCAAAATGTATATGACTCATCAAAGTTCAGTTTGTTACTAAAAGTTTCACAAGTTACTTGTTTTGTATCATATTTGTAACCAGATCATTTATATGTAAGTAAATATTGATATATTGTTAATATAATACCAAGCATATACATAGATTGGAGGCTCGTTCGGAGTGCGGTTGAAGTATAGTGAAACAGTGAAGCGAATACAAGTTGACCTAGTAACACGATCCTGAAGGAGCATAAGCTGCGAATCATCAACAACCATCACTAACAAAACCTTCCATACCTTATCCATCCAACTTTCATCCTGTGAATTAGTCGAATCAGGCATCGATCAGCAGATATCCACAAATCTTGCAGCAAAATTAGCGAAGCAAAGCAGAAAGGAAAAGCAAGTGTTTCGAGCGAATAAACCGAGATCCAGGTAATCACTTACAGCATCGAAGGACGTTAAACAATTCGATTTCTAAGGTATTTAAAAATCCCAAACTAGAGCTTAGGAACTTTATCTTAAAAATGATACACAGAAGCTTGCATTGCTTGAACAGAATTCTCCAAAAATTCGTTTCCGTCAGAATTTGTCATTCGTGCGCTGGATGTGACTGGACGCATCAAGTTCTTCCTTCTAATTTGCGTTTATTTTAGTTGTTTACCTCGTGCTTTTTGATTGATATTTCCTTGAAGCTAACTAATGCACTGATCGTGGCAACTTTCACTACTTGCCTTTGCTTTTGGCTATTTTTTCGGCATGTGCGATTCTTTTAAGTGATTTCAGTGGTGTTTGCATAGTGCTCTTAGTGATCTTTTAACAAAGAGTTACGGGTCTTGTAACATATTGTCGTGACAATTTGAATACTCCAGTTAGTGCTTTAAAACTTTTTATAGGTATTACTTGGTTTGTGTCTGAACCTTACTGGTTATATTCTTCTTGCCTAAAAGTAGGCAATTTTGTTTTGTTCGAGTGATCTTCATAGTGTTCTAACTTTCATTACCGCACATGATTCTCCTCCATTTGGTACGACTAGCACCATCTATAAGTTTCCGGAATCGACTCGTTCGCGATTTATTCCGTGTGACGGTTATTGCGGGCGGTCGTTTTATGCGAAGTGTATTAATGTTAATACCATATTCGTGGACATTCTGAACAAACATCCCAACAACATCTTTTACCGATGCGATGCTTGCCGTAATTCAACCATGAGTGATGTTATAAAACTATTAAACCGTCATTCAAAAGCTTTTAATGCTATAACGTTTCAGCTGGATTTGATGAAGAAGGAATCTTATCCGACACTTTTTCCACCTGAGCCTGAATTAAGTCTTCCTTTGAAGGATACTAATGCGATCAATGCTTTACCTCAGCCTTCGGCTGCGTTCGTTCCTGCACATCTTGCGTCTGTTCCTGCACCTCTTGCGTTGATGACTTCTTCTCATTCCGCATGCGTGATCAATTCGGGGTTGACACCTGGAGTTACGATTTCTTCGACATCTGGTGTGATAACTAGAAGTAAAGGCAATCAGAAGTCTACCATTGGTGATTCTTCTCCAGTTGTTTTTTCTGGTGTTACCCAGCCTATGAATATCACTTCACCTTTGATGCCTTCCGTTCGGCCAAGTGTTAATGATTCATCGATTGGGACGTCCTTTCTGTCGACCTCCATGTGTGGATCAACTCCTGCAACATCGATTGCATTACCAGTCATAGCTTCTTCGGCTTCAACATCATCAGTGACTCCATATTTGCTGACTGCATCATCAGCAGCTATGAGAAGGACTTTGCCCTTAAGAGTCGTTAAACCTCCAATGCAGGCATTTCATTCAAGGCTTGCTTATGATAGCACAGTTCCTGAGATCATCGACTTCATTCTTGAAGGACTGGGGCACGTGCCCAGTATTTTGACGTGCATAAAGCTGACTCCTGACAACTTGCCTAATAGAGTTGTATCCTCGTTTAAGATAACTATATCCTCAGACATGGACTGTATACTTAAACAGGACTTTTGGCTGCCTGGGGTTTTAATTAAAAAGTTCACAGCTTCACGCCGGGCTACTCAACTGCAGACTAGTCAGCCCATTTCGCAGCCTACTGGATCCCAGGATGTTCAACTGGCAACTTCTGTGAGGGCACATCTATAAAAAATCATTGTACATCACCTTCTCCAGTACAACTTTTGACTGATGACCTTAGTAATAATCAGAGTTTTTATAATTCTTCCAATAGTTTTTCATTATATTATCAAATTAATTCGTGGCTTAAGATTTAAGCTGGCTGTCTTCAAAATTTCAACTTTTCTTTCTTCGTATGATCTTGTTTGTCTATCAGAAACGTGGCTGAATGACCCTATTTCTGACACCGAACTTTCTAATGATTATATTTTTAACCCAGTATGTGGGAAGTTCTTGTAATCGCCTCGAAAATCGATATGGAATTTTCAACAATTCTTTACGTTTTGAGGTCTTACGAGTATATTTTGAGTGTTTTTAGAAAGAAGTATGTATGTGTGTGTGTGTGTGTGTATATGTACGTACGTTCGTGGACAGTTTTTTCTACGAGCATAACTCACGTAAACAAAGTCCTATCGACTTTGTTGAGATGTCAATCGAAGCGTCTTTGCAATCTTAAGAGCTGATAAGTTTTTGGGAAACTTCGGTCGGGGGGGTTTGCTGTTTTGCCCCTTTGAAGGTCATTTCTGTCATGCGTTATATCTCCCGAACCAAACAACGGATTTTCATCATTAAGGTGTCAATCGACGCGTATTAATTCTTGTGTGATTCTATCAAGTTTTTAAAAAAATTCATTGAGGCGTTTATTAATTTTTTTGAAAAAAGTGCAAAAAATTAGGTTTTTTTCCAGAAACAGTAAATTTTTAACCTGATTTGCGAAGTATAGTAATCAATGTTTATAAAATTTATATACTCCACATAATTTTTGTAAAAACAACATAAAATTTCATTTCTCATGATTACAAAAAAAATTAAATTAAAAATCAAAAATCATTAAAAGTCATCATGATTTCAAGGTCATTTCTGCCATTCACTATATCTCACGAACCAAATATAATATTTGCATCACTTAGGTGTCAATCGACGTGTATTTACATTTTTGTAATGTTTTTATATTTAAAAAAATCGTTGGAGGCGTTTTTTAATTTAACAAAAAAAAAATGCAAAAATTTAGGATTTTTTCATAAAAAATAAATTTGTTAACCAGATTTGTAAAACACGGTAATAAATGTTTATAAAATTTATACATTCTTATCAATTTTAGGAGACAAACCAGCAAACCCCTTTTCCATGATGTTTAAAAAAATTAAATAAAAAATAAAAAATCATTCAAAGTCGCCATGTAAAAAGTGTTCATATGAATGATTTTACCCGACTACTCTTATTCTGAAGACATTGTTGTTAAGCCAATTACAGTTTATTAATATTTGCATAATTTAAGCAGATTTTTAATAGTCTTCGTAGCACCGTGTTTTAATTTTAATATCAAAACTGCTTAAATTTTGAAAATCAAAAAAAAAATAATCAAATTTGCATTTGTGGCAATGAACGCTTTGAATGGTAAAATGTTTCGTAGTCAATACTTTCCTAGATCATATGCTATAAAAAAAGCTTTCATCAATATGAAAATAACAAATAACGTAGAAACCACCCCCCCCCCCATTGATCCGCGTGAATATTCAATCAAATCAATCTGTCCCCATCGACCAAAAACCTTACGTAATCAATTGACGCTCCCGTAGACGATACGATTAATATTAAGTCTTTCCAGTTACTGTTATGAGAGGTACATTTTTATTATTTAAAGTTGTATTATTTTCATAATTATTATTTTGTTTAGTATTTTTAATATTTATGTAAATATTACTGGGAAGTTGACCGTGTGGACCTCAAGGGTCGCACCTCGCGGCTTGTTTATCGCTGTGATCGTGATTTCTCTTTATCAGAGAAAGCTGATGGAGCGGGTGTCCTTGTTGCGGTCCAAAAGTCCATTCCATTCTCATGTTATTATCAGTTTCGACCATCTCATCCAGTCGAATGTATCCTAGTGAGAGTAACAACATCTCCTAGCTCTTCCATACTTATTTGCTCAGCATATATGCCTTGTAACTCTCCTTTGTCTGTCTTTGAAACCTTCGTTGATTAATTCTCAATGTTTTGCAATTCTCTTGAAAAAATTTCCTATGTATTATTTGTGGTGATTTCAACTGTCCCTCAGTTGAGTGGTTTCCTTATCCATCTTCTATTACCAAAACTTCCAACGGTCTCTCGATTTTACTTTCCACTTTTCTATTACATTTTTCTCTTTCTCGGTATAATTCTTCTCCTAATGCTAATGGTCGTTTACTTGATTTGGTACTGACTAACGTTCTCTCGTCTTTTGTTTCTGTTTCTACGGCTGTTGTTCCATCTGTTCCTATTGATCCACATCCTCCTCCTTTTGACATCCTGATTACTATTCCTATTATCAGACAACGTGTCTATCCCTTCCCGCCATCTTTAATTTTTTTAAGGCTGACTATTCCTCTATTTCCCGTGAGTTATCCTCTGTTGATTGATATTTATTCTTTTCGAATCTGAACTGTGAAGATTCAGTAAGCAAGTTTTATCTACTCCTCTCTGATCTTACCTCTCGCTACACTCATCTTCATCATCGCTCAAAGAAATCTGAATCTCCATGGCTCACTAAAGCTGTTATTGAAGCCATTAAACTTAAAGATAGGGCTCGTCAAAAAATGAAGTGGTCTGACTCTCCTGAAGCGCTTCGAAATTACCGAAGGTTACGAACATTTGCGAAAATAGAAATTCAAAGTGCGATCAGTTTGTACCACTCTTCCATTGAAGGCTTATTCATTTCTAATCAGCCCAAACCTTTCTGGTCCTACATTAAATCCTTGAAGTCTTCGTCCTCCATGCCTTCTACTGTCCACTGGAATAATAATTATGCCTCTTCTGCTGTAGAAATAAATGATTTGTTTGCTTCTTACTTCTCCTCCACATTTTCCTCCCACACCATTCGTTCATTCCTGATAATAGTTTAACTAATAGAGTGATTTCGTCAATCACTAATGATCATCTATTAGTTGAGTCTGTTATTACCTCCTTAGACTCAAATGGCGGGGCTGGTCCTGCTGGCATTCCCAATTTCTTTATTCAATCTCTAGCCTCTTCGATCAGTACCCCCCTTGCCTTTTAATTCAATTTAAGTTTGTCTTCTGCTGTTTTCCGAATTGCTGGAGGATGGCTTATATTCTTCCTGTTATTAAATCCGGTGATCCTTTTTCAGTTACAAACTATCGTCCGATTTCCCGCCTCTCAGCTTTTCCAAAAATTCTTGAGCGCATTGTTCACTCACATTTGTACAGTGCTTTAGGACATTTGATAGTCCTTGAGCAGCATGGTTTTGTACCTATTCGCTCCACTACCTCGAATCTACTAGTTATGACCAATATTGTTGCTGAGTCCCTCGATAAACATCTGCAGGTTGATGTCATTTACACTGATTTTTCCAAGGCTTTTGACACCGTTGACATGAACATTCTTTGTCAAAAGCCTGAGATATTTGGGGTTTATGATTCTCTTCTTCGGTGAATATATTCGTACTTGCCTTCTAGAGCATGCCGTGTTTCTGTTTGTGGTAACTTTTCTGCTCCTTTCTTTCTTCGTTCTGGGGTTCCTCAAGGGTCCATTCTTGGTTCTCTCCTATCCATTCTCTTCGTTAACGATCTTCCCTCTATAGTTGATTCATCTTCATCTTCTTCTCTATGCTGATGGCCTTAAGCTTTTCAGAGTGATTCGATCTCTTGATGACTGCGAAACTCTCCAGAATGATTTGCACTCGTTAAGTTCTTGGTGTCAACTTAACTCTCTTTCCCTGAATATTGCTAAATGCTTCAAATGACTTTCTCCCTTACAGTTTGTGTACCTTACTGATACTGTTCCCTTAATTACTGTCGATAAAGCGAAAGACCTAGGTAATATTTTTGATGCCAAACTAAAATTTGATGCTCATGTCCTCAACATATTATCCAGAGCCTCTAATCTTTCAGGGTTTGTATTGAGACATTGCCGTATTTTCTCCAACTCTGCTTTGGCTGTTCAATTGTTTGTGAGATTTGTTCGTTCTTTCCTTGAATATGCATCCCAGATTTGGTCACCTTATCTTGAGTATCTAATAAATCTCCTAGAATCTGTTGAGCGTAAATTTACACGCTTTCTCATCCTTAAGTTCAAAATTTCCTATATTCCGTATGATGAATGTCTTGCCTTACTTTGTTTACCTTCCTTGAAATCACGTAGGATATATCTAGATCTCTGCTTACTTTTTAAGCTTTATAATTACTTCATTGAGTTGAATAGCGATAATCCTGTCTTATTAAGATACCATTATCGACCCTCTCGATCAGCCGATATTTTTAGTTTACCGTTTGCTAGAACGGAAGTTTACTTCAATTCGACTTTACTACGTTTACCTAGAACGCATAACAGTTTTTAGCTTGGACCTTTATCATCTTCTTATATGAGTTTTAAGCGTAGTTTAAGGAATCAATTATTCACTTAAGTACTCTTATTTTAATTATACTTTTATTTTTATTTACTCATTTTGTAATTGGAGTTTAATCTGTCAGATGAGCTGATAATAAATAAATAAACAACGGATTTATAAACGAAAAATTCAAAGTAATCTTTGGAAAATATTTCAAACAGAGTATCTTCATCATCTATAGAAAAGATGCAAATGGAAACTTGCACCTAGTCGCAACTTTGTTATTCGAGACCAAAGACTATCCAATTATGGATAAAGTTCTTGTATATCATCAGATAAGGCAGTCCCAGATATAATGATCGTCAAAGACATCGAATTATTGCAAAACGGTTGCATCTTTTCAAAAGCTGGTCTGTTCATTCTCTGTTGCATTTTTATGGCAATAATGTTTAAAACTTTACAAATCTTTACAAATCGACATGACCCATCATTACAATACAAACGACTGTCATTTTTTTCGAGAACTTCGGAATCTGCCTGGAAATCGGTAACGGTTAATGTGTACTTATCGCTTCGCACTTTGCTGATTCAACTGTGGTGTTTGAAAAGTATTGGTGTTTGTTTTACTTTAACTCCCAGAGCATTTGTTGAAGTTTCTTCTTCTGCTCTCCTACCGATATCTTACTTATCCGGTGCAATTCTGCACGTTCCCGCTTTAATTTTGTTTTCAGGCCTCCTTTTGGTCGACGCTTTTTTGGAATCGGTGGTAAGTCGTTGCTCTGTTTTGAATGATGCCTAAATTCCTCGATCCGTCTTGGTTTGGGCCCTCTCAAGTCCAGCGTGCCCAATGGTGTTGGCACATATTTCGGTGGCTCATCTGTGTGGGCTGCGCAGCTTGGCTCGTATTCTTCGATAAGTTTCACGCATTTGTCGAATAACGCGTCTATCCCTTTTTTCCAACTTATTTTTTCGCCTTCCTCTTCGCTTTCATCTGAAAGATGGACGTCTGAGATTTGCAGCCATTCTAAGTTGATCGTCTTTCGTTCCTTCTGTGGTCCGCCCAACGCAGGGTCGTCAGGTGCAGGTTCGCCATGTGGTGTTTGAAACGTATTCGAGACAGCTCCTCTTACCTGTGTGCTTTCGCTATAAATAACAAGAAATTTAAGTTACGGCAACTGTGGATATCCCTAGTGTGCAAACCTAACCAAGCGGTCGAACCGCAGATAATGTGGCGTGGAGAACATGTCTCTCAGCCGATATTTTCTAAATGTAAATTAATAAACACAAAGGTTTACTCTATCGCGTGTGAGGATTTGCTTTCCTGACCTAGACGCGCGAAGAAATAATTATGCGACGGTGCGCCATAGTAGCGAGGTCGAGGCATCTCTGCAATCCTCACACGCGATAGAGTAAACCAACAAATAAATAGTGTTTGCCTTTTTTGCCGCAAACTTATCGATTCGGAAGGACGGTGATGGCTGAACTTACAGCTGTACTTCCGCATCTTGTAAAGAAATTGATCGGCAATATGCTGGTTTCCACGCGTGGGTTATATTTTTTTGCATCCTTGACAGTAAAGATAGTTTTCGTATCTAACTGATAAATATCCAGGTCTCAAACTTTTGCCCAACCTTGGGAAATAAATTGTTTGATTTACAATGAGTCATGCTATGAATTTAATAGTATGTGGCTGAAAGAAATGATATGAGTACTGTTTCCATTTTAGACACAATACACAATACATGAGTATTTTTTTACTCATTTACAGCTCGTTCAAAGTTTGGTGTCCAACACCTATTAAATTTGTCCTTTCCAAGGATTGTACATTTTTGGAAATTCTTGACGTCAATCTCGAGCACGAGGGTCATCCTGAATCCGACGTAAGAAATAAACACATATTAAATTACAATTATACTAATGCGTATTAATACTTAACTTATATCAATACTATGTTGTTAATAGCATGTTTTTTTATATCTTTCGACTTAATTGTTCTGTTCGTTATCTTGGCTTTATTTGTATTCATATTGAAAGCTTAAAACAATTATTTCAACAGTTTTACTTTGTTGTGTATGAGACTTTCCACACAAGCGGCATCGAGTTCACCCCCTACGCGTTTATATTTTGATTTTAACAATTATATTACTTGTACATGCATCCAGGCATTTTATGAATTAATCCTGGAGGTAAGGCAACTGACCCCAGCCGAAAAGCAATCCGTTCTGCAACTAGAGCTGAACATGAAGCTGCTTCAAAATAAAATTTCGCAAGAATTCGGCAAGTAAGTGTCGCTTTAAGATTTGCACAATTTAAAAGCCACACTAAAAGAACAGGATGATGAACGCTTGGACGTTGCTGTGGAGTTGCTGAAAAATAAATATGGTAAATAATTGCACATTTGATAATTCACTGTACGATTCTTTTTACCGCCTTTCACCATATTACCTCTTTTCGGCATGCTACCCAATTTTGTTTGAATTTTACCTTTATATTTTGGTCCATCCGAATTCATGGATAAATTGAAGTTGCTCTCCAGCCCTTTAACCTTCGCAGTCTCAAATTTTCACTGTATCAGCGCTAATACGTTGCAAATTATACTCACGTTTATGCCCATTTTTACATTAATCAGTTTAAAACAAAACTTCCAGGCGCACAGATCGTCATCTCGCATGACAGCCATGCCCAATTAAAGGGCATATATTTCTCAACGCCACAATTGAGAGCAGATTTGAAAGCGTGGCCTGAAATTGTATTCTTAGATGGCACATATAAACTCCTAAAAAATGCCATGACAGCGATGATATTGCTCGTTAAGGATGGGAATGGCAAGGGGTTAGTGGTTGGTGTAGGTCTTCTTGTATCTGAAGACAAAAACTCTGTTTCGTGGTTTCTTAACACGTTCAAAAAGGAAAATTTTGCTTCCGCTATGCATATTAAATTTTTTATGTCGGACAAAGATT
Source organism: Oxycera nigricornis (assembly GCA_963942545.1). Taxonomy (NCBI): domain Eukaryota; kingdom Metazoa; phylum Arthropoda; class Insecta; order Diptera; family Stratiomyidae; genus Oxycera; species Oxycera nigricornis. The sequence continues at coordinate 51,500,308 of OZ012662.1, forward strand.
CCACGGCACGAAGTGTTCTTGAAGAAACCTTCCCAAACGTTCGGCAATATATATGCTTGTTCCATGGTTGGTTGGCTGGTTGGTTGTAGTGGCAGCCCCCTTTGTCAAAAGGCGGCTCACTTAGGCCAAGATAGGCCCATTGTGATACCACATTTTAATAGGGAGCGGCACTAAAACCTGTTGGGTGACGAGAACCATTTCGATACTCGTATGAATCCGGCAACGCAGCTAATGTTCAAATCAGCTACTTCCGTGAGGCTGTACAGGAAGGGTGAGCCTAAGGTTTTCATGCGTTTCCTGGACAGTGCTGGGCATTCACACAGAAAATGTTGGATCGTTTCCTCCTCCTCCTCCGATCTGCAGCTGCGGCAGAAATCGTGGAAAGGGACACCCAGTCTTTCTGCGTGTCTGCCATTGAGACAATACCCCGTCAGTACGGATACGATGAAAGTTAATGTTGCACGGCTCGTGTTGAGGAGCTGCTTGGTGCGCTTTGAGCTTAGTACGTGTCAAGTTTGCCTGGTTGTCCTGCAGGTTTCTTCCAGCAGCCAGGCCCTATTTGCAGCCTCTGTATAATACTGCTTGAAACTTAGCTTGACGGAGGCCAACGGATGGCCGACTTGGGGTGTTAGTGTATAATCCTGGAGCTCAGTGCCAGCTCTAGCTAGGGCATCAGCTTCGCAGTTCCCAGCTATATCACTGTGACCCGGCATCCAGCAAATAATCACTTCACAGTGAAGTGACATCGCGTTCAGTAGTGTGCGACATTCCATTACAATTTTGGATGAAGTATACACGTTGGATAATGATTGGATAGCAGCTTGACTGTCGGAGAAAATGTTGAGATTTCTTATAGAAATTTTCTGATTTCTCAGCCAGTCCACTGCCTTATGTATTGCGATGACCTCTGCCTGAAAGACACTGCAGTGATCTGGTAGCCGGAAGGATAGTCTCAGACCTAGCTGTTCGGAGTAAACACCACAGCCAACTTTTCCATCCATTTTTGACCCATCAGTGTAGATGTCGACCGATTTCTGTATCCTGTTTCCTTCCATGATCCAGTCATCTCTGCTAGGGATGACGGACTTGAAACTGTGGTGGAAGCAGGGAATCGGAGGAGTGAGGTCTACTTTCTCTGGCGTTGGTCCATCCCTCCTTAATATGGTGGAGTGGCCGATATTCCCTTTATGCCAGAGATTTAGAGCTTTCAATCGAATAGCAGAGCACTTGGCCTGCTGTTTCGTTAGGAGCTCCGTCGGGAGCCAATTTAATAGCATAAACAATGCTTTTGTCGGGGTAGTGCGTATAGCCCCGGTGATTGCAATAGCTGCAGTCCTCCTAACCCTGTTAACCAGGTTCGCGTTTGATGTTTTTGCCATTGCTGGCCACCAAATAACCACGCCATACAGAACGATTGGTTCCACTATCGCTGTATAGAGCCATGATACAGTTTTGGGTTTCAGTCTTTCAGTCTTCATTTTTTCCCAATAGCTCTTTTGCAGCAGTAGATTGCGCATGCCACTTTACGCGCTCTTTCCGCTATGTTTGCTTTCCATGCGAGTTTGGAGTCTAAGATCAGACCTAAATATTTGACCTGATGAGATGGATTGAAACTTATCTCCTCAAGTTTAGGTGGGCCAAATCTTGGAATTTTCTATCTTCTCGTGAAGAGCACAAGTTCCGTTTTCTGCGGATTTATCTATGGACCACACTCTTTGCTCCATTTGGTAAGAATACCTAGGGCAAAGTTTAGTCTTTCCGATAGGACGTTTACAAATTTTCCCGATATTGCTATTGCAACATCGTCGGCATAAGCTACGACTTTGCAGCCAGTCGCTTCTATTTTTGACAGGAGTTCATCCACCACTAGGTTCCATAGAAGGGGTGATAGCACCCCACCTTGTGGTGTGCCTCTGCAAACCCTCCTTCGTAAGGTACTGTTTCCTAGCGTGGAGTTGATGTTCCTGCTGCTAAGCAGTTGACCGATGAACCCTATCAGGTTGTCATCGGCATTGCTTTCCCCGAGTGCTTTACCAATAGCCTTATGGCTGATATTGTTGAAAGCCCCTTCGATGTCTATAAAAACTGCTTGCGTGTATTCTTTGACGCTTAGCGATTTTTCGATGTAGCTGGTGAGCGAGTGAAGAGCTGTTTCAACCGATCTCCCTTTTGTGTATGCGTGCTGCGCATTAGAGAGTGGTTTCAGAATAGCTCTCAGATGGATCTCTATCAGTCGCTCCAGAAGTTTTAGCAGAAAAGAGGTGAGACTGATAGGTCTGTAATCCTTAGGTGATGAGTGGGATGTTTTACCCGCTTGTTACGGCTATAATTTTGCGTAACGTCCGCACTGCACCGTAGCCGATCCCAGCCACGGTTCGGGCAATCCCACCCGGCTTCACCCGCGAAGAGGGGTGTGGGAATAGGTAATTTAAAAAGGAAGGGCGCCACCCGTTTCTGCGCCGGGACTGCCCTGTCCGCGAACCCTGAAACGGGAATAGGGTCCGCGACGACCCGAAACCACCGATCGATATGGGAGCACAAAAACTCAGCCAAGAACGCGATTCCGCGTCGCCACTTCACACAAGAATACAATCTATAATTTAATTCAAAGCACGTTATATTTAACAAAAAAAACCTAACTAAACCCTACTTCTAACTAGCTACACTAAATCTACTTACAATTTTTCTTTGTTTCCTTAATCCTATGTTGCTCGGCTGCTTCTCGCTCCTCGCTCGCTCGTCGCTAGTCGCCCCCGTCTTCTCCTTAACTTGCTCCTCACGCCCACTCGGCTTTCCGCTTCGCACCGTCCACCAGTTCGGCGCCAAGCCCAAAAAGAAAAACTCCCGACTCGACCGCCAAAACGTCTTCTAAGCTCTACCACGGCAAAAGCCAAGCCCTCCGAAAAAAAGTCCACGCAGCTTGCACCTTACGCCCAAGGCCGACGTCCAAACGAAAAAAATTCCCGAAATCACACAGCTTCTACCCCAACGGTCGACGTTCAAAAAACCTCCTCAGCTGCTCCCGCAATCCTATTTAAACCAAGCCGAGTCCCGTTCGGTTCGTAGGTCGACGACCACTCAGCTGGCAGTTGACCCCAACAGCTTTCAAAAGCTTTTCGACTGGTTTCGCCAGGGGTCAGTCGTTGTGTCTCGATGTGAGGGGATTTCGGATTGCCGCCTGTCCGGCGAAAAGCTCGCGGCAGCCGCCACCCATGGCGAATTGCCAATGCCAATGGTTGTGGGTTTCACTGGCGCATACGGGACTCCATTGGGGCGCATCGTAGACCGGGCGGAGCCTTGATTTGGGATCTGTTGCGACGATTGGGTGAGCGTTGTTGTTGTTGGGATTGTAGGCAACCTATTCGCAGTGTCTGTGCCGTTGTCCGGAACACCCTCCATAACAAACTTACTACCTACTTATCTATTTACTCCAATATCCTTAACCTACCTACATCTCTATATTTATATAATTCAATAATAGCAATATAATTCACTACTAACGCTACAATTCATTAATAACAAGATATTGACCTTAATAACAATATGATTCAAAAACAACAATATAATTCAATAATTGGCTTGGTTGCGTGAAGTGGCGAACGTAGCATCATCAATTTGTGCAAGACAGCGTTTTACCCGCACGGTGGTTTGGGGTCTCAAAGACAGGGAAGTCCCATATTTCGCCCTTGAGGATTTGGGATCGCCTACGTTGCGTGGCGAACGTAACATTACCCCCCCTTCTTTAAGTGGATTTTCCCAAAATCCACTCCAAACAATAATAACCGGGACGGCAACGTTCGACACGCGGACACCCCCGACGAGCCACCAAGCGATCTGTGGACACGGCCTTCAGCGTACACACGGCTGGCAATTTTACTTCTGGCGTCGCACTCACCGAATCTCGAAACCAAACTTGAGTCACACTCACCAGACCAACGTATTAACCTACCGAACCTACGCAACTTACCCACAACCGAACTATTTAACAAAATGACCGCACTAATAAACTAACGAATGAAATGATATGGGAAAGGGAGGGAGAAAGGAAGAAGGAAGGTGGGATTACAAACATAATGTTACAAGGGTAAGGACTAAGTGTTCAATACCCCCGGCAATCCATACACCTCTCACTTATCCACGTACTGAGCGAGTCATTATAGGTTGCATGTGCCTATCGGTAGTCCTACCAGCATGCGTATGACGTTGGGGTTACAGAGCATCGGCGAGCCCTACCCCTCTACTATTTGCCCCTTTCATCCTCAACTTCTTTCAACTGCCTTCCCGGTCTCTCGATCGTCCGGTCTCTCTGCTCCGCATCGGCTACTCGATCGATAGTGTAGAGTTGCTCCCCGTCCTCGATTGGTGACCCAGACCCGTCCTGCAACACAACTCTTGCCCTTACAAACGGATTTGCATTTGACGAGGTTGGTATCTCATACCCCACCTCTTCTAAAGCCCTCAAAAGTTTACCCTCCCTTACAAGAGGTAGCTGTAAGGAGTTTTGATCCTCTTCGCGATGCCTTCTCCTTCCGTCGTCAATTTCGTTGTTCTGCCTTGATCCGGATCTTTCCGTGTCGGTACTCCCTTCCTGTGAAATTCTACCCGTATGAGGTCTTTGCTGCTTCCTCCCTGTCTTCCACAGTCCATTCCTCTGAGACTCCCTACCCCCAGACCCAGTCCATTGGGACTTCTTGCGCTCAGGCCCAGTCTCACCTCCTTGAGACTGCCTGCTACCAAGCCTACCCAATCGCGACTGTCTGCTTCTAGGCATAGCCTCAGCCCCTGTGGACTTCTCCTCAGTCTCCCTCGAAACTCCTCTCACAGCATCGGTTCCCTCATCTTCTTCCAACTCTGTCACAGTAGATTTCGCTTCGCAAACCTTCACTTTTCCTTCGACCTCAGCTTCCTGACCATCTTCCCGCTCGACGCATGAGCACCTCTGATCCAGTCGAAGCTTCTCCTCTATGTCCCGTACACGACCATGCAAGGACACATTTTGGGCCTCCAACTCCTCGAGTCGTGAGAACAGATTGTCGGTTATTCGGCACTCTCCTAATTCCTTCGTTACTCTCGAAGCCGCGGTGCGGTTGCATTGCGCTTCACTTTGTAGAGCCTTAAGCTTGTTCTCATAGAACGCTTCGATCTTCTCCTGCTCCTCTTCATTTTGTTCACGAAGCTCTTGGATGGACTGTTGCAGCTTCGCTTCGTATTGCTCAGACAAACGGCAGTGCACTTCCTTAATTTCTAACTTATATCTAGTACGCGCTTCGGTCAGTTCTATCGCATGATTCCGATCCCTAGACTCCAGCTCTTCGTGCAGTGATCGGAGTGTGTCCTCAACATTTTCACGTGCCAGTGTTTCGTCCAGTATGTGTTTGCGTGCCTCTTCCAGTTGCATGCGTAACCGATCGTTCTCCCTCTCCAGATCTTGGGTGTCATTAGTTGCTTTCCGGCAATCAGCACAGACTGCCTGACACTTACTGGTCAGCTCTGTGATCGTCAACTCTGTGTCTTCTATTTTCTTCGTGTCAATGTTTATTGTTGTCGTCGCTTCTTCGCCTCGTTCCAACTTCCTGGCTCCCGAACTTCCAGACTCTTCATACTCTTCTGCCTGCACCAGCATATGTCCTAAAGCGAGCATAAGCTGCCGTCGCAACCTCTCGATTAAGGGATCCTCTGCTTTCTTCTCCCGTAGCAGGTTACCGATCCTCCGCAGGCCATACTCCGTCTTTGCCTGGGCTACCAAAAACGCAGTGGACTTTTCATCTCCCCAAAAATCCGCTGATAGCGCCCCGACTTCTTCCGTTACCATCTCCACCGCCTCGCGGTCCTGCTGGTAAGTGAAGGGGTAAGGTGAGGACGCGTTCATCATAGTCCCAAGCCGCAGTGCCTTCCGAAGCTCCATCCGCATTGCCGACCCAGTTCCAGGGGCGATCCCACGCACTGCCAGCTCATAGCTCAGCTCGTTCTCGCTGAGGCGATCGATTAAACCCTCCGTAAATTTTGCCATGTTGAACCTACCACGAATTACGACAACACAAGAAGAATAAAAATAACGAACTAGACAGGAAACTTCTTTGTTTTATTATTTTTTTATATATACATATCCTTATAAGTTCAGTTCCACTCTTCACACCCGCAAACTCACACACCCGCAAATTCACACCCCCGCAATCAACACACTCCCGCGATCTCACACTCCCGCAATTACACGCACGTGTCAGCACTTTTAATATGGCCACTTTTATTACACAGACACACTCACTGAACTTGTCGAACGGATCCGCCGTTCGAACGCTGCCGTACCCAAGTCCTGTTTTTTTATAACGGCCCCACGTTGGGCGCCAAATGTTACGGCTATAATTTTGCGTAACGTCCGCACTGCACCGTAGCCGATCCCAGCCACGGTTCGGGCAATCCCACCCGGCTTCACCCGCGAAGAGGGGTGTGGGAATAGGTAATTTAAAAAGGAAGGGCGCCACCCGTTTCTGCGCCGGGACTGCCCTGTCCGCGAACCCTGAAACGGGAATAGGGTCCGCGACGACCCGAAACCACCGATCGATATGGGAGCACAAAAACTCAGCCAAGAACGCGATTCCGCGTCGCCACTTCACACAAGAATACAATCTATAATTTAATTCAAAGCACGTTATATTTAACAAAAAAAACCTAACTAAACCCTACTTCTAACTAGCTACACTAAATCTACTTACAATTTTTCTTTGTTTCCTTAATCCTATGTTGCTCGGCTGCTTCTCGCTCCTCGCTCGCTCGTCGCTAGTCGCCCCCGTCTTCTCCTTAACTTGCTCCTCACGCCCACTCGGCTTTCCGCTTCGCACCGTCCACCAGTTCGGCGCCAAGCCCAAAAAGAAAAACTCCCGACTCGACCGCCAAAACGTCTTCTAAGCTCTACCACGGCAAAAGCCAAGCCCTCCGAAAAAAAGTCCACGCAGCTTGCACCTTACGCCCAAGGCCGACGTCCAAACGAAAAAAATTCCCGAAATCACACAGCTTCTACCCCAACGGTCGACGTTCAAAAAACCTCCTCAGCTGCTCCCGCAATCCTATTTAAACCAAGCCGAGTCCCGTTCGGTTCGTAGGTCGACGACCACTCAGCTGGCAGTTGACCCCAACAGCTTTCAAAAGCTTTTCGACTGGTTTCGCCAGGGGTCAGTCGTTGTGTCTCGATGTGAGGGGATTTCGGATTGCCGCCTGTCCGGCGAAAAGCTCGCGGCAGCCGCCACCCATGGCGAATTGCCAATGCCAATGGTTGTGGGTTTCACTGGCGCATACGGGACTCCATTGGGGCGCATCGTAGACCGGGCGGAGCCTTGATTTGGGATCTGTTGCGACGATTGGGTGAGCGTTGTTGTTGTTGGGATTGTAGGCAACCTATTCGCAGTGTCTGTGCCGTTGTCCGGAACACCCTCCATAACAAACTTACTACCTACTTATCTATTTACTCCAATATCCTTAACCTACCTACATCTCTATATTTATATAATTCAATAATAGCAATATAATTCACTACTAACGCTACAATTCATTAATAACAAGATATTGACCTTAATAACAATATGATTCAAAAACAACAATATAATTCAATAATTGGCTTGGTTGCGTGAAGTGGCGAACGTAGCATCATCAATTTGTGCAAGACAGCGTTTTACCCGCACGGTGGTTTGGGGTCTCAAAGACAGGGAAGTCCCATATTTCGCCCTTGAGGATTTGGGATCGCCTACGTTGCGTGGCGAACGTAACACGCTTTAGGTATGAAAACTATTTTTGCTTCTCTCCACTGCTGTGGAATGTAAGCCATCCGTACACATGCTTTGAAAATGGCAGTGCTATATTGATACCCTGCTGGATCTCGATAGGTAAGATTTTATCCATGCCAGGGGATTTAAAAGGTTGAAATAAGCTGATTGCCCAGCGTAGGAGCCTGTCATTTACAGGCACAGTAGTCGACATGCACTCCAGGAGCGTGTGTGGATCCGCTTTGTCAGCCATACCCTCACTGCCCGGGAAGTGCGTATCTACGAGAACGGACAGAGTCTCGGAGCTGGATTTCGTCCAGACTCCATTTGCATCCTTAACGGACCCTAAAAATGAGGGGGAGCTTGTCATGACTTTTCGCAGGCGACTGACATCCTTGGAGTGTTCTATTTCTGCACAGAAGCTTCTCCAAGAGGTGCGTTTAGCCTTTCTGATACAGGATTTGAACTCCTTCAGTTTTGTTTTGTAAGAACTCCAGTCATTAGTCTCTTTAGCCCGATTGAAGAACTTCCTACATTCCTTCCGCAGCTCCACAACGTCACTATTCCACCATGGGGGTTTGTACTTCCCTCTAGGCTTCGTTGGACTACATTCAGACCTTGCTGCGTCATTGAAGGCCAATGTAAGGGTCCCAACGGCTTCCTTAAGACCGGGTATGTCTACAATCTCTGGAGGTCCGCTTTCTAGCGCAGACTCGAATACCGATTGGTATTTGACCCAATCCATCCTCCTTTTGTTAATGAAGGTTGGATTTGTCGGAGGGTCAGATGCCAAATCGAACCTTATGTATAGGTGATCGGAGAACGAGCACTCTTGCGATACGTGCCATCCCTTCATAGCTTGGTTCAAGTGCACATTCGTCAGAGTGATATCCAGAACCTCTCTACGGCTTGCCGTAATGAAGGTAGGATCCTCACCTTTGTTAGCTAGGGCTAAGTCATGTAATAAGATAAATTCAAATAGTGACTCACCCCGTTTATTCGTGTCGGTGCTACCCCAGATGCGATGATGGGCATTGGCGTCCGCTCCGACTATTAAAGGGATGCCTCTTGCAGTGGCTTCCCTTGTGATCCTCTGCAGGCTAGTTGGAGGTGGCAGAATATCATGCGCCATATAGCAGGAGACAGCCCAAAGGGGTTTGGACTGTCTTTTCACTGCTATCGCAACGGTATCCTGGTCACTGAAATTATACAAGGTTAAAAACTTCAAGCCTTCCTTTACAATTATGCAAGCTCTCAGTTTACCTGCTGTGTTGAAGGATACTGTAATGTATCCCTTCAAGTTGAGCCCGCAAACCCGGTTTCCAACAACCCAAGGTTCCTGGGCGAGTATTAGTTCCTTTCCTTTTTGGGCCAGGTGGAGGACAAGTGCGGCGGATGCCGCCTTAGAGTGCTGGAGGTTAATCTGCAGAAACCTCAGCATCGCGACACAATGTTTTATCCGCCTCCTCGTCAGATAAGGACATCTCCTCCTCCTCGACCAGGTCGAGGGAGCTGAGAAGGTCCCCAGCCAACCCCGCAGTGGAGGTGGTGCTTCTTCCGTCATCGGAGATATGATCTGACTCAGAGAAGTTCACGGTCGGGTCTACTGATGCTTCCACAGTTCCCTCGCTTCCACTCTCCTTGCTCGGTTCCCGTACTGCCTTCCCAGTACGGTCCTTGCGATATACTCGCAGGGTGATAGCCGAGAAACCGTAGCTAATCACCTCGCTCTTCGACTCCAATGGATCTAGCGACTCCTCGTTCAGGATTATTAGGGCCTCTCGCTGTCCATTGCTGGGCTCGCTAACCTTAGCTAGCTTCCAATTTTCCACCAGGAAGCTTGTTCCATACATTATGTATATTTAAAAAAATAGTGGAATCATCTTGCATGGGCCTAACGCCAGCCCAAAAAACAACTGCAAAGCTGTTCACAGAAGGATTATAATCAGCTATATGCAGAGTTTTGCGAAAAACATCCTGCAAATTTAATTAAATACTACAATTTAAATTGGCACACGATTTGCAAACAATGGACTGTGTTCAATATGAACACATATAATCTATCAAATCGGTTGGAATCCCTTATTGGGAAACTGAAACAGGTCATATCAAAAAATTCGTCCTTGTAAGCAATGGTGACGCGCTTTTTTGAGTGGTATGCCTCCCACCAGCAAGAACGACGAATAAACTTTTCAAGGCAAGCATTGAAACAGCGAATCACCAAATATGACTCGGAAAGTGAATCAAAAAATTAGACTATTGGAAAGTACCATGCACGAACTTTTCAATATTGTAAACACATGCACTGGCAACGAGTTCCTTATGCGAATTGGAAAAATTAAAGAACTTACGAAGATTTTTCGCAATGGAAAAACTCCTAATATTTCTGTAAGCGTTGAACATATCCACACGCGGGCACAAGTTGCAGAAGCTGACGAGCTGTCCACTTTTACTGTTCACAGTACAAAGAGTATGGAGTAAGTGTCTATTACCACTCCTCCCATACAAAAAGGACGCCCGAAAGGATTTCTACGAACCACTGTTTCGTATGGGCCTAGACACAAAAAGATTTATAATTTGATTTTATATTATAATTATATTTTGCACGACACTCAATAAATTATATTTCTTAAACTTAGAAATATTTATCTTTTCACATTATTCAACACAACATCTTTTGACCTGCGTCGGAGTCTACAGCTATATGCTACACGATCCTACATGATTTTTGGCTCTTCTCTTAATGACGCTCCATTTCAGATCCTACTAATTGATTCATCTTGGCAAAGAAATTCAAAATATTTATGCAGTTTACATTTACACCAATTTCCCGTACATTCATAGTCTCGAACTGTCACTTATCAACTGTCATTCCTCTCTCTACTCACTACTTATCCCATTCTCAATTTCCTCTCGCTTGTTTTTACGTCACACTCGCTCAATACATGCATGCTTAGTTTGACGATATTGGGCGGATAGACACTTCGGATCCTTTACTGCCTTTCACCCATCGATATATACGAAGATCTTGCTGCGAATATCTTCATGAACTCTTGTAGCCACAGGTGGAAACTGATAACGGTAATCGATGATTGGTGAACAAAGTCACAATCACAAAGTTACAATCTCCATATCAAACTCATAGTGAAAGGAGTGTTCCAAAATATTTTTTGCTATTTCTGCTGGATTGACTGCGCCCGACACAAGCTATGAAGGTGTTTTGAAGGAGCAAATGATGATTTTCGAAGCAATCTATACATTTTCTTGTTTTCCGACGATCCTACATAAGCCGAACACCAAAGCGAAACCTCATTTCCTTTCTCCAATAACAACTACTGAGATGCAAATTTTCGATTTCCTGCACGCTTTACGCAGATACTCGGAAAATCAAAGTGAAAACCAGACAAACTTAACGTTATAAACTATTGATACACATCCACACACGATCACAAGCAAAAAGTTCTCGTCGATTCTGTGTTGCAGTTTCAACGAATATATATATTCCTAAATAAACATACAGTAACACCGAAAAAGGAACTTTATTTCCGTTTCGTAGAGCATCAGGTACCTTTTCCTACTGTTCCAAATTATGGCCATAAAGCACTTTCGATCTTTACGCGTTGCTTATTCCACTAATATTTGTTCGTATTTTCATTGAAAAAATCTAAAATTTTATTACATGCGATATTTCGATCGCGAGCTGTCAAATATACAATAAGTTTTCTCCAATGAGGAATTTACTTTTTATAATTTCGCTCACTGTCAGTTCGCGAATTAACGAAACTAGCTTCCATGTGCGGCTCTGCCTTTCGTGCACGAACCAATCACATGCTTTTTGAACTTTCCAGTATATGGGAAGTTCTTGTAATCGCCTCGAAAATCGAAATTGAAATTTTCAACATATCTTTACGTTTTGAGGTCTTTAGAGTATATTTTAAGTGTTTTTAGAAAGAAGTATGTGTGTGTGTGTGTACGTACGTAAGGATGTGCGTTCGTGGACAGTTTTTCTACGAGCATAACTCACGTAAACAAAGTTGTATCGACTTCGTTAATGTGTCAATCGAAGTGTCTTTTAAATTTTACGAGCTGATTAGTTTTTGGAACATTTCCGTCGGGGGGGTTTGTTGTTTTGCCCCTTTGCAGATCATTTCTATCATGGTCTATATCTCGTGAACCTAACATACGATTTGCATTACTAAGATGTCAATCTACGCGTATTGACATTTTTGTAATTCTATCAAGTTCTTGAAAAAAAAGATTCTAGCCGTTTTTTAATTTAAGGAAAAAAGTGCAAAAAATTAGGTTTTTTTTCAAAAACAATAAATTTTCAACCTGATTTGCGAAACACAGTAATCAATGTTTAAAAAATTTATATACTCCAAACAGTTTTTGTGCGAAAACCAACAAAACTTTCTCTCATGATCACAAAAAAATTAAATTAAAAATATATAATATTATGCTTTTGCATTTACAAAAAAAATTGTTGAGGCCGTTTTTTTCTAATTTACCAAAAAGAAAGCAAAAAGTTATGATTTTTTCAAAAAAAAAAAATTTTAACCAGATTTCCACAACACGGTAATAAATGTTTTTGAAGACAAACCAGCAAAACCTTTTCCGTGATTACAAAAAAATTACATTAAAAATAAAAAAATCATTGAAAGTCGACATGTAAAATGTGTTCATATGAATGATTTTACTTGACTACTCTTATTCTAAAGACATTGTTGTTAAGCCAATCAAAGTTTATTAATATTTGCATAGATAAACAGATTTTGAAGAGTTTTCACATTACCGTGTTTTAATATTAATATAAAAGCTGCTTAAATTTTGAAAATCAAAAAAAATAATCAAATTTGCATATGTGGTAATGAACGCTTTGAATGGTAGAATGTTTTGTAGTCAATACTTTGCTAGATCATATGCTGTAAAAAGCTCATCGATATGAAAATAACAAATAACGTAGAAAATGCTTTGTAACCTTTGTAAGCTTCGTTTCTTGCATTTTCTCATCATGTTGATATGACTTTTCCTGAGTAGAGAAAACTGGGAGCTTAGAAAATATGCATCTCGTATCCCAAACACTAAACGCTACAAACGTGAAAGCTTAGTTAAACAAAAGCAATTTTTTTAACAAATCAGCCGACCTTCTGGGATTTATAGAATCCTCAAAGTGTCTATCATTAAAACTAACCCCCAACCTAGAACACTTCAGGAACCGCGATCACTTCTCGGTATGACAGGATATTTCGGAATTTTGCTAGCATAGCTAATCTTGTAACATCACTTTTGAGAAGAGAAGAAAAAAAGGTCGCGTTTCCAAAAACATGTCTAATAAGATGTAAATAGGTCAATCAAATAAAGGAAAGGTAGCTTTCCAGAAAAATAGGAATGCTCTTATGTCAAACAATGAAACAATTTCCTTCCTGAATTCGAAAAAGTTTACAATTTATCCACATCACATCAATCACATCAATCCGCAGCTTTATTTCTGAGAACGTTAAGTAAAATGGAAGAAAAATACGCGACAAACAAGAAGAAGATGCTAGCGATAACATGGACCATGAACGATTACAAAAACCTCACGGCTCAAAAAAGTAAATATGTTTATAGACCAGCAGTTTAATGCTTATTTGTTGAATAATAAAAATAAAAACATGAAAATAAAACGCTGCAATACTATCCTCTAGGAGTATCACTATCAGATCAAATACAAACCGGGTAATGTTAATTTTTGTAGCCAAAATCCTCTCAGCAAGATCGTGAGTGATGTTGACGTTTACCGACGCGTCTTTCAGTTCGCTCGTGAAATAATCCAATTCATTGTGGATACATTCTTAGTGTATGCGTCGAAAAGTACCTCGGAGTGCATCTCCCAACTCGCGCTTCACTACTCGTCAAAAATTTATCGGTCGGCAACATTAATAGTTACCTAACTATTAAATCTCTCAGATGTAAACAAACTATTTTCGCGCAAAATCCATTGTTCTTTGACCCAAAGTGTCGGGATTGGTGTGTGTAGTGACTTTACATAGGTTTGGATCCCGGTCAACAATCATTTTGGCTTTCGCTTGGGCGCAAACCCAAACCAAATAACGCCCGCGCTATAAGTGGCATGTTACAGCATGTGCACAAATGAAGGCTCACGACTGCTCAAATCAAACAGTCCAAAAATGTATAGCAGTTTGGATCAACTCCATATACAATCCATGCAAGATGAATTTCTTTGCAATAAGCTGGAGAAGATGATTACGCCAAATAAAAAGGCTGAGAGTTTAAAAAAAAATTCTGAGAGTTTAAAAAAAAATTCTGAAACAATTAAGTCCCACACATCGGACGAAATTCGCAAAGTGCAAACAGGGCTAGATAAATATGTCCAAGTCATCTCCAAGCGGAAACGAAGTCCGAAATCTGACGCAGCAAACAGTGCAGCAAAGCTTGCCAAAACACAGTCATCAGTTGCTTCAACAAACCGTTTCAGCATTCTCAGTAGCGAGAACACAGAGGTCCCTTCTCAAAGTGCTAAAAAAGCAAAACCACCACCAATTTACCTACGTGAACGTAGCAGCAATGCAGTGGTCAATTTCATAAAGGGAAAAATTGATTCTTCTAAATTTTATGTCGCTCCTTTGAAAAAAGGAAATATAAGCGAAACAAAAATTCAAGTGCTGGACGAAAACGACTACCGGACAGTGATTAAAAGCTTAGATGAAGCTGGCAAAAAATATTACACTTTTCAACTGAAAAGTAGTAAGAGCTTAACGGTAATGATAAAAGGCATCGATTCTGAGGTTGATCCAGACGATATAGCTAATGCCCTTATGGAACAAGGTTTCAATGCTAAATCAGTCTTTAATATAAGCAACCGAGACAAAGTTCCACAGCCAATATTCCGCATAGAGCTGCAGCCGGATTCAAAAAAGCTTAAAAGAGGTGAGACACATCCAATCTATAATTTGCGATACCTCCTAAGTCGACGGGTGGCTGTGGAGGAACCCCACAAACGAAAAGGACCTGTTCAATGCCATAACTGCCAAGAGTTTGGGCACACTAAGGCTTACTGCACACTGCCAAGTGTGTGCGTCATATGCGGTGATCTTCACCAAACCCCAAAATGTTCACTCAAAAAGGAGGACCCTTCTGCTATAAGATGCAGTAATTGCGGTGGAAACCACACTGCAAACTATAGAGGCTGCCCAGTTTACGCTAGCATGACGCAAAAGCGACAACTCCCGGCTAGACCTTCAGCAATTACCCCGATGCCAATCCTTGCATCTAATACTCCTGGCCAAAGTGTAGCCAACAGTAACCAGATGCCAATTTCCTATGCTGACGCCCTCAAAAACTCTACAAGCGAGAATATGAATACTTCCAGCCCAACGGGCAATATAGAGCACGTAATGATGCAGCTGATTCAGAGCATGAATCATTTTACCACCTCTATGCAGAGTATGATGCAGGAAATGATGCGTAACCAGACACTGATTCTTCAAGCTCTCCTTAACAAAAAATGAGCATCGCGAAAATATGCCACTGGAATGCCAACGGTGTAAGCCAGCACAACTTGGAAATTCACCATTTCCTGGTGAGCAATGAGATAGACATCATGCTCATCTCCGAGACTCACTTAACCAACAAATATAATTTTAAAATTCCGGGATACTCTTTTTATGACACTAAGCATCCTGACGGAAAAGGTCATGGTGGCACAGGAGTTTTGGTCAAACATCGAATCAAGCAACACGTCATTGACGAATACGCCAAGGATTATATGCAAGCCACGTCTGTGTGCATAGTTGAATGGGGAGAGCCGATTACAGTCTCGGCGGTTTAATGTCCCCCCAGATTCAAAATCACTGGAGAACAATTTAATGATTTCTTCAAAAGCCTTGGTAGCCGATTCATTGCAGCCGGAGACTACAACGCCAAGCATACTCACTGGGGCTCCAGGCTAATCTCTCCAAGGGGAAGAACTTTGTGGTCAACTGTGACAAATTCTAGTAAGCTCTCATTCATATCAAGCAGGCATCCGACATATTGGCCGTCAGATCGTCGAAAAATCCCGGACCTCATTGATTTCGCTGTAATCAAAAACATAAGGCAAGAGCAAATATCAGCAGCGCAGTGCTTTGACTTACACTCTGACCACTCGCCAGTTATAGTGACTATCTCCAAATCTCATGTTATCCAAGAGCACTGCAAACTCACAACGAAACAAACCAACTGGCTTAAGTACCGGAAATATATAAGCTCACACATACCACCACGCATACGTCTTAAATCTCATTCGGATATTGACAAGGCTGTTCGTTCCTTCTCCGAGATCGTGTCTTCAGCAGCTATACAGGCCACTCCTGAGCCCACCCGCCCTACCTCGTCTGCATACAAGTCGTCCAAAAATATAAACGAGCTTATCAGTTTGAAGCGGCAATTAAGACGTGAATGGCAGCAACATAGATCTCCAAACCTTAAAAAAGAGCTATCCGCAGTTGGGAGAAAACTTCATGCAGTCCTGAAACACGAACGAGCGAAAAACATAGTACACTATTTTGAAAGCCTTTCACCAACCCAAGGGTCAAATTATTCGTTGTGGAAAGCTGCTAAACAGTTAGACCAGTCAAACGGGAGTCACCAATCAGGCTTCCAAATGGGGCCTGGGCCCGTACTGATGCTGAAAAAGGCTCCATCTTTGCCCGCTACCTCGAGGAAGTTTTTAAACCAAACCTCAAACAAGCAGATGTTTGCCTCTCTTCCTATCCCATGCAAGCCTCCGATGTTCCAATCCGCTTCAAGGTCGCCCAGGTGATCCGTTCCATACGCGATCACATCGACCCAAAGAAGGCCCCCGGTCACGACCGCATTACTGGGAAAATGATAAAGAAACTGCCTAGAGCTGCGATTATACTCCTTACGCACATTTTCAACAGCCTCCTGCGTCTTGGATATTTTCCCTCAGCATGGAAGCTATCCCAAGTTCTGATGATTCCGAAGGATGGGAAAGACCCAACACTCACCACGTCATACAGACCCATAAGCCTACTACCCCTGTTATCAAAACTATTCGAAAAAATGTTACTCTCCAAGCTGTCTCCCCACATAAATGATTCAGAAGTAATACCTTCGCACCAATTTGGATTTAGGGAAAAGCATGGAACTATCGAGCAAGTCCATCGTCTAGTTTCTGTAATCAACAATGCTTTCGAAAGGAGACAATACTGCGCAGCCGTGTTCTTGGATGTTGCGCAAGCGTTCGATAAGGTGTGGCATGAAGGGCTTATTTATAAAATCAAGTGCAAACTTCCAGCAAACACGCATCAAGTTATGGAGTCTTACCTGACTGGCAGGAAGTTCTTCGTCAAGCAAAACTGCTTTATTTCTCGCTCCTTCAATATCAGAGCTGGCGTGCCCCAAGGAAGTGTTCTCGGCCCATTGCTTTATTTGATTTATACGGCAGACTTACCAACATGCGATAAACTATTAACTTCCACTTTTGCTGAAGACACCGCAATTCTTTGTGCTCACGGTAACCCCAATATGGCTTCTCAAATCTTGGACAACCACCTAAGAAATGTGGAACGTTGGCTGGCACAATGGAGAATAAAAATTAACGAAACCAAGAGTAACCATATAACCTTCACGCTTAACAGGGAAACTTGCCCTGAATTATCACTCAACGGAGTGCCTGTCCCGCAAGCGTCTTCAGTTAAATACCTTGGGATTCACCTAGATAGAAGGTTAACCTGGAAGAAGCACATTGAATCCAAAAAGGCTCAAATCAATCTTAAATTCCGAAATCTATACTGGTTGCTGAATAACTCCAATTTAAACCTGGACTATAAGTTTCTGCTCTACAAAGCAATTATCAAACCTATCTGGACTTACGGTATTCCACTTTGGGGCTCAGCAAGCATCTTTAACATAGAACTCCTACAGAGAGCGCAATATAAAATCCTAAGGACGATAACTTCTGCACCTTGGTACGTTAAAAACGCCTGTATACACAGAGATCTGGACATCCCAACGATCCATGAAGAAATAATAAAACAAAAACAAAAATACGTCAACAAGTTATCCATCCACCCTAATAACTTGGCTAGGAGCCTTTTGTTTGAACAAAAATTTTCTCGTCTCAAAAAATCTAACATTTTATGCTAAAGGTTAATTTCAACGCGCAGCAGTAAAAAAAAAATTATGAATTCATAACATAACAAAATAACTTGTTCAGAAGCATTGGCAACGAACAAGACTCACCTTAGCTATAAGATTTGAAAACTTAATGTTATTTTCTTGTACTTAAGAAAGATACATTAATTAAAAAAGCGACAAAAAAAAATCCTCTCAGACGTCCAGTATAGATCAGCAATATAAATAGGACAACAGCTTCCTCTCATTGTGGCAAAAGTTCTAAACATAATCTTTTCCTCTTAGTTCCAACATTTGTTGACGAGTTTTAAAATCAAATCAAATTGAAAATAAGCGAAGAAATATGATTTAGCTTTAAAAAAACGAATCCTCCAACTCATTCATGTGTTCAAACTAGAACATTAAACAAAATCCGTAGCTTCACTAGACACATTTCAAAGAAAAATCCAATGATTCCATTTCTCTACCACGATCTTCACCAAATACAGAGCTTAATCGAATAAATACTATTCATTCATAACTTCGAAAAACAGTCACACGATTTTATTGTAAGATGTTCCGATCATTAAGATTTTGCCCTTAATGAAAGTAAAATAAATGATATCATTGTGAATGATAACAAAAGATAAAAATCAGCAAACAACCAACCAATCCATGAAGCTAAACAAGTTGTTTTAAACATGTAGATTATACTAAAAACTCAAGTAGTATCTTGCAATCTCGAATTAACAAGCCGCGAATTGCGACCCTTGAGGTCAACACATTCAACTTCCCAGTAATATCTATATAAATATCAAAAATCTTTACCAAAAAAATAATAATCAAAATAATGCTACTTTAAATAATAATAATGATATGTATTATTTAAGTTTATCGGAATGAGTTAATATTAATCATATCATCTACGGGAGTATCTATTGATTACGTAAGGCTTTTGGTGGATGGGGTAGATTGATTTGATCAATCAATCGGTGGGGACCTTTTCTACGTTATTTATTATTTTCACATCGATGATTGAAGGACAAAAGAACGCTAGCAAAAATGAATGCAGTTTTTGTTAATACTGAAGAGATTTTGTCGCGTCATGACCATTTTGAATGGTTGCGTTCAAAATTGCCATGACTTCAGCATAATCACTGAAATTATATTTTTTCACGATTTTACATCAATGAGATTAATAATTAGTTTATACATTCTATTGGTAAATTTTGAATATGCAGTCAAAAATAGGTTCAATTGCATGTAAAAAGTAAAATGTTTTACAAATGACGATGGAGGAAGTAATTGAAATCTTACGATTACTAAAGAATGAATCTACTAAAAACTACAATTTTTCATTTGATGAAAGCTTTTTAAAGCATATGATCTTGTAAAGTATTGAATATAAAACATTTTACCATTCAAAGTGTTGATTACCACAAATGCAAATTTGATTGAAATTTTGATGGTTTTCAAAATTTAAGCAGTTTTGTTAGTTAAAAGACTGTAACAACTATTAAAAATCTGCTTAAAATATGCAATTATTTTAAAGCTTTGTTTGAATCTACAACAATTTATTTAGAATAAAAGATATAAAGTAATATCATTCGTATGAAGCCTCTTTACATGGTAACTTTGATTGATTTTTTTATTTTTAATTTAGCATTTTTTCATAATCATGGAAAAAAGTTTTGCCGGTTTCTTTTCAAAATCTGATAAGAATGTAAATTTTTTATAAACATTCATTACTGTGTTGTCCAAATCAGGTTAACAAAATATTTTTTATGAAAAAAACCATAAGTTTTCACATTTTCTCATATTAAATCAAAAAAACGGCTGAAACGAATTTTTATAATGTTAAAAAAACACAAAGACGTTAATACACGTCGATCGACACCTTATTGAAGCAAATATTATATCTAGTTCGTGAGATATAGTGAATGACAGAAATGACCTTGCAGAACATGATGACTGTTAATGATTTTTTATTTTTTATTTCATGTTTTTTGTAATCATGAGAAAAGGGTTTTGATGATGTTTTTACAAGCACTGCTTGAAGTATATAAATTTTATAACAATTGATTACTGCGTTCCGTAAATTAGGTTAAAAATGTGTTGTTTATGAAATAATCACAAAAAAGTTAAAATGCCTCGATTGACATGTTAATGATGCAAATCGTATGTTTGGTTCGCGAGATATAACGCATGACAAATGTGACCTTGAAGATCATGATGACTGTTAATGATATTTTTTTGAATTTAATTTTTTTTGTAATCATGAGAAAAAATGTTGATGATGTCTTTATAAGAATTGTTTGGAGTATATAAATTATCAAAACATTGATTACTTCGACTTGAAAATAAGGTTGAAAATGTATTGTTTTTAAAAAAAAACTAATTTTTTGCACTTTTATTAAAAAAATTAAAAAAACGGCTCCAAGAAATTTTTAAAAACTTGATTGAATCACATAAATTACAATACGCGTCGATTGACACCTTGATCAAAAGAAATCGTATGTTTGGTTCGCGAGATATAACACATGACAGAAATGACCTTCAAACGGGCAAAACAACAAACCCCTTCGATCGATGTTTCCCACTAACCAGCTCTTAAGATTGCAAAGACGCTTTGATTGACACCTTAACGAAGTCGATACGACTTTGTTTACGTGGTGCAGTGTAGGTAGCAGAACTACTAGCTCGCGATGATGGGGTCGTGTGTTCGATTCCTGTCGGAGTATTGTTTTTCTTTTTGAATAATTGTCGTCGTCGTGTGTTCGATCACCGGTGGGTACTGTTCTTTTCAATATCCGTGGATGTAATTATTTTAAGGTAAATCAGCAATGTTCAACTGCAAAAACATTTATTTTGAGAAATCAGCAAATTGTTCGATCATTTATATATGCAAATTATACAAGAAACTCATTGTTGAACGGATAGAGTCTTAAAAACTGTTGTAATCGAAGCAAAATCATAGCTAATGGTAAGATCGTTCCTTGTTTCTCGAATCAACCATGCTTCCTCTTCGTGCCTCAAATCCAAGTCGGCAAAATGCAATAAACCAGGGTGACGCCCATTGTATCGAGTCATAAATGTTATGGTGGTTAATTATTCAACACCATAGGATTCATGGCCACGTTGGGAGCTTTTTTTCTACTAAATCTTTTCTGATGAAATAGATTTCAACTTCCTGAATATCCTCTGATTTAATTCACAAATATGGCAGCCTTACTAATAGTTCTTGCCTCACCGGCGATCTCAAAAAAATTTCAACGTTTAATTCACGTTTCTCCTTAAACTGCAGTCACAGAAATGTGAGAAGCATTCGTAATGTCCATACGGAAATTCAAGCTCATTTTTTTAGGGCGAGAATTTCAACATATCTTCACATTTTAAGATCTGAGCAGTAATTTGATAGTATTTTTTGTTCGTGTATGTATTACATATGTACGCTCGGTGTTTTCTTTGGAGAACAATATCTCGCGAAAGCAAAGTTAGATCAGCTCAGTTGAGGCATCTATCAAAGCATTTTAGCAGCGGCCTGAAGTGATTAGATTTCGGTAGGATTTAGTTTTTTTTGACACATCCAATGTATTTCAGTCATGTATGAGCTCCCACGAACGTAACGTTTTGTGAACGTGTTTAAGATATCAATTGAAGTGCGTTGACATTTTAATGAGTCTATCGAATTTGCGATCAATTTAACACAGGCGTTTTTGAATTCGATGAAAAAACCGCGAAAATATGGACCGTTCAAGATTTTTTTTGTAAAACTAAATTTGAACTTCTGGCAATTAATGCGTTTTTGGATTAAATTCTATAAATAGTCCTTAGTAATTTGAAATGCAAAAGGTTTTCGCAATTAGAAAAGCAGTCAAAGAAAAATACTCGACCGTGAATAGTAATAGTGAGTAAGAAAATGATACGAATAATAATACCCAATTTAACTTCCTCTCAAAATGGTTGTGATATTGAGCAAAGCATATTATTATTTGAAATATTTGGTTTTTTCAAAATAAACTTAGCACCGTCGTTTTGTAATTTTAATAAATAAATGTAAAAGTGAAATTGAAAAAACAATTATTTAATCTGATTTGCACTTGCAACAATCAATGCTGCCGTATATGGGAAGTTATTGCAACCGCTCCGAAAAACGAAATTGAAATTTTCACCATATCTTCACGTTTTGAGGTCTTTAGAGTATATTTAAAGTGTTTTTGAAAGATGGCTGTTTGTTGTTTATGAAATAAATCCTATTTTTTGCCCTTTTTTTCTTAAAGTAAAAAAAGGCTACAACGATTTTTCTTCTTCAAAATTTGACAGATTCACAAAAAAGTTAAAACGCCTCGATTGACATGTTAATGATGCAAATCGTATGTTTGGTTCGCGAGATATAACGCATGACAAATGTGACTTTGAAGATCATGATGACTGTTAATGATATTTTTTTGAATTTAATTTTTTTTTGTAATCGTGAGAAAAAATGTTGATGATGTTTTTACAAGAATTGTTTGGAGTATATAAATTATCAAAACATTGATTACTTCGACTTGAAAATAAGGTTGAAAATTTATTGTTTAAAAAAAAAACTAATTTTTTGCACCTTTATTAAAAAAATTAAAAGACGGCTCCAAGAAATTTTTAAAAACTTGATAGAATCACATAAATTACAATACGCGTCGATTGACACCTTGATCAAAAGAAATCGTATGTTTGGTTCGCGAGATATAACACATGACAGAAATGACCTTCAAACGGGCAAAACAACAAACCCCTTCGATCGATGTTTCCCACTAACCAGCTCTTAAGATTGCAAAGACGCTTTGATTGACATCTTAACGAAGTCGATACGACTTTGTTTACGTGAGCTATGCTCGTAGAAAAAAGTGTTTTCGAAGGCACATACGTACGTACACACATACATCCCCCTTTCTAAAAACACTTTTAATATACTCTATAGACCTCAAAACGTAAAGAAATGTTGAAAATTTCAATTTCGATTTTCGAGGCGATTACAAGAACTTCCCATATACTGGAAAGTTAATAATGCAAGCTCGTAAGACGCAGATGAATCACAACGAAAAGATTCAAAATAGCACTGTAACCATTCTGGTATTGGCGACTCTTCTTAAGTCCTGCCAACCTCGCCGACAGCGTCCAACAATTTCAATTTACTGCTTCGTATAAGCTACACGTCACTCTACCAAAGAAACGATCAACTAGGAGAGGCTCAGGTTATGGAATCTCAGATTTGGACGAAATTTAGCACAAAAGTAGAAGACGTCAAGGATATTCGATCCTTAAAATATTAGAGCGCAACACTCCTCCGTTTTTGAGAAAAACGTCCTTATAGTTTTTAGCGTCGCTAATGGATTATTAAGTTTCTACATCTGACAGAAGCGGTGCAGTGTAGGTAGCAGAACTACTAGCTCGCGATCATGGGGTCATGTGTTCGATTCCTGTCGGAGTATTGTTTTTCTTTTTGAATAATTGTCGTCGTCGTGTGTTCGATCACCGGTGGGTACTGTTCTTTTCAATATCTGTGGATGTAATTATTTTAAGGTAAATCAGCAATGTTCAACTGCAAAAACATTTATTTTGAGAAATCAGCAAATTGTTCGATCATTTATATATGCAAATTATACAAGAAACTCATTGTTGAACGGATAGAGTCTTAAAAACTGTTGTAATCGAAGCAAAATCATAGCTAATGGTAAGATCGTTCCTTGTTTCTCGAATCAACCATGCTTCCTCTTCGTGCCTCAAATCCAAGTCGGCAAAATGCAATAAACCAGGGTGACGCCCATTGTATCGAGTCATAAATGTTATGGTGGTTAATTATTCAACACCATAGGATTCATGGCCACGTTGGGAGCTTTTTTTCTACTAAATCTTTTCTGATGAAATAGATTTCAACTTCCTGAATATCCTCTGATTTAATTCACAAATATGGCAGCCTTACTAATAGTTCTTGCCTCACCGGCGATCTCAAAAAAATTTCAACGTTTAATTCACGTTTCTCCTTAAACTGCAGTCACAGAAATGTGAGAAGCATTCGTAATGTCCATACGGAAATTCAAGCTCATTTTTTTAGGGCGAGAATTTCAACATATCTTCACATTTTAAGATCTGAGCAGTAATTTGATAGTATTTTTTGTTCGTGTATGTATTACATATGTACGCTCGGTGTTTTCTTTGGAGAACAATATCTCGCGAAAGCAAAGTTAGATCAGCTCAGTTGAGGCATCTATCAAAGCATTTTAGCAGCGGCCTGAAGTGATTAGATTTCGGTAGGATTTAGTTTTTTTTGACACATCCAATGTATTTCAGTCATATATGAGCTCCCACGAACGTAACGTTTTGTGAACGTGTTTAAGATATCAATTGAAGTGCGTTGACATTTTAATGAGTCTATCGAATTTGCGATCAATTTAACACAGGCGTTTTTGAATTCGATGAAAAAACCGCGAAAATATGGACCGTTCAAGATTTTTTTTGTAAAACTAAATTTGAACTTCTGGCAATTAATGCGTTTTTGGATTAAATTCTATAAATAGTCCTTAGTAATTTGAAATGCAAAAGGTTTTCGCAATTAGAAAAGCAGTCAAAGAAAAATACTCGACCGTGAATAGTAATAGTGAGTAAGAAAATGATACGAATAATAATACCCAATTTAACTTCCTCTCAAAATGGTTGTGATATTGAGCAAAGCATATTATTATTTGATATATTTGGTTTTTTCAAAATAAACTTAGCACCGTCGTTTTGTAATTTTAATAAATAAATGTAAAAGTGAAATTGAAAAAACAATTATTTAATCTGATTTGCACTTGCAACAATCAATGCTTAGAAGATCGGATGCTTTAAAGGGTACATGTATTCATATATAACACACAGACTCATTCCACGTACGGGAATGAGGGCTCATTCCACGTACTGGAATGAGGGATAGCAAGACAATATCGTAATTACTAGAGAATTATTATTAACTTCACCGTACATGGGAAATTATTGCAACCGCTCCGAAAATCGAAATTGAAATTTTCACCATATCTTCACGTTTTGAGGTCTTTAGAGTATATTTAAAGTGTTTTTGGAAAGATGGCTGTGTATTTATGTGTGTACATAAGTATGTACGTACAATTGATCCGACACCCCAATCACCAAAAGCCTTGCGTAATCGATGGACGCTCCCTAAAATAATACGCTTATTATTAACTCATTCCACTTTGTAATGAATTCTCATCATTGTTATTATTTAAAGCATGAATGTTTTATTATTAGTTCAATATATTCAATATTAATGTAGATATCTCTGGATGCCACCTTGCAGCTTGTTTTTACTATTTTTTAATGGGAATGAGTAGGAAAGATGGACCGAATCACGAAGTTCCTAGATGGCACAACTTCCACGGATAAGATGAACAAGTTGAAAGAGTCTTATAGGTATACAGTAAATATAGTGAAAGCCTTCCTTACGGACAGTTCTAATAAGTGGACATCTCTATAGCAACCGAACGAAATTCTAGGAACCATCTTATTTCTATGTTTTACCATTGTAAATACGTAACGACTAACGAGATGAGTCCAGCCATAATGTCAGTGTTTTGGTTCAAACTGAGTTCAAAATGAAGGCAAATATCAAGTAACAGAGAAAATATTGTATATATGTACACTTGCCAGAAAAAGTCTGCGTTCACCTGGTGTCAATCAGTTAATAACTGCAAAAAATCAAAAACAAACATATAATTTCCATATTTTGTTTGACGTATTTATTAGAAGTAAGTTCATTTATTTCGCTTCTATAGTTTTTGAGATAGCGGCCTTTTTCTGAGAAAACATACAATAGTGAGGTAGAAAAAGAAATAACGAAACTGGCTTCCTGTTTCATGTGTCGATAAATTTTTGGGGAGACTCTCATCATTATTGTTTGGCTACAAGCCTAAGAATATTTCCGAAACTTTACCTGAAAAAACACTTAGTTTAAAATCTTGGAACAAAGTAGCGTAAGGCTGGGTTTCAAAAACATGAAAATGATTACAGTGCACTGGAGTCACAATCAGAAGTTGATAATCCACTGAATAATGTCACAACTCAAAATATTCGATTTTTCAGGAGAGCGAACATAAAATACGAAGTGTCTATCCGCCCGACAGCATCAAAATAAGCATGCAAGTTATCACATTCCCCCTTGCCCCGCACTCCCTTTTACCTTCCATCAAAGCCAAGTACATTAGCCAATTGACCTACATTTAACATATTGCCAATTGTGCAATTCGTCCAACAGGTGAACAACATCGCGACCTGTTCCGATGCACATTGAACTAGGTGTTGCAAAGTTGAATTGTTGCAATTATGTATTTTGCTTAGTCTTAAGTTGCATTTTTTACCAATAGTATAAATAAATGTAAGCGCCTAGCTGTAAGCGTTCTCATTGTAATAATTGAAGTGGAATAAACGCATTCGTAAAATCAATCGTTTTATTTTTTTTGTCAAGTTTCCTGAAGACAAATCTAACTGGCGCCCGAGCAAACTTATATTACTGTTCCCACGAGAACACAGTATATCGGTTGTTTAAAAGTCAAAGTCAAAACTAATTCCTCAGTTAATTAATTACCTTATCGAGCGAAAGTAAGAGCAATAGTTTCCGTTCCCACGAGATCACGGCTTACTTAATAAAGTGCTCCACGGTATTCGCGATAAGAACGAGGAAAAATAGTGAAGTGTCGAGAAGCGGAATAGCTGAGAATATTGCCGCAGCTGTATCCCGGAGGTGATCCGATCAAGCCCCATTAGTAGGCGCTAACCAACACTACACCCATCAACGGCCTGCGCTAAACAGGAATAAGGCGGACGGTCCCGAATAGGAAGCACACATGGAATATTTCATCTTTATGTAAGCTCATATTTAGTATTTCACTATTAAATTTTTAAATATATTAAATAGATTAAGATTATTATATTTGTGTGAAATAATTGTGGAATTAATAAGTGAAAATATACGTGTTGAAAATTTAAATTGAAAATTTGTGAAAATTTGTGTGAGCCAAGTTCAATGTGCTGAGGATTTTTCTAAAAAAAATTAGAACTGCTTAAACCTTTTCATATTTCCGATCCATTTCCGTACCCTAAGCAAGAGAACCTCCATTGATAAAAAAATGGAAACAATTCAGGAAACTTTGAGACAATTAACTGGGGCGGTTAATGCGCAGATTGAAATTTCGAAAAAAACAGAAGCAAGATTGTTGGCTCTAGAAAGTGCAACTAGATCCCAGTCCTCTAATCCTCAAGTTCAATCGGCTCCCACACTTCCTAAAACAGAAAAAGATTTGGACGATATCAGGAAACTCCCTGATTGTGTTAGAGATCTGCAAGTATTTGATGGTAACCCAATCCATTATGTGTCATGGGTTCATAGTGTCGAGACTATTTTGGCTGATTACCAAATCGTCCGGCAGAAACCAATATATAGGGCCATTCTTCGTCACATAAGGCAGAAGGTGCGGGGAACAGCAGATGCTGCCCTCATCTCGTACAATATTTTCGACGACGATTGGTCCAACATTAAACAGTGCCTATCACTCCATTATGCGGATAAGTGTTACGTTCGCACACTGGAGCATCAACTCCATTCAATGTATCAAGGTTATAAAAGTGTCGATGAATTTTATGCAGCCGTAAACCACCAGCTTTCTTTGCTGGTAAATAAGATAAAAACTGAGGAGCATTCTCAGGAAACAATCACGGCACTGACAGAGAATTATAGAAATAGGGCATTAGATGTGTTTATAAGAGGTTTAAAAGGTGGCATTTCGAGAATGTTGGTAGTTCAAAAGCCGCAAACTCTTCCTGAGGCATATGCCTCATGCCTAGAGTTCCAAAATCTTAACTTTAGGAATGTTAACATTCATCAAAGAAATCTTAATAATTCTATATCATCCCCAATTAACCAAATGTTCAGTTCGCATCGTGAATTTAGTGGACCTAGAAACCCACCAACTCACCAGCAATTAGGTGTGGCAGAGCGAAACCAAATGTATAATAATCGATTTAAAAGCTTACCACAGCCGAATCCACGAAATCCTCCCCCCAGGCCTGTAAATCCTAAGCCTCCAACCCCTTTGGATGTAGATAAATCAATTCAGACTCGGCAAGTAGATTATGTGAACAGACCACATAATTTCTATCCAAGCAAGCGTCCAAGTGAATCTATAAATCTACCTAAGAAAATGCAACGTTTTTACAATTTGGAATCGCAAGAGAATGTTACTAATCCTTATTTTAATCGTGAACATTTTAGCTATGATAACCTAGAAACTCAAAACGAGAATTATTTTAATCAGATTGAGGAATGCGAGCCCGTATTTCAAGAAAACCAACTAAATTTTATGATGGACGCCTCTCTAGCGTTCCATACTTAGAATATCGTACTCGAAAGGGTAGAATTCTTAAATTTTTGGTGGATACAGGCGCAAATAAAAACTTTATTTCGGTCGACATTTCCCATAGCGGCAAGCCATTGACGAAACCCTTTAAAATTCAATCTGCCGCGGGAGAAATTCTTATAACTAACAAGGTTACTGGCAAATTCTTTGAAAGCGTCGGAAATTATACGTCCTTAGATTTTTACGTTCTACCTGGTCTAAAATCATTCGACGGCATAATTGGTGACGATACCTTAAAGGAACTTAATGCGGTTATTGATAGGAAAAATAATACCCTTACAATTTTGCCAAACGTCAAAATTACGCTGAAAGCGAAAGAGTCTAAGCAAGTAAACAGCATTGTAGCAGAAACTGATCACCTCAGTATTGAATTGAAAAATAAATTACAAAAATTACTTGATAAGCACAGTGAGATTTTCGGTCCTATTAGTGATGGTGAAATGGTAGAAACAAATGTAAGAGCGGAAATCAAAACCTCAACTTCCGACCCAATCTACACTAAGTCGTATCCCTATCCTGTTAATTTGAGAAATGAAGCTGAAAAGCAGATATCCAAAATGCTTACTGATGGCATTATACGTCCTTCAAATAGTGCGTATAATTCACCTACTTGGATTGTACCGAAAAAACCAAATTCTTTAGGTGAAAAGCAGTACAGGCTTGTAGTGGACTTCAAGAGACTGAATGCAGTCACTATTTCAGATACATATCCAATTCCGGATATCACTAACACTCTAGCAAGTTTCGGAAGCTCCAAATATTTCACAACACTTGATTTACCATCAGGGTTCCACCAAATCAGGATGAAAGAGAGCGATATTGCTAAAACTGCTTTCTCAACTGCAAACGGAAAATACGAATTTACGAGACTTCCGTTCGGTCTAAAAAATGCTCCGGCTATCTTCCAACGGATGATAGACGATGTGTTGAAACCATTCATTGGAAAGATATGTTATGTTTATATTGATGATATTATCATCTTAGATGAAACGGAGGAACAACATTTAGAAAATTTACATACTATACTTAACCAGTTAAATAAAGCAAATCTTAAAGTCAATCTGGAAAAATCGAAATTCTTAAGAACTAAGGTAGAATTTCTGGGATATGTTATCTCCCAGAAGGGTATATTACCTGATCCGAATAAAATTTCGGCAATTCAAAAAATCAAGCCCCCGACAAATCTTAAAGATTTAAAAGCTTTCCTTGGTCTAGCCTCATATTACAGGAAGTTTATTAGAGATTTTGCCAAAATTGCAAAACCCTTAACCAATATTACAAGAGGAGAGAATGCTCAGGTTAAAGCTAGTCAGTCTAAAAAAAGAGAAATTCGGTTTGGACCATCAGAATTCAAAGCCTTTGAAGATTTGAAAGAACTTCTTACTTCTTCAGAAGTTCTAACGTTCCCTGACTTTGAGAAGCCATTTCTTTTGACCACCGATGCGTCAAATCATGCGATCGGAGCAGTGTTATCGCAAGGCGAAATGGGAAATGACAAACCCATCATTTACATTTCGAGATCATTAAATAAAACTGAAGAGAATTATGCCACAAACGAAAAAGAGTTGTTAGCTACTGTTTGGGCCCTCGACAAACTTAGGACTTACCTTTATGGGGCAAAAAAAGTTAAAATTTTAACAGATCACCAGCCGCTCACATTCGCTTTGAGTAATAGCAATCATAATGCAAAGCTCAAGCGATGGAAAGCAAGAATCGAGGAATTTAATTATGAGTTGATATATAGGCCCGGTAAAACTAATGTTGTAGCCGATGCCCTCTCTAGACTGCCTTTGGAAGCAAATATTCTAAGTTCCGACTCTGCAACGGCACACAGTGCAGAACAAGACAGTAGTGATCTTATTCCCCACACAGAGGCTCCCATAAATGTATTTAAAAACCAAATTATTTTATCGGTAGGTAAGGAGATAAGTGCCTATGAGCAACCACACCCGACGTATAACAGGCATTATATTCGGGTAGGGGATATTAATAAAGCTACTTTAATCAAAATACTGAAAGAAAACTTAAACCCTAATGTTGTTAATGGAATTAAAATTCCCGAGGAATTTTTGCAGCTTCTTCAAGAAGTTTTTAAGGAAAATTTTTCAAAATTTAAAATTCGCATTACCCAAAGAGTCGTGAAAAACATTTCAAATGAGGATAACCAAATTCAAATTATTCAACAAGAGGGCAGGGCTCATAGAAACTATAGGGAAAATAAAGAACAGAATGAGTAGATTGATTAAAAAATACGTGGCAACATGCGACAATTGTAAAGGGAATAAATATGACCGCCATTCATTAAAACCGGAATTACAGGAAACACCTGTCCCAGAGTATCCAACACAAATCCTATACATGGACATTTTCGAGATTTCTGGTGAAAAATATCTGACAGGTATAGATAAATTTAGTAAATTCGCGAAATTTTTCCGCTTGAAGAATAAATCCGTCTTGCATCTTCGCGACAAGATAATTAAAATGCTTCATTATTTCACCGTTCCTAAAATACTGGTTTAGGACAACGAGCCAAGCTTCATTAGTCCAACGATTTTAAATTATCTTGAGGCATTAGGGATAGTTGTGTATTTGACACCTCCTCAAAAAAGTGAAGTCAATGGTACAGCAGAACGGCTTCATTCAACAGTTCTGGAACTTTTGAGGTGCTTCCAACAAGAATTTCCCGACCTTTCTCTTAACGAAGCAATAAACGTCACTGTAGACAGATACAATAATTCCTTTCATTCTGTCACTGGAAAAAAACCAGTTGATATTTTCTTCGCTAGGTCACAGCGCATAAATTATCAGAATTTACTTGATTTTAAAGACAAGCTAAATAAAGACGTTAAATATGAAATCATGCGAAAACAAAAAAATCAAATTAGTAGTCATAATCAGAAAAGAACTAGGCCAAAGGCCTATAAACCTGGAGATGTAGTCTTCAAGATCAACAGGCAAATCAAGGCAAAAAATAAGCCCTTGTATAAAAAAGAAATTGTTGCGCGAGATAATCGAGTTACTATCACCACAGCAGCTGGAAGGAAAATTCACAAATCTCACCTGAAAAATATCCCTTCTGTTTCAGATTGACCCTTTGGAGCGTGCAGGCTTCTGTGGATGTTTATGAATATAGTGGGCCGCTTATGACTATGAAACAAGGATATGGAAGAATTCTAACGGGAAATTTTAAAATTATTCACGCCATTAATATAACCAATTATGACGAGGTAGTTAATAATATGAAACTAGTAGTGCAACACCGAATCAATATAACAAGTATTTTAGTACCCCAACTCAACCATCGCATTTCTGAAGTAGAGAGGTTAATAGATCAATTAAGAGATAGGAAAGTACATAGACCTAAGAGATCAATAAACTGGTTAGGGTCTGCCTGGAATATGCAGAACCTATGGTCCTTGTGAAGGAGTCTATGCTTCTTTATGTTATATGTTTACCGAAAACTGGAAGTATCGATTACAATCACCTTCTGATTCGTCCTACTATAAGAAACAGTAAGATGATTTACGTCAATTTTTCTAGTTTGTTTGTGACGCGACAAGAAAAGTACGGTATAAATGGAAAGTGTTCCGAAATTCAGGGTATAACCATCTGCAATAGGAATCAGTTGCAAAAGTTACAGTCCGCGGAATGCCTTTCTCAAGTGTTAGAAGGAACCGATGCGACATGTGACTACCAGTTTCATAATAAACCCATAGTTGAACTTATAAATGAAAATACCTTATATTTAACAAATTTTATTGGTAAACTTAAACACGGCACTATGACCAGATTTCTCAATGGCACATTCCTAATTAATTTCCAAAATGATACAGTCCAAATCAACAATATGGAGTATACAAGCAGGGAGGTAAGGAGTTTTCACCTATTACCACCAATTTTGAATAGTAATTTAACTGAAAATGACGTAAGAGTCGATCTTGAATACTTACATAGACTCCACATAACTAATAGAAAAAAACTTAAAGATCTAGCTTCCGAAAATATTGTATCTGTTGCCTCCGACTCTGTAATTTTAATTTTAATTCTATCACTGGCTGTCATCTTGTATCTCTTTTTACGACGTAAAGCTCCCCCAGTTAAACTAGAAGCTAGTCTACCTTGCTCTATCCCGGATCCCATTAAGTTACAATTCTAATCTGTGGGACACAGATTTTTAAGGAGGGAGGAGTTATCACATTCCCCCTTGCCCCGCACTCCCTTTTACCTTCCATCAAAGCCAAGTACATTAGCCAATTGACCTACATTTAACATATTGCCAATTGAGCAATTCGTCCAACAGGTGAACAACATCGCGACCTGTTCCGATGCACATTGACCTAGGTGTTGCAATGTTGAATTGTTGCAATTATGTATTTTGCTTAGTCTTAAGTTGCATTTTTTACCAATAGTATAAATAAATGTAAGCGCCTAGCTGTAAGCGTTCTCATTGTAATAATTGAAGTGGAATAAACGCATTCGTAAAATCAATCGTTTTATTTTTTTTGTCAAGTTTCCTGAAGACAAATCTAACTTGCATGTGTTGAGCGAATGTGACGTAAAAACAACCAAGGGGAAATTAAGAACAGGATAAGTAGTGAGTAGAGAGAGAAATGACAGTCGATAAGTGACAGATCGAGACTATGTATGTATATACGGGAAATTAGTGTAAATGTAAATTGTATAATTACAATATTTTAAATTTCTTTGCCAAGATGAATCGATTTGTGGGATCTTTAATGGAGCGTAATTGAGAGAAAAACCATAAATCATGTAGGATCATATGACATATACCCGCAGACTTCTATGCACGTCAAAATATATCGTGTAAAATAATTTGAAAAGATAAATATTTGTAAGTTTAAAAAATACAATCTATTGAGTAGGTCGTGCAAAATATAATAATATAAAAGAGATGTTGAAACGATTTGCTAGAGATGGTTTAGTCGCATTTCAGCACATGGAAAACTTGGTAAGCCACAAGTATGTTTTTTGTTAAAAAAATAAGGTGCCATTATGGAAGACTAGTATTTCAAGCTTCATTTAACATACAACCGATTTATTTTCGGTTATCATTAAAATACATTATTGATTTCAATGAATGTTCAAAAAAAGTTATTTCAAATTCATCCAAAAAAACTGTGCGCACTTCTTTCAGTATATAATATCTTCGCAGCTTGTGGGTTTTAATGAAACACGACACAAATGTTTTGAATATATACTCAAAATAAACTTGAAATAGAAAAGATTGCTACTTTTTCTTTCATGTCAGGAGATTACATGAACAATATACATATATATATATATATATATATACATATAAAAATAAAAACATGTACACACAGATGCATATATATCTATAAACCTAATTTGTCAATGAATCCTTCGATATAACTCATTCCTTTTAAGTTAGTGTTTACGTCATGCAATGGCAATAGAGGGAGATAAAGCGTAAGCCTAAGCTACTCTAAATGGACGACACGACAATACAGTTTTGAAAACCCAAAATTTTGAGCGGACTCATGAAATCTATTTTAAAATTAATAAATTACAAACACATATAAGTAACGGTCGGGATACCATTCTGCTTCACAACCTCTTATAGTTGATTCAGCATTATCGTTTTAAGTCTCCTGGATTTTCCACATGTATAAATGCACATTCTCCTTTCACCGCTTCGAACAATTGGTCCGTGGTGTTGTTTTTCCATGACTTTGTTGTCCTGTCGTCTTTATAGAGATAGCATCAGCCAATTCTATGTCTTTCTCAATTAACATTGAATCAGATAAAAACAAACCTACGCCGAATGAGCAGGAAATTTGGTGCGCCAAGAATACGTTGTAACAGTGGCGTAGCGTGGGCTAATACAGACGTGGATGAGTCGCATCAGCGAGGTCCCTTTTCTTTCGTTCCCAAGATCTACCCAACAAATCTATCTTACCAAACATGTTTTGACAAGAGATTCCTACTTACGATATGGAACAAATATAAATGTGCGGTGGGTGAAAATTCAAAAGCATATAAATTTGGAGAAAAGTGTTATTTTGTAGCATGAGTGATTTAATTTTTTACAAAAGTAATATTCTTCGGCTTTTTGCTTCACTGAAATCCTCTAGTAAGGATTTGTAGTTAATTTTTGCAGCTAAATCCACTTCAATTGAGAATATTGCTAAACCAGACCAGCTTCATACTGTTTCTAAAATAGTTTTTAATAATTTCCAACATAGAAAACTTCTTTCTGTGGAAGCTGTACTTACAGGCATAGTCAACATAGTTCTAATAGCAATGTAAACATTAGGATAGATATCTTCCAATTCATTTGCAATTAGGTATTAATTCATCTGATTGGCGTTTCTTATCGAGTTTGGTAGATTGGGCACTAAAACTTGCAGTTCTTCGAAAGCTCATAAGATTCTATGTCTTTGCTTTCTCCAACTTGAAGTACTACACCTAAATCCTACACCTAATTCAAAGCTCGTTATTTGGCAAAGATTTTAAATTTTCTATGTCGTACAAGAACCCAAAATTGTTGTTATATTCAGTGAGTGCAGTAAATCTTGTGCTAATGTCTTATCTCATGGCGTTAACCATTGTAATAAAAAATCACAATTCTGAATCTACTTTCAGCGGAATTAATAGGCTCATCTGCAGCTTCATAATTAAACATTTTCTTTTTCTTGCGAACCCTTTTCTAAAAAGTTATTGGAATCTCGCAACTGCTCTTTTCTACGAATTCGTAGGTTTTTGCATTCATTGAAGCCTGTTTCCCGAAATTTCTGAATCCAGTCACGAAAATTGTGCAAATGATAATTTGCACAATTTTCGTCGCTATTGATAAATAGCGACTTATTTATATCGACTTTTTGTCAGATCTTACTTCCGTCCGGTTTAATATTTCGTTAGGCTTATTTATAAGCCTAACGTGGTCGTGCTGTCTGGTGGCGGATGGTAAATGACAGCACCTGAAGAGGATGCCGTGCGTCACCCCGAAACCACACTTTCCTATTCAATAATGTATCGGGCTATAAGCCTGGAAACTAGAACCTCCATTAATGTGTAATAATAGTGTTAGCAGAGTTGCGAACCAATAGAAAAAGCACACTAGTAGACAGGAGTTTGTCAACTAGAAGCGGAGGTTCGAAACCCCTAATATGTATAATCCTTAAATGTTATAAATATTTAAAAAAAATAGGTGCAAATGTTTAAACTTACGTAATTTTCGTGTTTTTGTAGGGTTTTATTATTTTTCTTACAGCACTTTCCATTAGCTTGCACTTTAAGGTAGCACTGACGAAATACGCGTATTGTTAACAACTTCATGGCTTATCTTATCGGATACGTACTCTTAGACCAGCTCACCATATGTATGAAAATAGAACAGAATTTCACAAGATGATCAACAGTTTGCCACAGGATGTTTTGAACACGAAGTATGGATGAAAATAGGAGAAGATTTCACAATATAATCGACAATTCGCCGCAGTGGTGTGTGGATTTGGCATTGTCGATCCAGTCGCCAAAAGACGCGTTCAAGACCTATCCAAGAGTATTAAAAACCATTTCCTTTACCCAGATCGAAACACCGACTAAATGCTTCAACTAAAGAACGGCTGAATAAATACAGTGATACAGTGCGAGCAAACAAACTCTCGGGTGACCATGTTACTCTCGCAAGAAAGACAAGTATGAGCAGAGCTCATCAGGGACAGATGTCGGTGTCTGTTGATTTTTTAGTAGGACATAATTGATTGTAGCGCCCTCTTCCATGTAATATAATTTTAGATCAATAAAGACCTACAATCTGCGCGCTTGGCCTACCAATAGTCACCTCAGCTCCGATTTCTTCCTTTCCCTGCTAAGCTTTTAATATCAGGTGGGAGGGTCTACAAAGAGAATCTCAAAAGTTCAGTTCTTATTCTCATGTATTTTAACTAATAATAAAACCATAATTTTTATCGTATTCGTAATCTTAAGATTAATACCATCTAAATTATAGTAATTCAGGAATAATACTCATTCATAAAAATAAAATAAAATGAAAGAAAAAGAACGAACCCAAAAAAAAGCCAAGAGGTGCAACTCTTGGGATCCACTTGGTCAACTTCTCAGTAATATCTACATAAATATTAGAAATCACATTAACAATGAAAACAATCATATTTTAAATAATTATCATGATGAGAACAAAGTGGAATGATCTTGAATTAAGCATATGATCTTCAGGAGCGTCCATTGGTAACGTAAGGCGGGTGGTGGTGGTGGGTGGTCAGATTGAATTTTCACGCAGATCAATCGGAGGGGGGACAGGTTGGTTTCAAAGCCATTTAAAGTTAGCTTATTATTTTCATACCGTCACTCGAAAGACAAAAAGAACGCAAGCGACAATGTTAGCGAAATTGAGATTCCAGGGTTATTGGGGGTGGGGGATTTTTGTTGATAAAATATTCACGCGAATCAATTGGAGGGGGAAGGTTCCAAAGCCTTTACTACGTTATTTGTCATTTTCATATCGACGCTTGAAAGACAAAAGGGCGATAGCGAAAATGAATGCAATTTTTGTTTTAACGACAACAGAAGACATTTTGCTGTGGTTTTCGTTTGTGATAGTTGCATCCGAAATTTCGATGGTGCTGCATCATGGTGAATAGACACAAAGACAGTCCCACTTTTAAATCGCCATCCTAAGTCGCTCGTATATTTCACACACTCTACGTAATGGATTCAATGTAATTAGGATTGCCAAAGGAGCAAATCGGAGATGGCGCATATGGCAAGACAAAATATAACGAATTGCCACATTTGAATCAGTCGTTACGAAAACGCTACATATTAAAATTTAGAAAATTGTCAGGCAGCAAAATTAAATATGGACTGTAGTCAATATTATAACTTATGGTACAAAAAAATATTCTCCAAAGAATATCCTAAAGGTCTTTCCACCTTAAAAAAGATCATCTTCAGCTTTTTCCAAATAAGAAGACTTAACCAATAATTGCTTGATAATAAGTCACAAAAAGATAAGATAGATTAGATATGGAGCGTGGTTTCGGGATAACGAATGGCTTCCTCTTCAGGTGCTGTCATATGCCATTCGTTATCAGACAACACGACCACGGTTTAGGCTTGTTGATGGGTTAAGCTCGTTATATTTCAGCTATTTTAATCTTTGCATCTGCGAAGTATAACGACTGTCAATTTTTTCGTTCGTATATTGTGCATACGTTGCAATTCGAAATGATTCTTATTTTTGGATTTGAACCTCCGTTTCTAGTCGAGACAAATCGCCTACTAGTGTGCTTTTTTTTGTTTGGTTAGCAACGTGCTAACACTATTTTTGCACATTAATGGAGGTTCTTTTGTTCCAGATTAATGGTTGGTGCCATAATTAGATAGGGAGAATCATTTCGAATTGCAACGTATGCACAATATACGAACGAAAAAATTGACAGTCGTTATACTTCGCAGATGCAAATATTAAAATAGTTGAAATATAACGAGCTTAACCAATCAACAAGCCTAAACCGTGGTCGTGCTGTCTGATAACGAATGGCATATGACAGCACCTGAAGAGGAAGCCATTCGTTATCCCGAAACCACGCTCCCTATCTAATTATGGCACCAACCATTAATCTGGAACAAAAGAACCTCCATTAATGTGCAAAAATAGTGTTATCAAGTGGCTAACCAACAAAAGCAGACTAGTGGGCGATTTGTCTCGACTAGAAACGGAGGTTCAAATCCAATAAGAATCATTTCAATTTTTAATTGTTATTTTGGAAATTTGGTTCCACGACATGGTAGTGATATGTGAAGCGTCTAGTAAATTTGTTTTCTTGGCAAGATCATTTGCGTTCATATTTAGGGTATCCTCCATACTTTGCAAAATTCTAACATGCATCTCTTTCCGGTAATACGCCTTCATGGTCCTTATAATGCCTTGATCACACGGCTGTATTATCGAAGTAGTATTGGCCGGTAACAAAAAAACTTTTATATATTTTTCATTGACAATTAACACAGAGTGCAGTGCAATTGTCCACGAGAAGAGCAATTTTGCGATTTAGTCTCCTATACCATTTTAACAGCCAGGCATTAAAAATTAAGGGTGTCATCCAGGCATTTGTATTTGAATAATAATCAACAGTTAGATTTTTGACACTTTTAAAACAACGTGGACTCTTGCTTTTGCCGATTACTAAAAGCTTTTCTTTGTCACCCGACATATTTGCACAACACAAAACTGTTATACGTTCTTTCGATGTCTTACAACCCTTTGCGTTGTCTTTTTTAAACATGTAAGTTAACACGATCCCTATCCAAAAACAACCCAACATCTATCTTCCTTCCCACGTTCAACCATTCTTCATATTTCACACACTCAGTCGACCCGGTGTCGACTTTCGCGCGTTGAAGTAATTGAAGCGTTCTCACGTAAAAGTCAGCGAATTCGGGTACGTTCTAATTGCGCGTGCAATTAGATGCACGTTCTGTCCAATCAGCAATTTTATAGCATAAGTAAAAGGCAAATGAGGTAAACATTTGCTAGATGTCGCACAGAGCCTAAAACGTTTATTCAAATAAACGATCACAAGAAAAACAAGCCGCGAAGTGCGACCCTTGCTGTCCACACGGTCAACTTCCCAGTAATATCTAGATAAACATTAAAAATATTAAACACAATAATAATTTTGAAAGTAATACTTCTTTAAATAATGATAATGAGAGGTATTCATAGCAGTAACAGGAATGAGTTAATATTAATCATATCATCTACGGGAGTATCTATTGATTACGTAAGGCTTTTGGTGGATGGGGTAGATTGATTTGATCAATCAATCGGTGGGGACCTTTTCTACGTTATTTATTATTTTCACATCGATGATTGAAGGACAAAAGAACGCTAGCAAAAATGAATGCAGTTTTTGTTAATACGCCCACTGAAGAGATTTTGTCGCGTCATGACCATTTTGAATGGTTGCGTTCAAAATTGCCATGACTTCAGCATAATCACTGAAATTATATTTTTTCACGATTTTACATCAATGAGATTAATAATTAGTTTATACATTCTATTGGTAAATTTTGAATATGCAGTCAAAAATAGGTTCAATTGCATGTAAAAAGTAAAATGTTTTACAAATGACGATGGAGGAAGTAATTGAAATCTTACGATTACTAAAGAATGAATCTACTAAAAACTACAATGTTTCATTTGATGAAAGCTTTTTAAAGCATATGATCTTGTAAAGTATTGACTATAAAACATTTTACCATTCAAAGCGTTGATTACCACAAATGCAAATTTGATTGATTTTTTTTGGTTTTCAAAATTTAAACAGTTTTTTTTATTAGAATTAAAACACTGTTTAATTCATTTTTTTTTGTAATCATGACAAAAGGTTTTGCTGTTTTTTTTTTACAAAAACTGTTAGGAGTGTATAAATTTTATAAACATTCATTACTGAATTTTGCAAATCAGGTTAAAAATTAATTAAACTAATAATTATTAACTTCCCAGTATATGGGAAGTTCTTGTAATCGCCTCGAAAATCGAAATTGAAATTTTCAACATTTCTTTACGTTTTGAGGTCTATAGAGTATATATAAAGTGTTTTTAGAAAGAGAGATGTATGTGTGTGTGTATATGTACGTACACACACGTACGTACGTCTCTACGTTCGTGGACAGTTTTTTCTACTAGCATAACTCACGTAAACAATGTCGTATCGACTTCGTTAAAATGTCAATCGAAGCGTCTTTGCAATCTTAAGAGCTGACTAGTTTTTGGGAAACTTCGGTCGGGGTGTTTACTGTTTTGCCCGTTTGAAGGTCATTGCTGTCATGCGTTATATCTCGCGAACCCAACGTACGATTTCTTGAACAAGGTGTCAATCGACGCGTATTGACATTTATGTAAATGTATCAAGTTTCTAAAAACATTCTTAAACCTTTTTTTAATTTTTAAAAAAAAAGTGCAAAAAATTGTTGTTTTTTTCAAAAACAATAAATTTTTAACCTTATTTTCAAGTGCAAGTAATCAATGTTTATAAAATTGATATACTCCAAACAATGTTTGTAAAAACATCAAAACTTTTTCTTATGATTACGTAAAAAAATAAATTAAAAATAAAAAATCATTAAAAGTCATCATGATTTTCAAGGTGATTTTTATCATTCACTATATCTCACGAACCAGATATAATATTTGCATCATTATGGTGTCAGTAGACGTGTATCAACATTTTTATGAAGTTTTCAACAGTATAAAAATTCGTTTCAGCCATTTTTTTAGTTTAATAGAAGAAAATGCAAAAAATATAGTTTTTTTCATAAAAAATATTTTTTTAACCTGATTTGCACAGCACTGTAATACCAGTTTATAAAATTTATACATTCTTATCAGTTTTTGAAGAGAAAGCAGCAAAATTTTCTTCCATGTTTATGAAAAAAAAACTAAATAAAAAATCATTCAAAGTTACCGATATTAGTTTACATCTTTTATTCTAACAAAATTGTTGTAAATTCAATCAAAGTGTTATCATATTCGCATAATTTGAGCAGATTTTTAATAGTTTTTATAGTTTTTTCATTAAAAAAACTACTTAAATTTTGAAACCCAAC
This sequence comes from Oxycera nigricornis, assembly GCA_963942545.1. Classification (NCBI taxonomy): domain Eukaryota; kingdom Metazoa; phylum Arthropoda; class Insecta; order Diptera; family Stratiomyidae; genus Oxycera; species Oxycera nigricornis. The sequence continues at coordinate 51,541,247 of OZ012662.1, forward strand.
AAAATCAAATCAATCAAATTTGCATTTGCGGTATCAACGCTTTGAATGGTAAAATGTTTTGTAGTCAATACGTTGCAAGATCATATGTTTGAAAAAGCTTTCATCGAATAAAAAAATGTAGTTTGTAGTAGATTCATTCTTTAGTAATCGTAAGATTTCAATAACCATCATCATTTGTAATACATTTTACTTTTTACATGCAATTGAACCTATTTTTGACTGCATATACAAAATTTTTCAAGACCAACAAGGCCTCCCCCCCCCCCCATTGATCCGCGTGAATATTCAATCTGTCCTCATCGACCAAAACCTTACGTAATCAATTGACCCTCCCGTAGACGATTTGATTCATATTAACTCATTCCTGTTACTGCTATGAATATCTCTCATTGTTATTACTTAAAGTAGTATTATTTTCAAAATTATTATTGTGTTTAATGTTGTTGATGTTTATGTAGATATTACTGGGAAGTTGACCGTGTGGACCTCAAGGGTCACACCTCGTGGCTTGTTTAAATTAATTATTATTCAAATTGCTTATGAAAGAAAATCTGAATTTTTTCACCTTTTTAAATAATATATGGATTTAAGCTCCCAGTAAGACAAACTAAACATCTGCCTGCCTACCAAAATGCTCCGCAATTTTCTAAGAGAAGAAGAACTCGTTTTTCACGCGACTTTTCCCCTTTTGGGATGGAACAACTCCCGCTAATGTACAGTGATTGGAGCAATCAATACCGCAAACGATTTGTGACAAAATTGTCTTAGAAAAGTGCTCCAATGTGTTTCGCGTTAAACTTGAAAATAAAAAAATTTTGGTCCCCGAAAGTTTGGGTGTGATTTTTGAGTTGTAACTTTTTATTATTGACACCACATAAAAGTGCTGCATAAGCGACTTGCTAAAAAATTTATTCTACGCAAGTTTACGATACACAACTTTTTCGTGGGAGCCATGGTTTCAAAGATATGGGGGTGCCCCACATTCTTTTGTTTTTCGCAGGAAATTGGACTTAAGCAAACTATACCACTGCCCACGCATTGCAATAATGCACGATCAAACTCCGATTTGACTGGACTAGATTGACACGAAGACGATACGACATTTTTTTAAAATGAGCTTTGCTTGTAAAAAAAACTATCCGCGAAGTACGCGTACGCGTACGTACACATACACATATGCATCTCTCTTTCTAAAAACACTTTAAATATACTCTGTAGACCTCAAAACTTTATGAAATGATGAAAATTTCGATTTTCGAGGCAATTACAAGAACTTCCAATATACTCGGAAGTTGAAAATTCGAAATTTTTGCAAGCTTGTAAGTTAGAAAGGTCAGTAAAGGGGATCGAATGATCGATGCTCCCCTACTACTAAGGCATAAAAAGTTCGCGGCGGTCACGGCCACATTAGAAGATATGGGGGTTCCTCATCAAAAAAATAGTTACTTTGCTTATTTCCAGAGATCATATGGAACCTTAACATTGATCTGGGAAGTGATTTTTAGACTTGTTTAGAAGTAAAAAAAAGTAACAAAAATTAAAGAATTTTTTTTATAAAAGAAATTAAAAAATATAAAAAATTGATGAGTGCCATTTTTATCATAAATTTAACATAAATAGGAGTAAAATTTTGGACACACGTTTTGCACTCCTCCCGCTGCCCCCGGTCTCCTCACTCTCTCGCGCTGGTGGGTGAAGAATTACTACGTATATTAATTTGCTGACTACTTCCAAGTGTATGTGGGTTTAGAGCTACTCTGGGCGTAAAACTTATTTGTCCTTTTTATTCTCGTCTGGTTATCCAGTGCTTGGAGCTTTCTTTGGTCTTCGTAGCTCCCTTCGCCGATCTCCGTTCTATCGCCAATTTCGATTCTGCGAATTTCACGTTTTGGTTATTAGTGTATTTATTCGCGTCGGTATTTAGTTTTACGTGATCGCCTGGTTGTCGATATGTACGCAACTTCCCGTTAGATTGATAAGAATATCTGGATGACTTCCCTGGGTTCAGTTAATAAAACATTTTAAGGTTAACTAAAAAATATATTTTTATTAAGTAGTAACTACACCAATTTACATCAAGTATTTAATCGCAACAAAATCAAAATTAAACTTTGCTTAAACCAATGGTGAATTTTTCATGCAATATTATTTCTGATCAGTATTTTCGTCGTTGTCTTGAATTCTGCGGGCATTGCAGCGCGTGTTGCTTGCGTCGGCAAAACGTGCCAGGTGCTCAGGTGAATTGTTTTACTGGCTTGATGGATCAATAGTATTGCAGGTGCCCTTGGAGCAATTATGTGATGGCTTGATGGGACGCACGGTTTACGAGACAAGACGGGGGCAAAGCATTATACAGTACAGATCAAGATTATACGCGTTAAAGACCCATGGCAAAGACGTTCAACAAATTTAGATATTTCTCAAACATTTACTTTTAACTTGATTATATGCTTACATACATCTTTTTGTTGAATAGCAATTTTATCATCAAGTTACATTTTTCCAACACCCTAAAATATAGAGTGACACTTCCAGGACCAATTGTGTAGTTCATAAATATTGCAAATACAAACTAAAGCAAAAGAGTTTGTGAAACTTCACAGTTCATTTTCAATTTACATAAAATTGTTTGCAATAGAAATTGTTTCCCTTGCGGTTATGCTTCCAGAAAATTTAAAAAATAGCCAATTCACTTATAAGATTTATTTTCTCTCGCCTGGCTATTGTACTTTTCCTATTTGTTTATTATATGCATCATCGGTTTAAATAATGCACATATATGATTAAAGAAGTTTTTTTGAATCATTATTGACATGAACTCCAGTCGAAACTGCGAGTCTGAAATAGAAAGTTTGCTTCGTTTTTTATAATTTCAAATATTTTTAGGAATATTTGATTGATCGCGAAATGGTTCAAATTTCAAAAAATCAATGGCCGTACTTATTTTGATCAGAAAACATTTAAAGTTGTTTAAGCGTTTGAAAATTGCTAAGCAAATTTTGTTCAAGTTGGAATTGGGCATTATGTTGCTTGCTGAAAAAGCATATCAACAGAAACATTACTTTGCATGACAAACAAAGAAACTTTAATCGTTTTATTGAGTTTCATCGAATGGTTGGAAATTCAATTGCCACATTATTTCAAATATACAACTCTTTTTATCAACTTTTCACTAGCAAGGCTAGTAACTCAAATATTTCATTCTTATCTTATGTGAAAAACTTCATGCGGACAAAACGCTGTTGATTTCAAAAGGATCCTTAAAAGTCGGCCTTGAAAACAGAGTTTCGGTCAGGGTGCTCGGAATAAAGTAAATGAGATCACATGCAGATAAAGAATGACCTCCTCTATGCAAATTGCGGCGTTTATTCAGGTTGATGGTTTAAAATTGTTCATTTAGTTTCTTCATGTTCATAGCCATTACCATTAAACATAATGTTTATGAGTAGGCACAACTTCAATATAACATTTACATGAAAAACAAATTCGGGAAAAACAAAACTGTTTTGTGTTCGAAAGGATAATGGACTTGAAAGGAATGCTGAAACGTTAAAGAGTACGGCAAATCAAAGGGGCAGGCATTTACAGAATCAGCAGTTCACTAGTAACCCTTAAAATTGATGCTATTGTTCAGTGCATTGATGAATATCCTTAGTATTGTTTTGTTGTATTGCAGTGCTAATAATAGTTTCCAATGACGAGGTTCAAAATATTGAAATATAAATCAGTATAACAAACATGAAATGATTGCTTTGGACATGTCACATAACATATTACCCATCAAACATGTGTATATATGTATTTGTCTTCCAGGATAATTCTTATATGCGAAATATTTTTCTTCTTCAATTTTTGAGTTACTCTAGGCACATACTTTATGAAAATAAAATTTGTAGTTGTTGATGTCTTGCTTAACTATGATGTAAATCATACTGTGTTGTTTTTGGCAAAAATTTTGACTTAATTGTTTAGTGTGCTGCTCGTGTTGATAGCATGCATATTCGTTTGATTTAAAAGGGTTGTTATTATTTCACCAGTAAGGAGTTGAATTAAACGTACGCAGCACTTTCTTTGATTCTTTAAACATTCTCTTCTTAAAAAATGTTGTCAATTCTTTCGAAAAAAATCTGGAGATTAGTATTCAACCTAAATCGAACCGAATTTTAAACGAGTTGATGAATTTGAACTCTCTAAGTACATTTGTTTTGCAAATTAGGTTGTATAGTTACCGTAAGATGGATTTGTACCAAAATATTGATTAAATTTCAAATTTTTCACTGCCAAGACAGTTGTCATTTGTAGATGAAATCTTTGGTGTCAATTTTGATAAATAATAACTGGTGATTTGATTTGCACATTCATCTGGCTTGTTCGCGTAACGAATATGCGCTAGTTAATACTTGCTTGATATCTTTCAAATATACTTATGATATTCTATAATTAATGTGTTGTAAAATGTAAAAATACCGTTTATGGTGCTTACCAGACGCGTTGCTACCGTTACTGCTGACAATTGTTCAATTTGAACTTTTATTATCTACGATTGCTAACTTTTCATCGAAACTTGAATCAAATGTGCAATTACATTCGATTGTAATATATCTGTATAATAAACAAAATTCAAATATTTAAATAGTAAAGTAGAATATTACAGAAAGGCTGGTATAATTATTAAAAAAACTGACATTTTTTTGTGTAGAATGGGTTACATGTCCCGGGTTCAAGTTAGAATTTTCCTGAAACCATGCACCTTCAAAATTATCTTGGTATAATTTCCAACACGAACATTTTACACTGATGATTTATGCCACTTACATACAGTATAAAACTAAACAGTTCAAACGGAAAAATTAAATTATCACTAATACTTCTTAGCGGTAACCTTATAATTGAATTGAAATATGAGAATCAATGAACTTCGTTTCTACATTAAGTTTGCACATAACAACTGCTTTCATCCCCATACAAACAGTTGGACTCATTAAAACTATTTTAACATTCATTAATTTAAGTGAAGAAGTTACCAAATAAACACAATGAAATTAGATAGAATTGAGGGTAAAACACTTACAGAATGAGAAACATGAATAATATAGCTATCGCATTTGCCAGATCAATTCGAAAGATTCAACAAAGTAGCTAACTTTTAAAATACACTACCGGACAAAATTAAAAACATAGCAAACCCAACTTCCTTAAAACGACACTAAAAAAACCTCCTTCAGGACCAACATTCGAGGTAAGTTACAAGTACAATCAGCTCCACTAAAGTCAAAGCCAAATATGCAGTCAACATGAAATAATTTATAAACATATAATCTGAACTATTAATCTAGCTAAAAGCATACTAAAATTTACAAATTTGATACTATCCCTTATACCGATTTTTATCGTCTAGGAAGTACTTTGAACTGAAATTTAAATACGGAGAATTATTAAAATTAATGGAGAGAGTGATTGAAGGAGACGGAGGTGGTTTTAGTCGGTAGAGCCGAGAGGCAGAAGCTGATCGGTATCTTTTGAAGATTTCCACCTCCTAGTTGTCGCTATCAGGGGTTTCTTCTTGGCTATCCTGCCATGTAGTCCGGCTGCCACACGCCTTTCCACTGAAATATTGCTACTTCATCCGAAAAGTCGGCGACGAATCTCGACAGCTGATCTTTTTGGGCTCCGTTTCTGTGTGCGGAAAATTTGTTTATCCATACCATAAGTTGCATTTCGTGCTTTTTTAGCTCGGGAAATATCTTGGACAGTCCTGCAGCTTTTCATGCGTTTCAGTGCCCCGGGAACCATTTTTATGGAACACTCTAACCGGCTAGAAATTTCTCGATATGACAAGCCCAGCTGTCTCCTGTCTACAATATTTTGCCTAGCTAGAGGAATGCAACTCTTTGCCTTTGCTTTGGTGAATGGGTATGTGGATCATATCGTTCAACAATTGAGAATTGCGGATGTTGCCAGGGAAAGACAAATTCTTGAGACCAGCTAAACACGCTGTCGTCCCCTAAAAAACGCCTATTTGAGGTTAACTATATCAATAAGGCATACCGAAAAACATATACTTTATAAGGAATAATTATTAAATGAATAATTACATAGAGATCAATGATTATTTTCATACTGTTTTATATTTAAGGTTGTTTTAATTTATCTATCATAATCGAATCAAGTGTTTAATTTAAAAATTCTTCTTCCGGATATCAATATAAAGCAATCTCCTTTCCTTTCCTTACTTTCGCTCCAATTCACTGTCGAGATGCGTATTTTGATAAAAATTAATGTGAAAATTCCACATTTTAACGTCGTCTCGTGTTATCATCTGCGGTGATTTCAATCTTTCCTCTATTGATTGGCACATTTTTCCTCAGATTGAAATCATCTTTTCTAATCGATCATCTAACCTTCTAACCAATTTTCTCTCATTGTCGGGTTTTTACCAATTCAACCATGCATTTAACTTCAACGGTCGACTTCTTGACCTTGTTCTATCAAATATTGTTCCTGATAACGTAACTTTAACCACTGCTCCTCTCCCCTATGTTTCTTTGGACCACCATTATCCACCTCTGCAACTCGAACTCTCCTTTTATTGGCCCAAAGCTCAAAATAGGCGCAGACAACTTAAATTTAACTTTTGGAAATCGAATTACATTGCTTTATCGGAAGAACTCAAATTGATTAACTGGGCATCTTTTTTTGACAGTCTTGGCTGTGAAGGTTCTCTCGTTAAATTGTATGCTCTTCTCTATGACCTTATCTCTCGCTTCATTCCCTACCATAGTGGTACCACAGTTACTGATCCTCCTTGGTTGACCCGTGATGTTAAGGCAATCTTGAAATTAAAAAACCAAGCTTTTAGGCTTTACAAATCCAATAAAACTTTGGAAAATTATACTGCCTTTTCAAACCATCCTGCTTCAGCCAAACTAGAAATTAAAAGAGCTATGCGTAACTACTTCGCTAATATCGAAAATTCACTGCACTCTAACCAAACGAAGCCGTTTTGGTCTTATGTCAATTCCCTTAAGTCTTCGTTCAATATTCCTAATACTGTTTTCTGGGACAGTAAACAAGGTTCGACTCTTGAAAAAATCTGCGAGATATTTGCTGAATTTTTTTCGTCAATATATCCTGCTTCCACTCTCCCAATTTCTTTTAATACTCCGTTTTGTTTGATTGTATTTCCACTGGCCCAGCTGAAATCCAAACGGGATTCCAAATGTATTTATTAAATCCTTATCCTCTTCATTATGCGTTCCACTTTCTTATATTTTTAATGCCAGTTTATCCTCCGGTATCTTCCCCAATATGTGGAAGATGGCACATTTTTCCTGTACTCAAATCTGGATCCTCCTCCAATGCTTCCAATTATCGTCTGATTTCGTTACTTTCATGTTTTTCCAAACTGCTTGAACGCATTGTCTATAATAAAATATACGAACCTTTGGAAGTACCTTTAGACGCTTCAAAAAATCGATTTTTTTTAATTAGTTTAATTGATGGATATATCGCCTAAGAATATCATGTCAAAGCTTCAAAAGCTAATTTTCAAAACTGTGGAAGAGATGCATCCCGGAAGTGCCTGGCGCCGAGCCCGCATAGCTCTTGACCACAAACTTTAAACGGCCTTTTCTGGAAACCATGTTTTTTAACATTGCGTAAGTGATAATAAAAAAACTAGTAAATCGATTTTCATCATCTGGCATTCATTTTAAAGAACATAAAAAACTGTTCTATATAAACTAAAGATAAAAAAAAAACAAATTATTTTGGAACTATTTTTGACCGGAAGCACAACGAAATTTTTCGTCAAAATCGTAATTTTTTTTTCGAGCCTGTTTTGAAGGGTTAATTTTCGAATTTCGCAAATATTTTAGTCTATCTACTAAAAAAACCATCTCGAGTAAGAAAATGTATGGCTTGTTGATTTCAGATGAAAATTGCAACCAGCATCGCTTACGCAATTTACGACGTCAACGACGACATGGCATCCTTGAAAAATTCGTTAATTTTCAACTTTCACTTTTGTAGAGTATGTTTTTTTTTCAACCTCAAACATCGCCTAAAAAAATATTATACCGATTTAATAAGAACTGTCTTCATTTCCCCACAAATCAGTTGCAAAAAAGACCTTTTTTCGGCCTCTAAAGGTACTTCCCCCTTAATGTCCAGAAATGTCACAAAATGTCTTTCTCCCTAAAGCCCAGTCCAATTGATCATATCTATATGTTACATGATATTCCTCTTACGGCTGTTTTTCAAATAAAAGATCTGGGAGTGACATATTTTTACATTTGGAGGTCTTGGACTGTTTTTGGAAAGAAGTCTATATGTTTACATCGAGTATAGCTCATGTAAAAAATGATGTGTCGACTTCGTTGACATGTCAATAGAGGCGTATTTGTACTTTACGAGCTGAAAAGTTTTTGGAAATCCTCGATCATGTGTTTTTTTTTTTGTTTTGACCACTTCAAAGTCCTTTCTGCCATACAAAATATCTCTATATTATTACATTCAATTTCCATCGTTAAATTTTCAATCGTTGTATTTATGATTCCACCAAATTTTCAAAATATTGGGTGGGGCGTTTTTTAATTCAACCAAAATAGTGCACGCATTTAGGGCTTATTTCTGGAAAATAAATTTTCCACCTTAATTGCATTACCAGCAATCAATGCTTATAGATTTTGAGATATTCTAAGTAGCTCTTGTTACTTGTTAAAAAAAATCGTAAAATGCTTTTTCGTGTTTACCAAAAAATCGATTAAAAATGAAAAACTATTAATGGTCACTATATATAATAATATTACCTGATATATTTTATTCTAAAGGCATTGTTGCTATGTCAATCAAAGTTAATACGCTTTGATTTGCACTTTCACCCCACTGCCAATCACTGCTTTTCGCGATCAGATGTTTTAAGTTCTCATCAAACAAAACATCATAGTTTTTTTATACTCCCACAATAAAAAAAGAGGATACAATGAAAATACGAAAAATTGATTATTAGTATTTGAAGTTTACATTGTGCAATAGTACAAATGTAATGTTAGTCAATACTTTTCAAGATCAAACACAGTGAATGCCGCTTATTAGAATCACGAAAAATGTTATCAATCGGATATTGTTGTCACTTTTGCGAAGAACGGGCCGGACATGTAATACTACATACAAATATTTTCGTTTATAGTAATCATGATTTCGGTTTATGTTATCATTTGTTTTTAGAAATGTTTTCGTCATGAGCAATACGATGTACGATGTACGTCTCAGTTCTATATTCCAACCCCTTGCAATGGCTGACGTAAAAAAGAGACGTGATCTTAGTTTAAGTGAAAAAATTAACATATTAGAACAATGTGACAAGTCGCCGCAATCGAGTCAGCGAAATGCAGCAGCACAATTAAAAATCTCACAACCAATTTTGTGCAAAATTTTAAAAAAACGTGCGGAAATAGAAGACGCTGCTAAAAAATGAGAATTTACTCACTAAAAGAAATCGCACTGGGAAAGACGCTCAAGTGGAATCTGCGTTGAAACTGTGGTTTGCGAATGTCCGTTGAATCGACGGAAAGAGGAAGAACTTGCAAATAAAATGGGTAAAGAAAATTTTGTTGCAACGTAATGATGGTTTCACCGTTGGAAAAATAGGAAAATATCGTATACAAAAGAAAACACGCCGAGCAAAAAGATGCTGATTTTAAGAGTGTAGAACACTGGATTGAAAATGAATGGACCAAGATTGCTGGGGAATTTACTCCCAATGATATTTTTAATGCAGACGAGACTGGGCTTTAGCGCGCTCTCTCCGATCATACACACAAGTTATGGAGATCGATTCTCGATTATGCAAAATAAAAAACTTATTAACTTCCCAATATATGGGAAGTTCTTGTAATCGCCTCGAAAATCGAAATTGAAATTTTCAACATTTCGTTACGTTTTGAGGTCTATAGAGTATATATAAAATGTTTTTAGAAAGGGAGATGTGCGTATGTGCGTTCGTGGACTGTTTTTTCTACGAGCATAACTCACGTAAATAAAGTTGTATCGACTTCGTTAAGGTTTCAATCAAAGCGTCTTTGCAATCTTAAGAGCTGATTAGTTTTTGGGAAACTTCGGGCAGGGAGTTCGCTGTATTGACCCCTTGAAGGTCATTTCTGTCATGCGTTATATCTCGCAAACCAAACATACGATTTGCATCATTAACATGTCAGTCGAAGCGTTTTAACTTTTTTGTGAATCTGTCAAATTTTGAAGAAGAGAAATCGTTGTAGCTTTTTTTTACTTTAAGAAAAACAATGCAAAAAGATAGATTGTTTTTTTCAAAAGCAATAAATTTTTAACCTGATTTACGGAGCACAGTAATCAATTGTTATAAAAATTTTATAGTCCTAGCAGTGCTTGTCAAAACACCCTCAAACTTTTTCTCATGATTACAAAAAAAAACATTAAATAATAAATAAAAAATCATTAACAGTCATCATGTTCTGCAAGGTCATTTCTGTCATTCACTATATCTCACGAACTAGATATAATATTTGCATCAATAAGGTGTCGATCGACGTGTATTAACATCTTTGTGTTTTTTTAACATTATAAAAATTCGTTTTAGCCGTTTTTTTGATTTAATAGAAGAAAAAGCGAAAACTTGCAAAAAAAAATATTTTGTTAACCTGATTTGCACAACACAGTAATGAATGTTTATAAGATTTATACATTCCTATCAGTTTTTGAAGAGAAACCAGCAAAACTTTTTTCCATGATTATGAAAAAAACTAAATTAAAAATAAAAAAAATATTCAAAGTTACCATGGAAAGAGGGTTCATACGAATGTTATTACTTTATATCTTTTATTCTAAATAAATTGTTGTAAATTCAAACAAAGCTTTACAATATTTGCAAAATTTGAGCAAATTTATGGTAGTTTTGACAGTCTTTTAATTAAAAAAATGCTAAATTTTGAAAACTATCAAAATTTCAAGCAAATTTGCATTTGTGGTAATCGACGCTTTGAATGGTAAAATGTTTTATATTCAATACTTTACAAGATCATATGCTTTAAAAAGCTTTCATCAAATGAAAAATTGTAGTTTTTAGTAGATTCATTCTTTAGTAATCGTAAGATTTCAATTACTTCCTCCATCGTCAGTTGTAAAACATTTTACTTTTTACATGCAATTGAACCTATTTTTGACTGCATATTCAAAATTTACCAATAGAATGTATAGAATAATTTTTAATCTCATTGATGTAAAATCGTGAAAAAATATAAATTCAGTGATTATGCTGAAGTCATGGCAATTTTGAACGCAACCATTCAAAATGGTCATGACGCGACAAAATCTCTTCAGTGGGCGTATTAACAAAAACTGCATTCATTTTTGCTAGCGTTCTTTTGTCCTTCAATCATCGATGTGAAAATAATAAATAACGTAGAAAAGGTCCCCACCGATTGATTGATCAAATCAATCTACCGCATCCACCAAAAGCCTTACGTAATCAATAGATACTCCCGTAGATGATATGATTAATATTAACTCATTCCTGTTACTGCTATGAATATCTCTCATTATTATTATTTAAAGTAGTACTATTTTCAAAATTATTATTGTTTTTATTATTTTTAATGTTTATCCAGATATTACTGGGAAGTTGACCGTGTGGACTTGAAGGGTCGTACTTCGCGGCTTGTTTTATTTAAATTTTTCGTCAACTAAAAACACCTTGAGTGAGTAGGGAACGAATAAAAACAAGTCGCGAGGTGTGACCCCCTGAGAAATGCAAAAGAAAATACTTTGAATAATAACTATGATAAGAATCAATTACGGTGAGAAGAATGTGTTAATCTTAATCGTATCATCTTACGGAGTGTCCGACCATTGATTACGTAAGGCTTTTGATAGGTTGGGGGTCGGATAAAATTGCAATTTTTATTTCTAAGCCGACTGAACTAGATTTTGTCCAGTGATGGTAATGTGGTAGTGTCCTCCGAAATTTTTACAAATACTGTATAGACGTTTTATTTGTACTATTTCGCCACTTGACAATAGTGAGACTTAATTTGGAGTTGATCTGAACAACATGTAATATGCAGTAAAAATTGAACATTAGCGTAGTTAGATTTCATATGTTTTACATATAGAGTAGTATAGGAGTAGTACATATTTTTTTTATTTAATATAAACTTTAATTGCAGTGCAGGTTAGATAAATAATTTTAGTTTGAAAAATAATTTTTTTCCATCTTTTTGTCAAATTGAAAGACACCTGACCTGAATTTATTGAAAATTCAAATCATACAAATAATAACACGCCTTGATGGATAACGCAACAGTGTCATTACAGCAAATGAAATTAGGTAGTATTCACACTTATGCACTATACGTAAATAGTCAAAAGATGGCGCTGTATGCGTGAAACCGTCGTTTGGCTTACCAACATTTAAATATACGAAGACAGCCTTTACTCTTGAAATATATATTGCTATGTTTTCATGGATATATTTTGCAGTCATGGAAATGTATTTAAAACTCTTTCAGGCATTTGAACTACCAAAGCTTTGATAAACACGTTTGTAAATACGATAGAAAAAATGTTTTTTTAACTTCCCAGTATATGGGAAGTTCTTGTAATCGCCTCGAAAATCGAAATTGAAATTTTCAACATTTCTTTACGTTCTGAGGTCTATAGAGTATATATAAAGTGTTTTTAGAAAGAAGTATATATGTGTGTGTGTATGTATGTACGTACGTGCGTTCGCGGGCAGTTTTTCATCGAGCATAACTCACGTAAACATAGTCGAATCGACTTCGTTGAGGTGTCAATCGAAGCGTCTTTGTAATCTTAAGAGCTGATAAGTTTTTGGGAAACTTCGGTCGACGGGGTTTGCTGTTTTCACCCCTTGAAGGTCAACCATGTTATTTGCTATATCTCACGAAGCAAATATGCGATTTCCATCATTAAGGTGTCAATCGACGTATATTAACAATTTTATGAATCTATCAAATTTTTAAAAAAATCGTTGAAGCCGTTTTTTAATTTTTTAAAAATTAGGGTTTTTTTCAAAATTAAAAATTGAAACAAAACAAGCCGCAAGGTGCGACCCTTGAGGTCCACACGGTCAACTTCCCAGTAATATTTACATAAATATTAAAAATACTAAACCAAATAATAATTATGAAAATAATACTACTTTAAATAATAATAATGTACCTGTCATAACAGTAACTGGAATGACTTAATATTAATCGTATTGTCTACGGGAGCGTCAATTGATTACGTAAGGTTTTTGGTCGATGGGGACAGATTGATTTGATTGAATATTCACGCGGATCAATTGGGGGGGGGGGGGTGGTTTCTACGTTATTTGTTATTTTCATATTGATGAAAGCTTTTTTATAGCATATGATCTAGGAAAGTATTGACTACGAAACATTTTACCATTCAAAGCGTTCATTGCCACAAATGCAAATTTGATTAGTTTTTTTTGATTTTCAAAATTTAAGCAGTTTTGATATAAAAATTAAAACACGGTGCTACGAAGACTATTAAAAATCTGCTTAAATTATGCAAATATTAATAAACTGTAATTGGCTTAACAACAATGTCTTCAGAATAAGAGTAGTCGGGTAAAATCATTCATATGAACACTTTTTACATGGCGACTTTGAATGATTTTTTTTTAATTTTTTTTTTACACAATATGGAAAAGGAGTTTGCTGGTTTGTCTCCTAAAATTGATAAGAATTTATAAATTTTATAAATATTTACTACCGTGTTTTACAAATCTGGTTAACAAATTTATTTTTTATGAAAAAATCCTAAATTTTTGCATTTTTTTTTTGTTAGATTAAAAAACGCCTCCAACGATTTTTTTAAATATAAAAACATTACAAAAATGTAAATACACGTCGATTGACACCTAAGTGATGCAAATATTATATTTGGTTCGTGAGATATAGTGAATGGCAGAAATGACCTTGAAATCATGATGACTTTTAATGATTTTTGATTTTTAATTTAATTTTTTTTGTAATCAAGAGAAATGAAATTTTATGTTGTTTTTACAAAAATTGTGTGGAGTATATAAATTTTATAAACATTGATTACTATACTTCGCAAATCAGGTTAAAAATTTACTGTTTCTGGAAAAAAACCTAATTTTTTGCACTTTTTTCAAAAAAATTAAAAAACGCCTCAATGAATTTTTTTAAAAACTTGACAGAATCACAAAAAAATTAATACGCGTCGATTGACACCTTAATGATGAAAAACCGTTGTTTGGTTCGGGAGAAATGTTGAAAATTTCAATTTCGATTTTCGAGGCGATTACAAGAACTTCCCATATACTGGGAAGTTAATAAAAAGAACGTTTCGTTCGTGGGATAAAGTGCATGACAGAAATGACCTTGGAAGTTTCAAAACAAAAAAAAACCTTCACACACATATGTAGACTTCTTTCGAAAAACACTTATAATTCACTGATTTATGGACCTTAAACCGTTCAGGTGTGTTGAAAATTTCAATTTGACAAACAAAATAACAAATAGTTTTATCCGCGAATTGGATGTGTTGTTAGTATAAGAAATTACATTTATTATTAGAATTTTGAAAATATTATATATAAGAAGCCTTGTATATAAATAAATATATATAACAAACATGGCAACACAGTTGGATAGGAAAGAAAACTGCTTACTGCTGCGTTAAGCAACGAAGGGCTGTCCACTAAGATTTTATCTAGAAGAACTGGTTGCTACCACGCGACTGTGTCCGAAATTTAAAAAAAACGCGAAAGGTTGTCTCCAGCGGAAACCAGGAACAGGGCTTGGCAACTAAAAGACTGCCGCGAGAGATGACCAACATATTAAAACCATAAGCATAATTTACCGAATAAACCGCTAGAGAAGTCAACATGGACTTCCGCGACTGATTAGCGACAGAGCTGTCAGAAAAAGCCAGCAGTTTTGTGGACTTTCAGCTCGGCAACCCCGGAAATATATATATATATATATATATATATATATATATATATATATATATATATATATATATATATATATATATAATGTGATGTTAAGTTTGCCCATTTTGCTTCCAAACGTGAATAAAACATGAATTGTATCTCTGTAAATAACAAAGTTTTTTTTATTAATTCATACAGAACACAATTTGAATCTCTTAAACTAAATTACCTGTAAATAACAAAGAAACAACATTCTATGTTAATATTCACACTGTCACTTGCTTCGTGATACTGATCCCACACTGTCACTGTCACTTGCTTTGTGATACTGATCAACGTGTGGCTCCAACTGGTGCTACATATGTTAATTGAGAGATCTACACTACCGATCTAGTCGTGCGGTGAATTCAAAAGGATACTTTCCTTATATCTCCCTTCCCACCATGATAAAAACTTTGGTACAAATCCTTTTATTGTAGACATGTTTTTTTTTGCTGTTTTCAAAGTCTATTGCTCTATCATAATCTAGATAATTTCCATCCTTCTTTTTTTCAGTTCATCTGGTAACACCGATGTACCTATTTATAAATATTTTGGGCTGAACCCTGTTACTGTTTGCTCGGTTCCGTTGTATTTATTGACACAATAATGTGCTATGGTTGTCCATGCCATTTTTTTGTTTTTTTTTCTTCGTTTATTTTACACCTTATCTCATTGACCAAAGTTTGATTGAGTCTTTCACTCAACCCATTCGAGAATTGTGAATTAACCGCCATAAAAATCATTGTGATATTTTTTTTCTGAGAACTTTTTGAAGTTTTTTGAATTTATGCCTGGGTATTGGTCTGTTAAAAGTATTTCGATATTATGGTCTTTCAGAACATTTTCTGTCAATTTAATGAAGTCTCCCGTGCTTTGTGATTTGGATGCTAATATGTATGCGAATCTAGTTAAATGATCTACTAGAAGATGCAAGTATTTTTTAGTGGATCGTGAACCGCCGAATCCACCGATTGTATCTATGGAAACCATTTGAAACGATCTTGTTGCTGGACCGAGATGTGACATCAGACCAATTTTAGTATGTTTTCTTGTTTTGTTCTGTATGCAAGTTTCGCAATTCTTACAAGCTTTCTCAATATTCTTCGATATGGTTTTTGCGGTATAGTAAGGCAGTGTTTTGCTCTGCATTTGTCTTATGCCTATGTGGTAAAATTCTCTATGAATATTCTCGACTAAGTTGTGACAAAACGATTTTCTTTCTTTCTTTCTTTCTATAATATAGATCATTCTCGAATATTAAATGATTTTTGCTATTTTCTAAATTTTTGTTATATTTTTGGTCTTGTTTGATGTCGTCTAGTTGTGTTAGATTAACAATTTCCAACATTTCTTCTTCGCCGTCTTGAGGCTCTAGTACTGCCTTTCTGCTTAAACAATCTGCTTCCAGGTTCTCTTTTCCCGGACGGTATATTATTTCAAAGTCGTATTGTGATAAATAATAAGTAAGGTCCACTAATTCCTCGTCTGTTCTGGCTTTAATATTCATTCTCTCTAGCGGTTTATGATCCGAAAATACTTTGAAGCGTTTTCCCATGAGGAAGTGTTGCCAATACTTCACTGCTTCTTTTATTGCTAGGCATTCGAGGTAAACAGCCTTTTTCTTTTTTGGGATTGATTTAGTTTCTTTGAAAAGTATGCTATTGGTTTTTCTATTTTTGTAGTGCCATTCAGTTGTGGTTGTTTCATTACAGCTCCTACACCTTGTAAACTCGCGTCTGTATAAATGTGTACTGGTAGTTCAGGATCAAAAACTGCTAGTACTGGCTGCTGGCAAAAGAAATTCTTCATGTATTCGAAGGCCTTTTGACATTCTGTTGACTAAGTAAATTCTTGAACTTTTCTTAATTAATTATGTAGTGGTACCAGAATAATGGAAATTTTCGGTACATATTCATTATAAAAATTGATCTTTCCTAAAACTTGTCGTACATTTTTCCAATTTTTTAGAACCGGAAGATTTCGTATTGAGATTAGGTTATCATTTAGTGGTGAAATCGAGTTATACCCTATTTTATGTCCTTAGTATTGTATGGATTCCAACGCAAATGTGGATTTAGATAGTTTCAATCGAAATCCTTCATTTATTATTGCTTCTAGTAATCGCGATAGAAGATCAATTTGTTCTTCGAAGGTTTTTGAAAAAATCTAATTAATGGTAGGATTAGTAGTTTTTTGGATCATTATCACTGAACTCTACTTCTAGTGTGGAGTTGTTTATCTGCCTTGTTTTTACTTCATTGTTTTTTTTTATCCTTGAACCAGCATTCGGTTTCGGAGTGGAATCTAGTGCCTTTGTTTTTATTCTTACAGATTTCCCAAGGTATTTTTTCAATTTTATCTTTGTTGTTGATTTTATACTTTATTGTATCTGAAGTTTTCTTAGATGATAAATGTTCTAATTTACCTATTTCATTATAAAGGTCTTCAGTTTTCTTCAATTTTTCTCTGTCAACTCTAACAGCTACGACAATTGGAAGGCCAGTTGCGATCAGATCAATTAATGTTCCATTATCAATGGATTTGCGTACTTCTAATAAAAGTTTTTCTTTTCTTAGCGCATAATCAAGCTAATAGGCTGATTGATATTTAAATGACATTGCATATCTTATTAAAGACCAGCCTTTGCTTGAAAATTTATCGCAATTTTTTTTCACAGTCTTCCAATTTTTCTTCGATAGTGAGTTTTAAAAATTTGCTTCTATACCAATCTGTAGCCGCTTTATTCATGAATGATTTTAAAATCTCAATTTTTTTTGTCATTTTCTGTTACATGAATCTTTCGCATTCTTTGTCAAAGCTATCTATCCATTGATTCGCATTTAAATTTTTTCCAATTAATTGCACTAAGAATAGCATCGAACTTAATATAGAAAGATGTTAATTTATCATGTTTAATATGATTTCCATTACACTTATTCTGTTAGCAACAAAAATTTGAAACATGTGAATACTACAAAAGATCTTGGCAAATCGTTTGAAAAGTCTCTAAATTTAGCTACTCACTTATCCATAGGTTCATGTCTGGTTCAAGTTCACTCAGTTGAGAATGAAAACCTGATCATTGATCAAGTGAGTAAATGTGCGGGCGAGACATGATGTTGATCGCCATGTTCTCCAAATGAACCGAAATAATCTAGAAAGGAGTTCTCTAACAAACTTTGCCCATAGTTATGAATTGGAATGTTGTGGGACTGCTTTGCTTTTTAACATCAAACGAACGACCTTTGAGGGCAACACGAATAATTTCTGAATAAAATCTACATGACTATTAAAAACAATAGTAAAAATAATAATACTTTAAATAGCCATAATGATAGTGAGACATTACACTAAGTGAAATAAGTCTGAGCGTTTTTATAAGAATATATTTTGCAATTGTAAAAATATTTTACACTTTTGTTTGATAAGTACCGTTGAAAGTGTCCGATTTCCTTAAGCATTGATTGTTGCAAGTGTAAATCAGATTGCAAAAAAAATTAAATTACTAAGCATTTAATTTTGTTAATTATTGATTGCCAGAAGTGCGAATTTGTTTTTTTCATTGACAACTCCAACGAAGTTGACATAAAGTTTCGTTCGTAAGATATCATGTGCGACAGAAATACCTTGGATGTGTCAAAACAAAACAAAAAACTACCGAAGTTAACGTTAAAAAATAAAAATACATGATCACAAATTTACATATGTTCCAATATTGCGCTGTCATAAAATTCCTCGTACAAAAGTGAGAAAACAAAAGGATTTTGAAGAAATGCTTTCACCGGTGACGGTATATCGTCTGTCTCACCTGTTCAAACAGGATTGAGAGTCTCTGGAAGATGACCTCCGCTTGGGATTACAGCTGTCACGGAGAAAAATATCACAATAGTAAAAAATCGCATTTGAGGATCGCAGAAAAAAATTTAACACATATAAGTAGAATTGAACCTCAATAAAGATTGAACTTGGAACAATTTGCATACTCATTCGCATATTAATAAAAGTTCGGGACACATTGGGTGCCAAAATTGCTCACACCGTTCAAAAACAGTGGCCAGTTGGAACTTCACTAGAATTTTTCAACTTTTTGGAAGGATGGTATCGCCACAATCTGTACCCGCATTTTCACTGTTGTTGAGACATTGGTTCAACAGTCTGATCCAGAATCAAAACAAGCGTCAATTCAATTGATGGAAAAGAAGAATAGCCGCGGAAGAAATTCATGGTAGAAAAGCAAACTTCAAAACTCTGATCACGTTTGTCTGGAAGTCCGAAGAAGTCTTGCTTCCAAAAAAGCTAAGATTATTATGGTGCACGTTCGAAAAAACTTGGAAGTTTGTTGGAAAAAAGAAGCGGCAAAATCATCACAGAAATCCACAATATACCAGTTCACACGCCACACATTGTGAACAAACCATGAGATGAGCTGGTTTCAAAGAATTTAGCGATGCGCTCTGCAGCCTGGACCTACCTTCAAGTAATTACTACTATTTTAACAATTTGAAGAAAAACTAACGAGGAGAAAGATTTGAGGATGATGGCTACTGCACAGGAATATTTTGCAGAGAAAGATAAAGACTATTTTCTAAACGAATACATGGCATTTACCCAAGATATGATAATTAATTTGATATTTAGGGAGACTCGATTGCCAAATGATTTTTTAGGTTCTATCTAGACTGGTAATGCTCTAAGCTCAAAATTTGTTCCCGCGTACATCCATTGAAGAATTTGCATGAATTATCGCTGGGTGGTTGTGTTTTCCTTATAAAATTATCTTAACATATCTTATTTAATGAATTTGGAGGTTTCTTTTCTTAACATTTTCTTAACATTATATATTAACATCCTGTTGAATTTACTTTGGAAAATTACCATGTAAAAACAAACACTTGAAAAAATTGAAATTGGAATTGGAAATTCATTACCGAAATTCACGTTCTGTGCGCCAAACTTAATTAAGCACTTCGTCCAGTTCATGGTGCTCTGAATCGTCAATACGATGGGTGGGTTTATGTTTATCAAACAGGAGCTCGTTCAGTGCGTACCGAGGCAGCTATCGTTGCAGCAGACAGGGTTGCCATGTTGGGGGTTTTCACCCCCATTTTGGGGTATTTTACATACCTTTGGGGAGAAATTGGGGGTCAGTTAATCATATTTTCATTTTGGGGGTGAAATGGGGGTTTTTCAAATTAATCAATTGTTTGCAAAATGTAATTTATGAAATTTGATTCACTTATTGCACACTAAAAATAATTTTTATTGTGCCATTCGAAGACTTCAAGTATTGGCATATCCAGCAAATTATCATTGATACCATGGAATTCATTAATGTGAGGCAGAAATTCCTGGGATTCCCCTGATGGGCAAAATCAAACGACAAATGTATGTAGGCAAACACCCTTCAAAGTATAAAAGGGAAGTCAGCTCTAGTTCGTTAAGGCAACGCAAATCATGTTAGCGCGTGTTCCATTTTATCTTTAAATTTTAAATAAATTTTTATAGATTTATTTGTTTCAACCCATCTACAATTTAAGAATATCGTTTATTTTTACATATTTCAACAAAGTACACATGAAACTCCAAAAATATATTAAAAGTTTTTCTTTAATTTCATTATGCTGCTACTTGTGTTAATTTTAAGTCTCGAAAGTATATGTTCTATTTTGACTTTAACTCACTATGAAATACAGATGAAAATTTTCTTGTTACATATAGTTATTTGACAACAGTTTTTGCTAATAATCAACGTTTTTTGTATGAACTTTGTAAAAAAGATTGCTCTCAAATTATTTGGGTTTTTTTAAAAGAATTTCGTCCGATTTGGGGGTTTTTATTGAAGTTTTTGGGGGCGAAGAGTGAGAAAAACCTGGTAACCCTGGCTGCAGAGGGTAGTGTGACTGAAGATCTGAATTTATCGATTCGACGCCATTCTCAACAACCTAACCTCTGTCCGTCCACTACATGGATAATTTTGAGGAAATATCTTGGAATAAGGCCCCAAAAAATTAAATAGTATAGCAATTGAAGCCGTTTGTATCGTACGTTCAGTGAATGGGCTGAAAATGAGTTGTAAATTTAACAGCATTCCTGGCTTAATGGGTTTGCAGGTAAGCAAGATTACCGTTTTGGTGTGAGAATAATTCTCAAAAATCTTTGAAGCCCTATCATTGTAGTCACTGTATGGTGCATTTGCCATGACAGCAGCAATTTGATTCCTTTCTTTTTCAAATCTGAAGACGGAACCAATGTTACCGTTATTGTCGAAATAAGGCAGATATGCAGGAAAAAACTGTGCAATATTGAACCGACAGGATGGCCTTGCTAAGATGCAGTCGAATCAAAGTTGTAACTGCAAAATCAGGGTTCTGAATTTGGTGTCGAACAAATAGAGTTGAAACATTCGTTTCGAGATGGTTACAAGCGGGAGCACCAGAGACATCAATGATATCGGCAATCAGTGATATATGTAACTTGGAGGAGTTGCAGAGGTTAATCAGAAACCAGTAAAAGCATTGCAAAGTTCGGTACAAGAAGGAGTATTTTGAGTTAAATGCCGATACGTTGGCGAACAAATGGCCATTATGCAAAGAGTGTCACTACGAAGTGAAAACAAGCATGGCGACTAAATGATGGAATTTAAGGATGCAAAATCGTTGTACGAAGAGTACATGGCTCTCCTCAAGTCAAGCGTTAAAGAGTATGAGCCTTCATGCAAGAGCACAGGCTCGCAAAGAGGTTCCAAAACCTACCAAGGTAATGATTTACGATTAGATCGGATCGTAATCCCTTCATTCCAAGAAAACTACACCAATTGGAAGCCAAGTTTCTTTCCCCAATAAAAATGAGAGACTTAGCGCAGTGCAAAAGAGGCATTATCTTTGTTCGTCAGTGTCGGGCGAAGCTGAACAATTCATCAAGCACTTGTGCATTACAGGCAGCAATTACGAAGCGGCTTGGGCTTTGATGTGCAAACTTTACGACAACAAGCGCGTAGCCTCAAATGCATTAATGAAGCTACTTTGAGGCATCAAACACACAAGTCCTAACAGCAACAATGGCATATGCTCAACATTACAAACTATGTGTTGAATAGTAAAGGCTTTGGCAGAAAATCTGTATGATGTATTACTTACTTGTCATTGGTGCATCTTCTTTCGAATGGCAGAAGTACATTGGGGCTTCTAACGAAATTGTGACAATAACATAGTTTTTAATTTCTAACTCAGTTCTTAGCATCGAAAAACGTCCAAAATATGGCGTTCATATCGTAAAAGTAGGCAAGATTGACTTGTTTTAAACCTGTGACGGAATTCATGACACACTGCAGTGTTCAAAGCTTCATGAGGTTGAGGTGAAAAACAGGATCGAACTAGTTAAAAAGTACAAGTTCAGTTCAGTTTTTTACGCAGGAACCATGCATTAGCTGCATGTCCATCAAATAACGGATGAAAATCATGCAATAAAAGCAACATATTTTGTTGTATATCAAACAACAGGTAGCTGAAGTCATTTTCAAGGGTGATAACCCACCACATCGGCCCTTAACGCTGTAATTAAGAGAATCAAGTCTGGTGCTGCTAGCTACAGCCATCATTAAGGTGAGGACAATATATGGAACTTTCTTGCCATCTAGAGTGCTAATTTATCAGGGTTCGCAGCTATAGGTCATCATTGAAAAGGCAGTTCAACAGTTAAGCTTGAACCGCAAGTATGCCAAAGTTTATATCCGCGGTATAAGCAGCCAACGAACCTTAGCTCGATGAATCGCCAACAAAGAATTCAAGCAATGAAAATCAACCTACTATATCTGCATTTTAATTTTCTTATACTTGCCAAAATAACAAGTGAAATTCCTCAATGCGGGATAAATCCCTCCCTAGTGGGCAACATTCCCGATCTCGCTGTTCAGGCTGACTACAAGCCAAGCATCATTGATATACTTCTTGAAACCGACGTCTACGGAGGCCTAGTCTTACCTGGGCTGAAAAGAATCTCCAATTGGCAACTGAATGCTCAGAACATAAAGCTCGGTTGAAATATTTCAGGACCAAGAATTCATGTCACCATGATGAGTAAACCTTACCTGTATAACAACTAAAAGAAATTCTGGGAATTGAATGAAAAGGTTTCAGCTGAACAATTAGGCCCTGCGTAGTCAGGCTTCGAAGCACACTTTTCACAAACCACGCGTCCAGACACAGATATTGGGAGATGTACTATTCGTCTTTCGTTTAGGAAAGAGATAAATCCCAGTGAGCCATTGGCACACAACAGGCAGGATGCGATTATAACAACTGAAGGAAGAAAGGCTCGAATTTAACCTTGACTTAGAGGCGAAGTACAATCAGTTCCTTCAAGAATAACTGGAGCTAGGGCACATAGACAAAATACCAACAAAAGTAATTTTTGATCAACTGTCCTATTATTTTTAACATTATGCTGTTATTAAGGATAGCAGCACAACTACTAAAGTACGGGTTGTGTTTGATGCATCACGTCAAACGTTCAAGAGAATGGCATTGAATTTTTTTTTTATTAACAGTGAATTATACATAATAATAAGAATTAGACCATTAGATGGTCTCTAGCTTATTATATTACAACTCTTAAAGCTAGTGATTTAGTCTTGCCCATTGCAAATGTGCCAGAAGTTGATACAACATTATAATAGCATACAATGATTTTGGTGGTACTGTGAATGTGATCCATCATCCTCGACTATTCAGCTAATGTTAATTGATGCCAGCTTTTCCTTTATGCCTCTTCTGAAGTCTCTGTACAATTAATATAAGACAGATATTCCGATAATGTAAGTTAGTATGATTAATGTGGTTTTAATTTGAAAGGACACTATGTCTACTGAGTTGACAACCACCGAGTTGACAATTTATCCGGTGTTATCTATTTTGATTTCTTTCGTTTGATAGCTGCTCGTTGTAATGTGCCTTTGGATGTGTGATTCGTGGTAGATATATGCCTGGTACCCGGTCAAATCATCTCAGGAGCGAATTACTATTTTTGTTGCACTGATTAGGAAGTAATATTGCTAATTCAGTTGGTGGTTCCGTGTTTAGGTATCTTGAGCATGAAGTAATATTGCATACTTGTTAATGCATTGTTTGAAAAATATCATCGAAAAGTATAAGTATTGGGTTAGATAGTGGGTCAAGATGTTCTTACTCACTATGTTGACAAAGTAAGAGGAATTTTACGTTTTAATCGAGCGAACTTATGTGCGGTAAGAATATTGTTGGCTAATGTATTTGGGAGGTTTTGCAATCTATTTTTGTAATTATTGCTGAATTTTACTATTTCTTCATAGACTGTATCTATTTTTACATCACGTTGTATGATTGAATTTTTAACGTATCTTGGTGCTCCAAGAATTGATCTAAGTATTTTAGTTTGCATACGATGGATGATGTCAATGTTGGATTTTTTGGCTGAGCCCCAAAGTTGAATACCGTATGTCCATATGGGTTTTAGGATAGCTTTGTAAATTAGGATTTTTGACTCCAGGTTGAGTTTATATTTTTTGTTCAAAAGCCAGTAGAGTTTGTTAAATTGTAATTTCAGTTGTTTTCTCTTTTTTTCCATATGATTTCTCCAGGTAAGCCTACTATCTAGATGTAACCCGAGATATCTTACTGATTTTGATTGGGGTATTGAGGCGCCATTAATGGTTAAGGCCTTGCATGATTGCTTTCTAAGGGTAAAAGTTATTTGCTCAGTTTTAGTTTCGTTTATTTTAATTTTCCATTTGTTTGCCCATTCCATGATATTATTGACATATTCTTGTAGTTCTCTACATGCGGTTGTAGGGTTAACGTGTGTGTAGAGTATGGCTGTGTCGTCAGCAAAAGTTGAGGTTATAAAATTTCTTTTAATTGGGAGGTCAGCAGTGTAGATTAGGTACAATATTGGGCCTAGAACACTTCCTTGTGGTACCCCGGCTTTTATGGGGTAGGAGTTACTAGAGCATTCTGCATAGATAACTCTGAAAGTTCTATTTTCCAGATAGCTAAATAGTATTTTGTGTATGTTAGGGGGAAACGCTTTGGCAAGTTTATATTTTAGACCTTCATGCCAAACTTTGTCAAACGCTTGGGCGACGTCTAGGAATACTCCAACGCAGTATTTTTTTCCATCAAGTGCGGTATTGACTTGGCTAATTTTTCTATGAACCTGCTCGATTGTACAGTGATGATTTCGAAAGCCGAATTGGTGGTCGGGTATCAGTTCCTTTTCCATTAAGATTGGTTTCATCTTGCTCAAGAGGAGTTTTTCGAACATTTTTGATAGGATTGGTAATAGACTTATGGGTTAATATGACTCGACTTTGGTTTTATCCTTGTTTGGTTTAGGTATAACAATGACTTGCGCATTTTTCCATGTGGATGGGAAGTGGTTAATGCGAAGCACTGCATTGAATATATAAAGTATTGCTTTTCTTCCTGATTTGGGGAGATTCTTAAGTATTAGGCCTGTGATGAAGTCGTGACCAGCGGTTTTCCTCGAATTCAGTTCTTTAACTGTTTGTGTTAATTTTGTGAGAGGGAATTTAATTGGCTTTGAAGCCTGAGTATCTTTGATTGTCGGTAATGGTTCTGGAGTCATGAATTCTTCGTTTGGGGTAAAAACCGCTGATAAATGGGTAGCAAACGCTTCGGCTTTTTGGGAATTGCTCGTTATCCACATCCCTTTTGTATCTCTGAGAGGTGTTTGAGGCATGATTGGTTTTTTAATACTTTTGGTGACTTTCCATAGTGAGTAGTTAGTGTCTTGAGTGTAGTCTAAGTTGCGAATGAAGTCTTGGATTTCTTTTTTTTCTGATAGTAGTTTTTGTTTGAGTTTCTTTATGGCGTCGTTAAGGGCTTGTTTTGCCTGTGGTGACCTTGTTTTCTGCCACACTGACTTCGCCTTCCTTTTGTTGCGGAGTAATTCCAAGACACCCTGGTTGGTTATAGTTTGAATTCTTGCGGTCGTTTCCTTTCGATTATGCGGGGTAGCTGATGCTGCGGACTCGTATATTGTTATTGTTAAATAGTTTATAGCATTGTCTATTTCATTTGTAGTTTTGAGGGAGATGTTTGGGTTAAAACTGGCGTTGAATATGCTTCGGAATTTGTTCCAATCTGTTCTAGGGTTGGTTAGTTTGTCGGGTGGTGTTGAGAGTGTGGGGGTACTTGCCAGTGAGAATATTGTAGGGGAGTGATCTGAAGATAAATCATTTGTGGTTAAGGCAGTGATCTTGGTTGGGTTTAAGTTTTTAAAGATGCCAAAATCAATTATATCTGGAATTTTTTTAGGGTCTGTGGGCCAGTATGTAGGAGTACCCCCTGAGAGGCAATGTAGCCCGTTTTTGTACAAGGAAGATAAAAGTTGTTTTCCCTTTGGGGTTGTTAGTCTGGATCCCCAATGTGGAGATTTTGCGTTGAAGTCTTCCGCCGCGAAGAATCTGGGGCCTAAAGTTCTGAAGAAATCATTGAATTGCATTGTGTGAATTGTTTTTTTTAGGGGGGCAGTAAATCAAGGCAATGATAAAGTTTCTGTTGTTTACGTTGACCTGGATTGTAGGTTAATGAAGGTTATCGAGAGGTGCTTGTATTAAGGGTTCGTGTTTTATTCTGTTTTTGATGAGAATGGCAGTTCCACCATGCGATTTGTCCTCTGGGTGGTTCCTCCAATAGCAAGAATAATCTCTTACTTTGAAGTTATTTTTGCTAGTGAGATGTGTCTCGGAAAGAAGCATGATGTCTACGTTGTTGTTATTTAGAAACAATTCTAATTCTAGCTTATAACACCATAAGCGTTCCATTGAGCTATTATTAGTGTGCTCATGGTGAAACATAAAATTTCTATCTGTTTGTTAAGTGTAGCTTGCATGTGGTGCATAGTGGTTGTTAATTGTTGGAAATTGTTAGTGAGGGTTAGTAGGATTTGAAGGATATTACCTTGATCGTCATTAGTATTTGAGCGCGGGTTGGATTTCAAGATGTTAGCATACGAACCATGAGCATTGCTGGGTGGAAGAGTCGAGAGATGATTGATCATTGCTGGTTGAGTTTCTAATTGCTTATTATTATAGGCTGTGAACTTCATCTTTAGGGTTGAGTGTTGTCCTATAGGGTTTTGTCGTTTACGAATGAAGCTATACACTGGGCATCCTCTGTAATTGGCCGCGTGGTTCCCATTGCAGTTACTACATTTTTTTATGGTTGTATTTGTTTTTTTCCTTGTTGTAGTTTATAGTTAGATGTAGCTCGCCACAAACTACACAAACAAGTTTCAGCTTGCAGTATTTTTTTGTGAGGCCGAACTCTTGGCAGTTCTGACACTGTATTGGTCCCTTGTTTTTGTACGGCTCATCCACCGTTATTTTCCTGTGGAGCACATATCTTACTTCGTAAATAGGGTGCGGTTTACCTTTTGGTGGTTTACTGGCTTCTAGGGGTAAGCTCGATTTTAAACATTGGTTGAGGCTCCTTGTATCGGTTGATAACATTGTGTTCTTTCTTTACTTCGAAACCTTGAGCCTTGAGATCTTCGATTATCTCTTTTGGGTCCACGTTAGGGTCAATTCCTTTTAGTATGACTTTAAGTCCTTTGGCACTTTTTAGTTGGTACGTGTAAAATGGTTTTTTTATTTTTTTCCAGCCAGTTGAATACTTGCGTATAGTGTACCTCCTGAAGTAGTTGGATTTTTGTCTCCTTGATGTTGCCTTTCTTAAGGTCTACAATGTAGAATTCCTTTTTTCCCACTATATTTTCAATCTCGTGGATGAGACTGTTACTGCTAGTTTCTCTAACATAAATTGGTGGAGGCTTGTACTTTTGGATGGTATTCATTGAAATTCGGTCATTGTTCTCTTCTCCGAGTATAGCATAGTAGTTGCTAGTAGATGGAGTGTCTTCTCTTGACACTTTGGCTGCACGAGTGTCGGAACCATGAGGGCTCCTTTTTCTTTTTTCCACAATAGTTATATAACGTTCTAAGCCAGTTTGTATTTTAATATCACTGTTTCTCTTCACTTCAATCATATTATCCACTGAGTGTTTGTAACTATGTAACTGTTGTTTATAATAGCATTGTTGCTAACTGGGTCACAACGATCATTCACTTGAGCATTTTTCGATAGCTCGTGCAATACGCGGTTTATGTGCGTATACAGGGAAGACTTTTGTATAAAGTTTGCGTAACTGTAAGCACTTTTCACTTTGCGTGAATAAACAACATATACAGTTACTTGTACGGTAAGTTGTACTTTGTGCTTACACACTTTACACACTGAAGCTATTTGAGTTGCGAATTATTAAAACACGTCCGTCCTCGATGGAACTTTGATGAAGGATGACATTGAATGACTTACTTAAAGTAGCCCCACTATTGAAAGCGTCCTAGAATCATTTTTCTTTACTGTTGGCTGCATAAAATAGCGATGAATGGTGACATCAAAAATGTACAGGCAAGTGCAAATTGATCCCAAAGATCGCTACTACCTGAGGTCTGGCGACTAGCCACTCTAGGTCCAATCAGGCACTATTGCATGAATACCGTCACTTATGTCACGGAATTTGCATCTTATGAAGCAGCTAAGATTACCTTAAAATGAGAAATTTCAGCACGAGAACGCTTCTGAAGTCGTTATGAACGACTTCTATGCGGATGATGTTCTGACCGGTTCTAGCGGTATAAGCCAAACAATCTCGTTACAAAAGGGGATTCACCAATTTATAAGCATCTCAAGAGTTTAGTATCCGTAAGTGATCCTCGAATTTTCCAAAGGTACTGGAATCGATACCAGAGAAAAACCGCATTCTACCTGGTCCGATTGCAATAAACTTTGAAATTACAATTGAAGTATTGGACCGTCAATGAAATCTTCAATAAGACGTGTTCACTTTCAAAGTTTCTCTACCTGAACTTGAGGGGCAGAAAGGTGACAAAAATGTAAGTAGCATCTAGCATTGCCAGTTCATTTGGTCCTTTGGGTTGGCAACAACCTTTTATGGTCGAAGGAGAGATTATTTTGCATATATTATATTGGGATGATGCATAGGACATCACTTGTGACAGGAAGAAATATCTCTCGTACTGTCAAGCTCTGGAAAACATAAGCACTCGCTTTTTATCTGACACACACGATAAACAAATTGAAACCATGCAGTTGTCATATATGTAACGATGGTCAGCTCCCTAAATGAAGTTAGAATTCACCTACTGACATCGAAAACAAAGATAGTTCCATTCAAGGTACAAAGCATTCCTCGTGGAGATTTATGGCACCGTATTACTGTCCAAACTTATGCGAAAGGTGAAATATGCGTTAATTGTGAATGATACAATGAAAATCCATTATTGGACTGACTCCACTATTGTATGGGCATATTATTGTCGGAACATCCGAAGAAGTCGTATGTAGCAACAGAGTAAGTGAAATTAATTCACACACTAAATCATCCCAATGACGGCACGATGAGTCCCAATACAATCCAGCCGACTGCTCAACGCGAGGTTTAGCCCCGGCAATACTCATCAATCACGAGCTATGGTAGAAGGGAGCGGAGTGTTTCCATTGTCAACACCTAGCGTAAACACTTCCAGCGACCTAGAGAAGCAAGAGCCTAAGGTACATCTTACCAGTACCACGCATGAATCTAGTGAAATATAACCGTCACTGGAGAACGTAAGCCCCGAGCTCCAGGTTTCATCCATAGCATCAATCTTTTTGAAATACTCGGACTACTAAAAGCTTATACTAGTGGTCGCCAATTGTCTAAGGTTCAAATTTCATGATTGTTTCCCACAGTTCTTATCAGTCCACGAATTGCAGAGAGCAAAGCGAACATATGCTCGTCTATCGCAAAAGGCTTTTTTCTAAGAGAAAGTCCGCCACTTGTATCGTCGCCAGTTGATTTCATCTACGTCAAAACTACTTCCCTTTGCTCCGTATCTTGCTGTAGGTGCACATTAGCGACAAAAATAATCGTGACGCTGCATCATTTCTATCTGCGTCATTTTGGCTGACAATGCACACTTGCGTCCTATCGTCGATTTGACAAATAGTTGACAGTTTATCAAACCGAAATGAGTCGCTCATTAAGAACATTGTGTTACAAATGATGCTGCGTCATGTGTTCACTGCTCAATATACGCCAATGAAAATGGTGCAACGCGAATAGGCGATATCTATCTGCGTCCCACAGAACCGGCGTCCCACTTGACAACTATCCGAAAGGACGCGAACGCTCGATAGGTGTCCGTGGCATGTGTGCATCGCTTCATTTGTGTCTATGTACTTCTTCCTATTGGCTTCAACGTGACACAGCGTCACGATTACTTTTGACGCCAGTGTGCACCCACACTTAATGCTGAATGAATAATCAGGGTGGGCGAACGATTAAAAACACCGATGGAAGTGAGTCGAGAAAATATCCCATTATTATCAGCGCGCCTTATCCTCTCTGGGTTATCAAGGTAGCCAGGGCATTTCATTTCAGAACCCTCCATTGAAGTAATCAACTTACAATAGCAGCCATAAAAGATCAGTATTGAATACCTCAAGTTCCAAAGTTGGTAAAGAGTTTCAATCACATATGCTTGATATGCTTTAACCCAATTCAGAGCGTTCATCAAGATAGGATAAGACATTGCTGGACGCATTCGCATATTATGGTCTCCCGGAAGAGGTCCCATATCTACAAAATCTTATATAGCATTGATCATTTGCGTATCCACGAAGGCAATGCATCTAGAAGTAATCATTGACATCACCTGCAAAGCATGTATTGCTGCAATAAAACGATTTTTGTCCAAAACAGGATTATGCAGTGACATATACAGCAATTGTGGCACCAACTTCGTTTGAGTCAATCAAGAAATAAAGGCCCAGTTTGCACAACTGAAAGGACCCACTCAAGTATATCTCGCCCAAGAACAAATAAACTGGCACTTCAACCCACTAGCCAGTCCACACTTTGTGTGACTGCGGAAAGCTGAGGTGAAATCAGTGAAAGTGCAACTAACTAAAACTATCGGACACAATTGGTTAACATTCAAGAAATGTATACGATTTTAGCTGAGATCGAGGCAGTATTGAATAATCATATTCTAGTGCCAATATCTACTGACGTCAACGATGCGCAAGACCGAACGCCAGGACACTTTCTCATCGGATAATCAATAACATCTGTACCACAGAAACCTACTAGTGAAGATGTTAAGCTTCTAACAAAATGGCGCCTTACCACTGCCTTAGTCCAAATCTTCTGCAAAGGTTACGCTACGGAATATCTGGCAAAAACCCGAAAGAGACCCAAAGTGATGCAATTCCATGACAACTTATGTATCGGACAACTAGTGCTAATCAAAGGTTAAAATCATTCTTGAGTTGTGTGGTCGTTGGCAAAGATAATCAAAAACGAACCCATGTCAGGACGGCCTAGTGAAAGTGGGCGTCTACCTGAACGGTCCAAAGTAAAGATATGCCTAATTCCCATATCCGAAGCAGAGGAAGAAGCCACGAGGCAAAAGGAGCATGTGGTGACAAATTGCATATCAAACCAGGACCAACGACCAGTCTGCGGTTCCCGTAGAAGAAGCTTCAATGCGATACAATAAAGCTAGATCGAAGAAGAACCCTCTTTCGTACTCGGGTTTGCTTATATTTTTGCTTGCTGTCCACCACAGGCATTAGCATCCTTCCAATCAAAAGCCCTTAAAGTCCACACGGTCCACTTCCCAGTAATATCCACATAAAAATCAAAAATATTAAACACAATAATAATGAAAATAATGCTACTTTAAAGAATAATAATGATAAAAACTCATTACAGTAATTAGAATGAGCAATCGTATCATCTTATCCATTAATCAAGCCAGCTCCTAGATGGATGGGGTCGTATCGAATCTCCTCGCGAATAAATAGGAGGAGGAACTGGTTACAATGCCTTTTCTACGTAACTCGTTACATTCATATCAACGCTTGAAAGAAAAAAGGGCACCAGCGGAAATTTTGCCGACATTGGGATCTATTGAATTTAGATTTTGTTTTTACGCCGACTGAAGCAATTTTACCGCGCGATGGCCATTTTGAATAGTTGCGTCCAAAATTTTCATGATTGCTGCAAAATCACTGAACCTATGTTTTATGCATTTCACATATAACATAATTATTTCTTATTTTGCAGTTGATCTTGATTTGATGAGGACTTAAAATATCTGATCTCGAAAAGCAGGAATTGAAAGCGCAAAGTATATATATGAGACTTTTCCAGAAACCAGGGTAGGTGAAATTATAATATACTTATATAATATTACTCTTATGAACATTTTTTCAATACAAATTTTAGAATCATGAAAAATGTACTTTTTTGTTCAATAGGATATCTTTGAAATATTTTACCTGTCAAGGCAAAATTTAAATTTGATTGGAAAAAAATTATTAAATTTTGAACAGTTTTCTCATTAAAATAAAAAAAACAGTACTGTGAAAATTATTAAAAACCTGCTTAAATTATACAAATATTGATACGCTTTGATTGGCATAGCGGCAATGTCTTTAGAAAAAGAGACATCAGCCCGAGCAGGGTTTGCTAGCAGTGGAAACAATGCCAAGCGTCGGCCAAGCCTTGGCGTACAACGAACGGCCAACGGTCAGCTGCCAGTGCTGGCCCAGTACTGGCTGAGTGCTGGCTGACTACTGGCCCAGTAGTGCATTCGAGTGCTGACCCAGTGCCAACCCTCATCACTGGCGATTGGCACTGACCCAATGCTTGAAGCCATTATACTGAAATATAACAATTCAGGATACAAGCAGAATAATAAACGATTTAAAGGAAGTTCACTGGTGAACTTCAGTCCAAGTTTGTTATATTAATAAGTATTGCATAGTTATACTGCGCGAATGTTTAGTATTGCATCAATAATGAAATGTAAAGTGAATGGCAAAGAAAACATGTCAAAAATCATTGCATTATTTGAAGAACTCATAGTTCATATTGATTGAACGCATAAACGTTCATTTTGAGAGTGTAGGCTGAACAGTATTCCATTTCGTAGTCGTCGATAATTCGAAGAAATGTGTTGCAGGTGAAGGTAAATGGCACGAAGGTCACACTATTCTTTGTTCTTAGAACGAACACACTAATATACAAATTTTTATTGTTCATTTTTACTCCCGAATTGCTTTTGACAAGAACTAGAAGTGTCCCTTGAAAACAAGCGAGTATGTTTTCAAGGGTATTTTAATATTTTTTTTTGACGTAGTACTAAATTTTGGATATCGTAGCAAGTTTCTCTTCCAAACTATATTGAATAGTTTTTAACAAAACCAGAAGACGTTTAAGATGATTTTGAATTCTTTTTGAAGCGTCTTCTTGTACAAAAAGATTTGTTCGATTAAATCAAATTTCGTCAATTGAAAAAGTTAACCATATGTTTTCTGATAGAAATATTTGTTGAACTAATTGACCATATTTCGACCAAATTAATTTTGTTTGCAAAAAAATTCTGACGAGAAATCTTTCATCAAGCTTTCATTGAAACTTTTCATTTGGACTAAAAAGCATTTTTTTGGTCTAGTTTGATATGAAATTTTTTTTCTTAATACAAAACTAACAAACTTCGGCTGAAAAGAATTTTTGAACTACTAGATCTGTGAACAATCATAACTTTTTGTTGATCTAGAAATGCGAACGACCTACGAAAGACTGGCAAAAAAAATTCTGAATGCAGAGGCCTTTTTCATTTGCACTTTGGCAATTGTTCATCATACAATTCAATTAATTGCAACGCAGTCGACTTTAAAGAAGAGACTTTTTGTTTTATTCATGGAATTTTCAATTCTATTCTCAATTTTTTAAATAGAAGTTCAACTGATAGACGTCCCATCGTAACAATGCGGCGGAAGTTTTATTTATTTTGTCCTTGGCGTCATAATTGAGCATAGATAAAAAAAATTTAGATGGATGGCCCAGAATTTTATAAAACTGCATTTTGGTCATGTTTGCTGGACATAACATCTTCGTGCGAGTTGTACTTTTCGAGATATTGATAAAAATGTCTTCTTTTCAAAAATTGCATTCATATCCACAACTATACGGACAACTGGCACATTCCGTGTCTCAAATAAGCGACATTAACGACTATTTGCAATGCAAATGCCACGTTACAACGCTCAGTGAGCACTCAACGAGTGTTGCCTTTTTCCAGCGCTCCCACAATGCTGGCAAGATACCACATTACAACGCTCAGCCGATATTCAGCGAGTAGTGTCATTCTCCAGCGCTCCCCCAATGCTGGCAAGATGCCACGTTACAACGCTCAGCCGACGGTCACCCGAAGCTCATTCCCGCTCATTCTCTCATCGATGCTTGGCTGACGGCTTACTTTCCAATGTGTTCGAATATGTGGATGTAAATTCTTAACTGTTTCTATGGCTTCGACGCTACAGCGCTTGCTTTGTGCGATGGACGTCGCGGGTAGAATCCTCATTGGCAAAGGCGATACATCACTCACATATCAATTGAAAGCCGGTTCGTCTTATTCACATGCCGGGCGACAGATTTTATATGAGAATGATATTTCCATACAAATTTCCGTGGCTCTTGTCGCCACCAATTTGGTTTTGCCATTGGACTGCTGGCGGAGTAACAAATTCGTTGTATGCCAGTACTGCGCTAGTACTGAGCCAGTGCTGCTTGTGGGTCTTGGCCCAGTACTGGCATACAACGTCCGCTCGTAGTTATCATCCAGCACTTATATGTTACAGGGCCAGCGCTATGTGGCGCTCAGCCAGCACTGGTCCAGTACTGGGCCAGTTGTCCAACCGTGTTCGGGAGATAATATTATCCGTCTCAACCGCCCACGGTGACTTTTAATGGTTATTTATTTAATTTTTTCTAGTCAAAAATTTTACTAGTTTTTTACAAGATTTGTTTCCAGTATCTAAATTTTATAAGCACTGATTGGTTGTTGTGCAAGTCAGGTTGAATATTTATTTTTTAAAATTTTTTTTTTGTTTTTTCATTGATTTAAAAAAACGACTCCATAATTGTTTCCCCAAAACTTAATTGAATCATACAAATGTTTATATAGTTTAATTCACACATCTACGATGCAAATCCAATATTTGATTCGTGAGATACAGTGCATGACAGAAACGGCCTTGGAGGGATCAAAACAAAAAACCATCCATCCGAAAATCAGCTCGTGAGATTGTAAACACGCTTTGATTGTCACCTTAACAAAGAAGATACAACTGCGACTACGACGAACATACACACATACAGAACTCTTTGCAAAAACACTTAAAACACTTCTCTTAAGACGTCAAAACCTAAAAATATTTTGAAAATTTCAATTTGAATTTTCGGGGTGATTACAAGAACGCCCCAGAAACGGGGAAGTTAATAACATGGAAAGAAAAATTTTCTAAAACCCAATCGGATGGACTATCAATTCAAAAATATAGAGAACGATTCCAATCTGCGTAGTAATAAGATTATTTCAAGTGATTGGAGCATGATTCGCGAAAATACTATTTTTAATTTATGATTCTCATATTAAGTTTCAATTTTCTTAGTATCTAGAAATTGAGGATCATTTCATTCCATACACTTGTTACATTTACTGAATTAAAAAAAAAATTGCGCAATAAATATGTTGTTATTTCTTCATTGAAGAAACAGGCTCTTTATTCATTCTAAGTAAAATTTATTTACAAAAAGTCTAGGAGATGCACACGCCAAGAAAATGTTTCTGAAACTGCTGCTTGTTTTCTGACAAGATGAATGAGCTTGCGAAGTACTCTTCCAGGTATTTATCATTTAAAATAATTGGAGCAATATTTCAAAAAATCATTAATACCTGATTGTATTGATAGTAGATTCTTCCGGAAAGTTAAAATTTCTTTTGTCATTTTTCAAATAAATAAGATATTTTGTAAATAATCTACAGAATTTCTTTAATCGTCAAATAGCTTTGATTATTGAGTTTCATTATAAAAAATAGACATATACTTAAAAAAAATTTCGCCAATCTTTCTATCAAAATTACAACCAGATGAAGTACGGATTATTTCATCTCTAATGTCATCATGCCCAGGTTGACACGACTGCCGGTCAGTGCAAGCATAGTTGTTTTGAATGTACTTGAAAAATTACAATGCTTTTTAAACGCACAAAACGTTGAAAATATTTGCAGACAGTTCTGGTACGGGTAGATTCTAATTAAATTTATAATGTGCAAACACTTGATCAGCATTTTCCTATTTGCCTTTCACATTGCATTGTGTTTGAATTGTATTGTAGATTTATTAGTCTTTCGGAAAAATGTATATATGTAATCATGACTGTCCTCCTCCTCGCAGTATGCTGTATTGCAACATGTGATTCATTGTCAATAGCATTAGCCAATTGTATTCTAGAAAGAGCGTCTGCTACACTATTATCTTTTCCCTTAATGCGTGAAATCGTAAAGTCATATTCGCTAAGTTTAAGCTGTTATATCAGCAACAAAAGCTGATAATAAAAATAACAAAGATGATGTATCATTCGTTGATGCATCAAATAAAACAGATG
This sequence comes from Oxycera nigricornis, assembly GCA_963942545.1. Classification (NCBI taxonomy): domain Eukaryota; kingdom Metazoa; phylum Arthropoda; class Insecta; order Diptera; family Stratiomyidae; genus Oxycera; species Oxycera nigricornis. The sequence continues at coordinate 51,577,842 of OZ012662.1, forward strand.
CTACATCGAATGATGCACATTCTAACATGATTCATCCATCGACAGAGCTGACTAAAATGCTAGATAAGATAACGCATAAACAGCTCGACGATGCATGAATCAAACCAAATTCAGCAAAGATACTAAAATGCAGAAAGTGCAAGTTAAACAATAGACAGAATTATGTAAACACCAAGAGGTGAAAAGTTAGCAAGTAAGAATTGAAATATTAGTTGTTAATCCAATTTCGGTGATCGACCATCGATCAGCTTTTAAATAAAATATTCTTTCTTTCGAAATAAAAAGGGTGTTTTATTTAACATACTCAACAAAAGTTATTTAGTAACGTGTAACTGGCGCAGTCGGAAACAACCGCAAAACCGAAATATATTTCCGCTACAAGGAATATAAACCAATATACGCGTACTAAGTGTATAATAAAATATTTAACAAACCTATACTCAGTGAGTAGAGTATATGGTATATATATAAAATCTGGAAAGGAAGTAACGGAGATCTAAATTCCTTTTAAAACCTGTCTATTGAGACCGATAGACTCGGATCCAGATAGTGTAACAAATCAAATAATAAAAGTGTAACAAAACATAAATCAATAAAACTAATATGGCTACCGCATCCAATATTATTAAACCTTCCCAATTGGCGGAAGCTCTATCTCAACCAAATATTCCGAAAACTTTGGAAATCGATCCCTTTCAATTTGCATCAAGGATGCCCACTTTCGATGGATCAAAGGAGCAGCTGAAAACATTTTTGGACAACACGAAAATCTTAATATCAACCCTACAAGGATATGACCAAATGGCGTACCTAACAATTATCCAAATACTAAAATCGAAATTCACAGGTATGGCGAAAACTATTATTAATATAAACAGTGACTCAATTACGTGGCCCGAGATACGAGAAGTACTAATATCGAATTTTAGCGAGAAAAGAAGTTCGCTTCAATTATTAGATAATCTTAGATCATGTGAATTTAGAAATAATGTGTTAGAGTTTTATAACTGAATCCAAAACAATTTGCACCGGTTAAATATTAAAGCCGAACTAGAAAACAAAAGTACCGAAATAGGAGGTAATAAACGTATAGCTCTTGAAGTTTTCAAAAGTGAAGTGTTCTATTTAGTAGAAATCCTCAAAGTTTGGAGGAAGCACTTCAAATTTTAACCGAAGGTAATTACTTGAATTATCAAATCCGTAAGAACAAACCGAATAATAAACCAAATTTTCAAAAAAATACATTACATAATAGTGGTTATTCAAAAAATAGTAAATACAGCAATCATTTTAACCCTCCTCAAAATATATACAAACCAACACCAAAATTGTTCGAATATCCTCAGCGTAATTCTGGTCAACATAGATTTGATCATAATAATTTTCAAACCAATCGCAATTCATTAAATTCTCGAATTAAAGGGTGTTTTATTTCACATACTCAACAAAAGTTATTTAGTAACGTGTAACTAAGCCTCCACATTTGCAGTTTGGCGTTCTCTCCCTTTATATTGTCCAGACACTGCAAAGGTTTGTGATCCGCAGACCAAGAAAATTTTATATTTGCTTGGTCGTAGTGGGTGAAAGAAGTTTTTGGATGGCAATATTTTTTTCTGGATTAGGTTTTATAACATCAACGGGTCTAATATGATCCACAAATTAGGTATTTAAGACAAGTTGCGAGGTGCGACCCTTGAGATCCACACGGTCAACTTGCCAGTAATATCTACATTGATATTAAAAATACTAAACACAATCATAATTATGAAAATACTACTACTTTAAATAATAGTAATTAGAGCTACTCATAACAGTAATTGCAATGCGTTAATATTAATCGTATCATCTACGGTAGCGTCCATTAAATACGTAGTGCTTTTGGTGGATGCGGGTGGATTGGTATGATTCTTTCAACGTGTTAGCAAAACAGCCGAAATAACGGTACTTTTGTTCTTCTGGGTAGCAAAACAAAGAATCAAAAGTGTACAAGCAATAATTATAAAGATTTTTTGCAGTCCCAATTTGTCAGCACTGGATTGTAAATATATTACGTTTTAAAATATTAAAATAAATATGTTTATTCATCGTTGTCTCCACAAATTCCAGGTTGGCCGTACCATTGGCTGCCATACAACCCCAAACCATCACTCCACCACCTCCATGTTTTACCGTTAGGTAAAGATTATTGTATGCTTCTCCTCGCTTACGCCATATTGATTTGCGTCCCTTTATACCGAAAATACAGAATTGCGATTCATTGGAGAAAAGCACGTGGTTCCAGAACTCTTCAGGCATATTTAAGTATTTCTTTGCGAAAGCTATGCGCTTTTTTCGATTGATTACAGAAATAAACGGTTTCTTTCGTGCTACTCTAGCATGGAAACAAAATTCGCCGTGCAGTAACGACAGAAATACTTTTAGCAAATCTATTTGCAATTTGCAATGCAGTCAAGCGTGGATTCTCCTTCACTGCATTCAATATTGAGCGGTTTTCACTGGACGTGAGCTTCGGTGGGCGACCAGAACGAGGTTTTGACGTGATAATTCCGGTAGTTTTAAATTTTTTTATTACGGTATAGACTGAGCAGTGCGATCTTCGAACTAATTGCCCAATTTCTCGGTTTGTCTTCCCTTCTTTCCAGAAATTAATGGTGATTTCCCTTCCGTCGACACATTTCTTTCCTTTTAAACTCCATTATAACTTTTTTTTGGTTTTTTTAAAAAAAATAACAAGAGACTTATTATAGCTATCTGATCAATTAATATATCAATAAAATGCAATCAAAATTTTAAGCAAATTACCTTTTGCACGCTCGCAAGATCGCAACAATAATGACCACTTGTAGACTTTTGATCGTTTGTTATGTTACACTGAAGAACAAAAGTATTGTTATCTCGGCTGTTTTGCGAACACGTGGAAAGAAATTTGGCGTCGACACTGTGCATTGAATATTTCACCAAAAAAATAAAAACAGAGTTTGCTAATTTCTTGACTTTTGGAAAAATATTCTAAAAAACATTTTTTTATTGGTTGCTTGTAAACTTATTACTCTGAGTGTATCTCCACGTTGTAAGGGCTCTAGAATCCAAATTCATCGTTTTTAGAGATTTAGATTTCTGTGTGCGTTCGGAATTATTTTTCGTCTAGATTATCTCAAGAACCAAAGCTCGTATCGACGTGCGACCGGTTTCATTCGGCGCGTAATTACGTAACTTAAGGGAGGAAATACATGTAACTGCTCACAAAAACGATTTTCTCTCTCTTAAATTAAAATGTTCCAAATACTCTAAGAATACGCCGAAAAAAGTTTTGAAGCGATATTCGCATTCATTTTTGAGTTATAGTCCATTATAGGCAGCGTGGCGTTCCCCAGTATGTCTTCGGCGGTATGGGTGGTTCTCTAATTCTGTATACTAGTCCAGTCAATTAGGAGTTTGACCGTGCATTTTGGGTAGGCAGAATTTTTTTTAATGCAATGCGTGGGCAATGCTATTGATAGCTTAAGTTCAAGTTTCTGGGGTCGAAGCTGTTCTTTGGGCTCCATCTTCAAAACAAAAGAAGTTGGGGCGCCCTCATATCTCCGAAACCATGGCTCTCACAAGAAAGTTGTGTATGGCAAACTTGCGTAAAATAAAATGTTTAGCAAGTCGTTTATACATCACTTTTACGTTGGGTCAATAATAAAAAAGTTACAAGCCAAAAACCACACCTAAAAAGGGGGGAACATCTTTCGGGCGCCACATCTTTCGGGCGCCACAATTTCACGTTTAACGCGAAAGACGTTGGGATACTTTTCTAAGATGATTTTGTCACAAATCGTTTGCGGTATTGATTGTTGCAATCACTGGACATTAACGGGAGTTATTCCATTCCAAAGGGGAGAAAGTCGCGTGAAAAATCCGTTTTAGGCCAAATAATCGGCTTTTGATGACAAACCCTCGTTGCGAAACTCGCGGAGCATTTTGGTAGGCAAGCAGATTTTTAGTGCAATGTGTGGTATGTCTTACTGGCAGCTTAAATTCAAGTTTCTGGCGTTGCAGCCCCAATCCTCTGCGCTCCATCTTGAAAACAAACAAAAAGTGGGGCACCCCTATTTCTTCGGAACCATGACCCTCCAAAAGAAAAATGTGTATAGCAAACTTGCGTAGAATTAAATTTTTTAGCAAGTCACCCATACATCAATTTCACGTGCCATCAATAATTAAAAAGTTATAGGCCTAAAACGACATCCAAAAAGGAGGGGGATATCTTTCGAGCGCCACAAATCCATTGTTTCCACTTTAACCCCAAAACACATAGGAAATAACTTTAAGGCAATTTTGTCGCAAGTCGTTTGCGGTATTGATCGTTTTGATCGCTGTACACTGGCGGGAGCTATTGCATCCCAAAGGGGGAAAACTCACGTGAAAAACGCATTTTTAGGCCAAATAGTCGGATTCCGATGGCAAACACGCCATCGCAAAACTCACGGAGCAATTTAGTGGGCAGAATTTTTTTAATTGCAATGAGTAGTATGCCTTTATGTGAGCTTAAATTTAAGTTTCTGGGGCCACAGCTCCAATTCCCTTGGCGCCATCTTGAGAACCCAAAAAATGGGGCGGCCCCATATCTTGGAGAGCACTGCCCCCACAAAAAAAATTAATATGACAAACTTGTGTGAAATTCAATTTGCAGTAAGTTGTGAATACATCATTTTCACGTGCTGTCAATTTTAAAAGAGTTGCACGCCAAAAACGACGTTGAAAAGGGGGGAATATTTTTCGCGCGCCACTGCGCATTGGCAGTACTAAAATCCAAATGATCAAGCAGAACGGTCACGTAGAGGCTCCGCGGGACATTCGATCGAAAACGATTTTTGTGGGCTTTTTTCTGTCGGAAACGAAGTGCAACGCAATGAAAAAAAAGTTCGACTCGCGTTTCAGTCGTTCAACGTGAATTAATTCAGAGTTTTACAAAAAAAAACGATGTCGCCATATTTTGGAGAACCACCACCTGTTTCCTGGGCAACAGTCTGACTTGATGTTTGTGACGATTAATTGAGGAGTGATTTTCTATTGGTTTTGCGTCGAATTGACGGCACCTGACTTAGGCCCGTTTTCGGAAAAGTGGATTACGAGTCGGATTGGAATTCCGCCGCTGACGTTTTGGCGTCGACCGAAAACGCCGTCTTCAAGTCTAGCGAACAAGCCTCGCTGAGTTTGAGGTTCACGTGCATTTTCAGGTTCACGTGCAATTTTATTGGGGAAGTGCAGTTTCCGGTCGTTGATCCGACTTCTTAGCGGACGCCCAAAAAGTGACTTCGTGGGATGCCGTTTGGTCAGATCACAGAAGCCGATTTTGTTGTATATATATTGGTGTTGGAAAGCAAAGAGTGGAGCCTATCAAGTAACAGAGTTATTAGAGTGTAAAATATAAAAACAGTGGAATGTATAAGTAATTTGTAATTGGCAAACTGCATAAAGAATCAATATAAATAAGAATAAAGTGTGAATAATATGAAGTGAGTTTTCATGGTTTCTCCCCTCCTCAGCGTGTGCGTGATTCGGTTTGGTCCGGTTTTTGATGTTTTCTTTGTGATTTTGATTAGCCCACGACCCGGTGAGCTAGCCGGTTTCGAAATTTTTTATCTATGGTCGCCACTATGCGGCCGCAGTTGGGCGGGGCCCTCTCAGCAATCACCTTTCATGTGGCGTCCGAATTGGCGGGGCACATAGGGGATGATTGGCTGGGAGGGAGTTGTAGTAGTGGAAGCACGTAAAAACTGAATGACTGAATTTATGAAATACATACCTTTCTTCAAATCTGTATAGAGCATTTAAGAAATCGATTTGATATTTTTTAAGTGATTTTTATTTAAACTGTCGTAGATGTGGACATTGCCGTTACCATCATATTTTGTACAAATCCAATGACCTATAATATTTACACCAATTTTACTACTGTAAAAAATCTGAATATTATTTTCAGATCTTGATATTGCTTGTAAATTACGAGTAGTTAAGAATGCTTCAAAGTAACCTACATTCTGTGTTGAATTATATAGTCGTCGGGCGGTCAGTTTTCTATTTATCATCATGGAATAGATTGATATGTTTATCGGACAAATAATATTCACAATGAGACACTATAGGATCGGAAAACTTAATAATATATAATAATTAGTCTATCTCTTACAGGGGGCAATTGATTCAAGTCAACGACTACAAGTACTGATATACCAGGGCCGGTCCTTTCATATGTGCAAGATGTGCAATTGCACAGGGCGCCATTTAAGAAGGGCGCTAAAACCCTAAACTGATAAAATGGAATACCTATTATCTACACTTACTGATAATTTTAGTTGCATATTGCATCAATGAGATGAAAGTAGCTTACAAAAATCCTATTAAAATATGATCTAGTGCAATTAACACATTTGTTGCGGTTGCGCAACTATGGAGTTTTATTCAGAGAGTTGCGCCAAATTCTATCACTCACCATAAGGTGTTAGATTCATTCTGCCACGTTTGAGCAATCACAAATCTCACACACAGTTCATACATTCGGACATCAATTCGTCAAGCTATACACATATGTATGTATGGATATGTAGATACACACGTATTCAACGCATTGATCGGGCACTCCATCCAGCGTTGGCGGGCGGCCGAAACTAGCACTGGGTTGTGTGCACAATTCAAAACTTGCACGGGCTGCCTATATAGTTTGCATGGAAGAAAGAACGATTGATTTTCGTTTCTATGCGTGTAGATGGGCGCAAACAGTGCAGAAATGAAAACTTGCACCGTGTAGGGCAGAAATAGGAATTATGGGATATGAGTTGTAAAGTACGTATGTGAAAATAATTGAATTATTTGTAAGAATAAATTTAGATACACCATTTCATCATTGAAAGCGTAAAATATTTACATAATGAGTAAAATATTTGGATTTTTAACATAATTTACCTCCTCATGCATTGATTGGAAATTTATATAATTTATTCATAAACAGGACTTATTTTGCATCTAAAATTCTATTGTATGTTCACCTACTTCAACAGCTAGGCCTGAAACTATCCTTCCGATTACCAGACCACTGCAGCGTCTTTCAGGCAGAGGTCATTGCGATTTATAAGGCAGTTGACTGGCTAGGAAGTCAGAAAATTTCCATAAGAAATTTAAACATCTTTTCTGACAGTCAAGCTGCCATCCAATCAGTATCCAGCGTGCATACTTCATCTAAAATTGCGATGGAATGCCGCTCACAACTGAACGTGATGTCGCTTCACTGTGAAGTGATTCTTTGTTGGGTACCGGGGCATAGTGATATACCTGGAAACTGCAAAGCAGATGCCTTAGCGAGAGCTGGCACCGAGCTTCAGGAATATACACTTAACCCCGAAGTCGGCCAACCTCTAGCTTCCATAAAGCTAGGATTTAAGCAGCACTACGTGGAGGCTGCGAATAGGGCCTGGCTGCTCGAAGAAACCTGTAGCACAACCAGGCAAACTTGGCACGCACTGTGCTCCAAACGCACCAAGCGGCTCCTCAACATAAGCCGCGAAACCCTGAGTTCCGTCGTTTCCGTACTGACGGGACACTGTTTGATCGGCAGACACGCAGAAAGACTGGGTGTCCCTTTCAATGATTTCTGCCGAAGTTGCAGATCAGAGGAAGAGGAAGAAACCATTAAACACTTTCTGTGCGAATGTCCGGCGCTGTCCAGGAAGCGCATGCAAACCTTGGGCACACCCTTCCTAGACAACCTCACGGAAGTAGCCGATTTGGACATCGGCTGCATAGCCGGCTTTATTCGAGAATCTGGATGGTTCTCGTCATCCCGCAGGTTCTAGTGCCGCCCTTATATTCTGTGGTATCACAATGGGCTTCTCGTGGCCTAAGTGAGCTACCTTTGGATAAAAGGGGGCTGCCACTACAACCAACCAACCAACCTAACCTACTTCATATGGTTTACTTTATCAGCTGCACGATGTTCATAATTTTCACATAAAGCTAATTAAAAGCAAATGTATTCGAATGTTTTTGGAAGCAAGTGTTTTTAGGAAGCTTAAAATTGATATTATTAATTAAAAGCAAATGTGTTCCAATGTTTTTGGAAGCAAGTGTTTTTAGGAAGCATAAAATGGATATTATGTACATCTTGGTTATCTATGTAGAAAGTATATAACGATTTTTCCTTTCGATATTCCCATACCCAAAAACGACAGTTTTCTTACTGATTTAGCGGAAAGTGAGTGAGTTTTTAGTGATTGTTTTTTTCAAAGCAATTTGTTCTTTTTAAAGCTAAATTGATTGCTTTGGAATTAGATATATCATCAAGTATTCCCCAGTCTTCTGCTCTGCGCTCTCGCCACCATAAATCTTTTTATTCAAACGAATCTGTTGAAGTTTTATTAGATCCTGAAATGCAATATAAAGTTAACTTTTACTTTAAAATATTAGACCAAGCTATTAGCTCTACTGGTGAAAGATTTTAGCTGCTCCGAAATCATAATAGTATTCTTTGTTTCTTGTATGATATCCATGAAGCGGATTTATTAGATAATTTGAATATCCTATGTAAGAACCTAGAAAATGCTTTAACATTTATTGACTCAAAAGATTTAAATGGCGAAGAGTTGTACCAAGAATTAATGATGTTGTCTACGTTCGTTAAACCTGGTAGTTCACCCTTGGATGTATTGCATTACATTTATCAAGCACATTTAGATCAAGCATTTTTAACTTCCCAGTATATGTGAAGTTCTTGTAATCGCCTCGAAAATCGAAATTGAAATTTTCGACATATCTTTACGTTTTGAGGTCTTACGAGTATATTTTAAGTGTTTTTAGAAAGAAGTATGTATATATATATATATATATATGTGTGTGTGTGTGTGTGTGTGTGTGTGTGTGTGTGTATGTACGTACTTAAGTACGTGCGTTCGCGGACAGTTTTTCTACGAGCATAACTCACGTAAACAAAGTCATATCGACTTTGTTAAGGTGTCAATCGAAGCGTCTTTGCAATCTTAAGAGCTGATTAGTTTTTGGGACACTTCGGTCGCGGGGGTTTGCTATTTTCACCCCTTGAAGGTCAACCCTGTTATGCGCTATATCTCGTGAACCAAACGTACGATTTTTATCAAGGTGTCAATCGACGCGTATTAACATTTTTGTGATTCTATCAAATTTTTGAAAAAATTGTTGGAGCGGTTTTTTAATTTTTTGAAAAAAAAGTGCAAAAACTTGGAGTTTTTTCAAAAACATCAAATTTTTAACTTTATTTTCAGTCGCAGTAATCAAAATTTATAAAATTTATATATTCCAAACAGTTGTTGTAAAAAAACCACCAACATTTTTTTTCATGATTGCAAAAAAAATTAAATTAAAAATAAAAAATCATTAAAAGTCATCATGTCCTTCATGGTCATTTATGTCAATATTCATATCTCGAGAACCAAATATTATCTTTGCATCATTAAGAAATCAATCAACGCGTATTAACATTTAAATGATGTTTTTAAATTTTAAAAAAAAATCTTTAAAGCCATTTTTTTAATTTCATAAAAAAAATATTGAAAATTAGTGTTTTTTTCATAAAAGAATTAATTAATAATTACTAAAATTAACATCGTGATAATAAATGTTTATAAAATTTATAAACTTTTATCAATTTCTGTAGAGAGATCAGCGAAATATTTTCTCATGATTTCAAAACAAGAAAAAAAAACATTCAAAATCACCGTGTAAAAAGGGTTCATACGAATTTGTATACCTTAAATCTCTTATTCTTAAGACATTGTTGTAAAGTCAATCAAAGTTTATTATTATTTGCATAATTTGCGGAGATTTTTAATAGTCTTCACTGAACCGTGTTTTAACTTTAATAAAAAAAACTGCTTAAATTTTGAAAACCAATACAAATCAAATCAAATTTGCAATTGTGATAATCAACGTTTTGAATGGTAAAATGTTTTGCAATCAACACTTTTTAAGATCATATGCTTTGAAAAGCTTTCATCAAATAAAAAATTGTAGTTTTTAGGAGTTTTGTTCTTTAGTATTCGTAAGATTTCAGTTACTTCCGTCATCATTTGTAATACATATATTTTACTTTTTACATGCAATTGAACCTATTTTTGACTGCATAATCAATGTTTCTCAAAATCAACAGAAAATAAGAAATAATTATGAGTTTCATTGATGTAAAATCGTGAAAAAATACAAATTCAGCGATTATGCCGAAGTGCTAGCAGTTTTGACCGCAACTAGTCAAAATGCCATCACGCGACAAAATCTCTTCAGCTGTCGTAATAACAAAAACTGCATTCATTTTTGCTAGCGCTGTTTTGTCCTTCAAGCATCGATATGAAAATAAATAAAAACGTAGAAAAGGCTTTGTAACCTGTCCCCCCTCCGATTGATCAAACCAATTCACGAAAATCTTCATGTAATCAATTGACGCTCGCGTAGATGTTACGATTAATATTAAGTCATTCCAATAACTTTTATGAGAGGTACATTTTTGTTATTAAAAGTAGTATTATTTCCATAATTATTATTGTGTTACATATTTTTAATATCTTTGTAAATATTACTGGGAAGTTGTACATGTGGACCTCAAGGGTCGCACCTCACGGCTTGTTTGTTTCTTGTATGATATCCATGAAGCGGATTTATTAGATAATTTGAATATCCTATGTAAGAACCTAGAAAATGCTTTAACATTTATTGACTCAAAAGATTTAAATGGCGAAGAGTTGTACCAAGAATTAATGATGTTGTCTACGTTCGTTAAACCTGGTAGTTCACCCTTGGATGTATTGCATTACATTTATCAAGCACATTTAGATCAAGCATTTTTAACTTCCCAGTATATGGGAAGTTCTTGTAATCGCCTCGAAAATCGAAATTGAAATTTTCGACATATCTTTACGTTTTGAGGTCTTACGAGTATATTTTAAGTGTTTTTAGAAAGAAGTATGTATATATATGTGTGTGTGTGTGTATCAGTGGCGTACCCAAGGGGGGGGTTTACGGGTTCAAACCCCCCCCTTGAAGAAGAATTGAATGCTGAGTTGACTCTGTGGTACAGAGAGATAGGGCATCTTGAAATAGTAAACCGCCCAAAAGCGGTCATAGATGGGTTAAGCATGTGTAATTCAAACATTTTGCCGAATATATCGAAATTGCTAGAAATATTGGCTGTTCTCCCATTGTCTACGTGTACAAACGATCGATCATTTTTAACATTACGACGACTAAAAACATACTTGCGAAATTCCACCAGCAATGAACCGCTAAATGGATTGGCACTTCTAAATATTCATAGAGATCTCACTCCATCTACAGAAGATGTGTTAAATGAGCTATGAAAAAAAATTGTCGTTTAGATATTTCACTATAATTTTATCCGGCGAAGGGTTCTGTTTCATGCTTGGACATAAAATTTAAATCCCATTTTACACTGTTTCTCACCGTTACTGTACAAGCAGATGAGTTTTGAATTCAATTCTTGGGCTGTTTTGTAAACTTCGCTCGTTGGAGTTAGCATAGGGAGATTGTAAATGGTTTTAATCGCCTTCGTTACTAGTCTGGAGATGATTAAGAGGTTACCTTTAGAAGTTCGACTCCAATTCAAGATGCCGTAGGAAATTTTGGAAAGGAGATGCGCATACATAATTTGGATTTTTTTTTCTTTGGAAAGAAGTAGAAGCGACGTAGAAGACCAATGAAGACAGCCAGTTTTTTCCTTAGATCATTTATATGTGGAGTCCATAAGGCTTCGTCATTGCCTGGGAAGAGGTTGGTAAATAAATAATCGATGGCGCAATCGCCAAAATTGGGCCTTCAGGCAATATTAGAGTTATTTCATTTACTTGACCAATAGAACATTAGGATGTGAAGTGGTCAGGAACACGCTCACCCGTGATTATTACCCTCATTTGATTCAGGTTCTCATTCACAGCTGAGTGAAATGATAGTGCGGCATCAAATCTCATTTCCGAAAACTATTTGTCGACAAGGAGCCTTGAACTAGCGTTAACCACTAAGCCACCCACTTTAACAATTATTCGCCGAGACACTCTGGAACGTGGGAGTTAAGTGTGATTCAGTATCTCTACGCAATTAGATCTTTCATCTATTTCACAGTAAAACCCATACGGGCCTGATTTACGGCCTATGGTGCTTTAGAGATCTCACCTAGGGTTGATACGGGCATAATTTGCACAAATTGGATCCGTGTGTGCCGTTATCTTTTACTTATTGTATGAAGCCTAGCAATTGTATATGTAGATAAAGAGTTGGTAGGAACATTAGAATATGGTCACCTGATTGAAAGTTTTCGAAGTAAAATTCCAGAAAAGTGTAATTTATTTAATTCGCACCCATATGTTAGTAGCAACAGTTATATTTGTGAATGTTTCTTTCTATCTTTGATCAGAACCCTCAAAAATGGATTGTTTTATTTTGTCATATGATTTTTAATCTGAGGATTAGGCCTATTGGGAATACCTCATTAAAAAAACGCGTACAAAAAGTCTACCTCATGCGTTACGTGGAAATGACGACAAATTTGCTTGAGAGCGCAGAGTTGCTTCCCTGCATGGGCTGCAAACAAGCTTAGCCAGCCCTGATTACGATAATATTCTGTCTGTGCTTAGTGACAGTTTCACTTTCCCACGGCATTTACTTCATTAGTTGCTTTCTTTTCTAGCCTCTAGGTATTGAAGACGTTTCAATATATGTACTTGCAAACATGCATATACACTTTACGGTTCCAAGGAAGTCTACAAATACAGTGTAGATTCTTTCACACGTCAAGCGCACAATTATATAATTTGAATGAAAATATCATGAATGATTCAAGTAAATGAAACCAGACATGCAATCGGACTAAAGTCTGCCAGAATTATTTTTGGAGGACTCCAACTTTGACCGGTGAAAAAGTATGATTAAGTATGATTACATAATTATATCTTCATATCTACACCGAAGAATAAGCAAACGTTCCTAGTCAAGACTTCAAAAATATAACCCCCCCCTTATCAAAATCCTGGGTACGCTACTGGTGTGTATGTACGTACTTAAGTACGTGCGTTCGCGGACAGTTTTTCTACGAGCATAACTCACGTAAACAAAGTCATATCGACTTTGTTAAGGTGTCAATCGAAGCGTCTTTGCAATCTTAAGAGCTGATTAGTTTTTGGGACACTTCGGTCGCGGGGGTTTGCTATTTTCACCCCTTGAAGGTCAACCCTGTTATGCGCTATATCTCGTGAACCAAACGTACGATTTTTATCAAGGTGTCAATCGACGCGTATTAACATTTTTGTGATTCTATCAAATTTTTGAAAAAATTGTTGGAGCGGTTTTTTAATTTTTTGAAAAAAAAGTGCAAAAAATTGGAGTTTTTTCAAAAACATCAAATTTTTAACTTTATTTTCAAGTCGCAGTAATCAAAATTTATAAAATTTATATATTCCAAACAGTTGTTGTAAAAAAACCACCAACATTTTTTTTCATGATTGCAAAAAAAATTAAATTAAAAATAAAAAATCATTAAAAGTCATCATGTCCTTCATGGTCATTTATGTCAATATTCATATCTCGAGAACCAAATATTATCTTTGCATCATTAAGAAGTCAATCAACGCGTATTAACATTTAAATGATGTTTTTAAATTTTAAAAAAAAATCTTTAAAGCCATTTTTTTAATTTCATAAAGAAAATATTGAAAATTAGTGTTTTTTTCATAAAAAAATTAATTAGTAATTACTAAAATTAACATCGTGATAATAAATGTTTATAAAATTTATAAACTTTTATCAATTTCTGTAGAGAGATCAGCGAAATATTTTCTCATGATTTCAAAACAAGAAAAAAAAACATTCAAAATCACCGTGTAAAAAGGGTTCATACGAATTTGTATACCTTAAATCTCTTATTCTTAAGACATTGTTGTAAAGTCAATCAAAGTTTATTATTATTTGCATAATTTGCGGAGATTTTTAATAGTCTTCACTGAACCGTGTTTTAACTTTAATAAAAAAAACTGCTTAAATTTTGAAAACCAATACAAATCAAATCAAATTTGCAATTGTGATAATCAACGTTTTGAATGGTAAAATGTTTTGCAATCAACACTTTTTAAGATCATATGCTTTGAAAAGCTTTCATCAAATAAAAAATTGTAGTTTTTAGGAGTTTTGTTCTTTAGTATTCGTAAGATTTCAGTTACTTCCGTCATCATTTGTAATACATATATTTTACTTTTTACATGCAATTGAACCTATTTTTGACTGCATAATCAATGTTTCTCAAAATCAACAGAAAATAAGAAATAATTATGAGTTTCATTGATGTAAAATCGTGAAAAAATACAAATTCAGCGATTATGCCGAAGTGCTAGCAGTTTTGACCGCAACTAGTCAAAATGCCATCACGCGACAAAATCTCTTCAGCTGTCGTAATAACAAAAACTGCATTCATTTTTGCTAGCGCTGTTTTGTCCTTCAAGCATCGATATGAAAATAAATAAAAACGTAGAAAAGGCTTTGTAACCTGTCCCCCCTCCGATTGATCAAACCAATTCACGAAAATCTTCATGTAATCAATTGACGCTCGCGTAGATGTTACGATTAATATTAAGTCATTCCAATAACTTTTATGAGAGGTACATTTTTGTTATTAAAAGTAGTATTATTTCCATAATTATTATTGTGTTACATATTTTTAATATCTTTGTAAATATTACTGGGAAGTTGTACATGTGGACCTCAAGGGTCGCACCTCACGGCTTGTTTGTTTCTTGTATGATATCCATGAAGCGGATTTATTAGATAATTTGAATATCCTATGTAAGAACCTAGAAAATGCTTTAACATTTATTGACTCAAAAGATTTAAATGGCGAAGAGTTTTACCAAGAATTAATGATGTTGTCTACGTTCGTTAAACCTGGTAGTTCACCCTTGGATGTATTGCATTACATTTATCAAGCACATTTAGATCAAGCATTTTTAAATTCAGTCATTGCCTTGAAAGTGCTTAATACGTTACCAATTGAGGCACAGTTTTACAAAAGGGTACTGTTCCAAAAAGCTGAATTTTCGGGAATCAAAAAGAACAATTATACTCTTGGCATTTTCATTTTTGAAAAATTGAATTGTTGCTAAATTATCTAGAATGTAGCGAGATTGTATTTATCTATCAAAATGATTCAATTACCTTTTCCATTAGATTGGAAGTTAGCTATGAAAATGGGGAGGTTTCGCAAAACGGTACATATCCGATTTCTACACCGTTTTGCAAAACCATTTCCACCCTAGCCCAAGAGATGGGTTTTCTATTGATGCTATTTGATTTAATTTAATTTAAATCTCACTGTTATGTGAAGTTGTTGAAACATTGGTATCAATTTTATTTATAGGAAAAAGATATAAAATATGTAACATTTTGAAAAAACTATAGAACTAGTACCGTTTTGAAAAAACTTCATGCTTTTAAGGCGGCATTCGTCCCGTTTCGACAAACCGGAACGTGACCATTCGATTCCTCGTGAAATTTTACATGAAAATCGATATCAAACTCGATTTTTTCGATTTTGGCGCTTATACCCTTTTGCAAAACTGCGCCTCAATTACAATCGCGTCAGGCGAACGTAGCTTTTCGAAACTAAAATTAATTAAAAATTATTTTAGGACTACAATGACCCAAGAACGACTGGTAGGTTTAGCTATTTTGTCAATAGAAAAAGAGTTGGTAGAAACATTAGAATATGACCATTTGATTGCAGAGTTTGCGAAGCAAAAGGCAAGAAAAGTGCAATTTGTTTAGTTCTTAGTTTCTTTTTGAGCTATTTTTAATTGAAAGATTTTTAAATGAACTTTCTGTGATTTTGAAAATTTAATCTGAGGAATAGCCGGGGATACCTCATTAAAAAAAGCGCGTAAAAAATTCTACCTCATGGGATACGTGGAAACGACTATTATTTGGCTTGGGGGCGCAAAGTTGCACTTTTGCACAGGGCGCCAAAAAAGCTTGAGCCGGTCCTGTATACTACCAAATGGCTCATTGACACCAGTTATCTGTCTTAATCATGCATTAAGATAACCTAATTGTTATATGTGTTTATAACCGTGCTTTTACCCACACCAGCTGATCCACTGAGGAATATTTGGAATGGAGTTTTACCTATTTTGTAACAATGCATGACCACTTGTTCCTGTTTTGGATTCAAATTTTTCATCATATTGTAGAGGTCTTCTTAGGGTACCTACTCGTCGGTGGCATTGTATAGTGTGTGTTTTTTTATTTAAATCATTAAGATACATTTAATGATTTGATTTACTTTCCCATCACCAGTTTGTGCAAAAATGTCAATGAGTTGATCGTTAGATGGTTTATCAAAATTAAAAGTCGTTTTCTTTTTCAAGATTATCTTTGATTACTTCGTCTAGAACTTCATCAATTACCTCTTCAGGAATGATAGAGAAAATACCCCGATTAGCGGTTATTACTTGTATATTGTTATTGTATACTGTTTCGTAATGGACATCTTCGATTTATAATTTTTCATTTCTCCAAGGCATAAACAGTAATATCTGTTCACGATAATAATTTCCTGGATCATGCTTCAATTGATATCTTCGGTATCTAATAATGGCAGGTACCTGTCGTTTTTTATCGACATCACTCATTTCTGTATCACCATTCGATTCTTTTTTATTGATATTATTATAATTAGCTGCATAATCTGCTAAATAAATTTCATCCAGCTTCCAGTTTCTTTTGCTATATTTCTCGAAAACATCAGCCATATAAATCTCTATTGAATCTTTCTTCAAAGATTTGAAAGCATTTTCTGATTTTAACATCAAAACTCGTTCTTTTATGGGACTTGTATTTATAAATGCTGACTTAAGACTCTTCTTCAACAATGATAACGATAATACATGGTAAGCAGCTTCCTGTGCTGACATTAAATTACTATTTAGAAATACATTAGCAGGTGTACGGAGTTTTTGTTTTATACTTATATTATTAATCTCACAGTCTTCAGCAGCTTCTCTTTCTAATTTAGACAAACCTCCATCAATTTTGCTAATATAATTCGTAACATAGCTTATTACAGCATATTCATCTGCATCATCATCATCATCATCTGTACTGCATTACTTTCTCTTTTCAAAAACAGGCGCCTTTGCATCAGAGTACTGCGTACAGCGAGAATGTATTCTTCGTTAGTCATTTTCTATTCTTTTGAAATATCATCACACTCAACTGATTGCCTTTTAGCATAGAATTGGCGCATTGAACCATTAACGGCTTTGTAAGATTTAGACGCAATTTCACCTTCACCGAGAGGCTCTAATATCATGGTTTGCTTCATTACAGAATATGATATATGAAAGCGACATTTTTTGTCTGGCTTAACTTTGTAACAAGTGTGCGAATGTATATGGATTTGGAATTTAATATAAGGATTGCTTGCATCACTTTTACATGTAAGAAACTTGTCAATAAAATTGATAAGCTCATCATTACTATTGTTTTCCTGAAATTTCGGTGCGTCTTTCAACCATAATAGTATATGTTAATATGGACTACCACGTTGCTGAAAATCTATACGTTCATAGCTATCCTTAAGTACATATGTAAGTACCGAATATACTGTTTTGTTGTCTTAACAGCCACATGAATTTAGTAGCTTTATAATCGAAATATCTGGCGCAAGATACAGGGTCGTTCCTTATCAATGTCGATTTAGTATTGTTGTCTAACTCATAAGCTTCTTTTATATTCAATACTCGGCCTTCTGGACTGTTTATCATTAAAGCCTGTCAAGAAAGGCGCTGGCTTACCAAGTTGACGAGTCATAGCTAATAACTCTTTCTTCTTAGGTTCCCAAAAAGCAGGAGATGAACGAATGTATTTTAACATTCCGAAGCCATCGTCAAATTTAACGATTGAGTGTTTACTTTTTCGAGTTCTCTATATTCATCGTCTTTACGGAGCTTAGAGATTTATTCTTGATTTTTCAAATATTCAGATCCTTGATAATCTCCGTCCCTCCGTAATGACGCCATACGTTGATGTGTTTGTTTTCATTTTCAAAAATTCGGAATTGACAGTGTTTCCTTAATATACGCATTCTTAGCATGGCCTTTCCATTTTCAGCCTGTCGGAATTTGTAATGAGAAAATTAATCACGATCGAGATCGCGACGAAATTGCAAGGCAACGAGACTCTCGTCCCGTTGGCCTTATTGGACGTTAAGTCCTGGGACGAGGCAACGAACCCGTTGGTCGTGTAGACAAATTGGGTTCGACCTCTACTTGGTTAGACGGCGATGGCTGCTGGCAGGCCAGCTCTCTTCGGCGCGTGATGTCATGGGCACGTTTGCCTTTACCAAGTCCCGAATCTCATTTTTGAGAGATTCAGCCATCTAAATAGTCTTAGGGACTTCAAGCAAAAACAACAAACTTTCTGAGGCTTGACTTCCTACTTTACTTCAAGATTATTCTCGCGCGAGTTACAAGAGGTGCGCTCTTGTTTAATAAAAAAAATCAATATTTAATTTAAAAAAAGATTTTTATTCCACAACTTAATTGAGCAGAGCTTTCGCTATGCGATGTTACAAAAGACTCTCCGTGTTTTTCTGGAAATGTGAATTTATACAAAATAAATGCTGACGGCAAAACATGTGCCGGAGTCAGCGATGTAATTTAAGTCGAATTGGACTGTGAGAAAATTTAGGTGAAAAATAATGTTAAAGGTGCAAATTCGCTGACGAGGTCTGTGAACCGGTGAGGGTTATCCGATAGCTGTATGAAGGTGAGTGCTATCCAGTAGCCGTAACTCCTCCCCCCTTGGTTGGAAGCGACGGCCAGATGAACTCGATTTTCGGGGGCTCGTTGGCAGGAGCTATGATGGAACGACTATCTTGGTACGTATGCGTTGTTTTTAGTTTTCGGTACATCTTCAAAGACAGGACTACTGTTATGCATACTATGATGGTAAGTATGCTGCTCATTGTGATGTGCAGGATCCTTGGCTCTGTATGAGTCTCGGAAATTTCGGATGGGCGTCTTACAAACTGGTACTGGTTCAGCTCTTTAAATTCGATTTGGATCTTCTTTGAATCGGTGGTATTGATTTCGGCGAAAATCAATGGGTAGATGTTTATTTCATCCCAGTGAATAGAGCTGCTACTGCTGTAACTGATATCGTTAACTGTTATTTCGCAATCCTTGAAGTGGATGATAAGGGTTCCTTTGATTTTGATCTTCTTCGGACCACAGGTTGTTAAAATTGTTGTCTCGGGAATATTGATCAGCAGCAGGTGGTTCGGTTCAGGTTGGAAGATTTCCATCGCGTTCTCCCTATTATGGAGTTTGCAGTGTCCAGGCTGGTTCCTCATAAGGTTCGCGATGCATTCGGAGTCGATGGTTTTCCCCAGGTGTGTTGGTTGAGGACAATAATACGTCTTCTCGATATTGCGGCATTTTTCATCAATTGCTTGGATATGCTCGGAACTCATTATCAGGTAAGGTTTGGTTAAAATGGTCTTGGTTTCGTGAATTGGTAACGGAATTATGTGAAAAAAGGAATAATTTTCTTTTGAAAGAATGGGGATTTGGATGTTAAAAATGATGTTGGATCCATTTGTATAGGCTTGCAGGTCCAATAGTTCATATATGTGTTCGTTTGATAAAATTTCTATGGATTGTTTTGCAAATATTGTATACAATTCTGACAGTTCATCTGGGCTAAGAATCAATTTGGATATTAAGTTAAGCCTTGCAAGCATTACAGCTTCAGATATACCTGATAAATGTTCATTTAGCAAATCGATATTATAATTTATCTGTGATAAAAATTGAAGATGTTTTAAGCTAATATCATCGTTTTTGATTTGGTTTTGAAAGTTTTCCTGGATGTGCTTTAAATAGCTTGTTATACTTTGTTGTTGGCCATTTATGTGCTTTGTTATATTTTCAAAACGTTTGATCATTTGTTGATTAAGTTTGGATTGTTGATTTACCTCGGATTTTAATTTATTCTCGTTATGTAAAATTTTATCAATTTCGTTGTTGATTTGTGTCGCATCGTGAACGTCTAGGTTACCTGTTATGCTTTTGATAATGGTGCCTAGCCCATTGATAAGTCCTCGTTTGGTTCTTTTCATCGGCATTAGAGAAATCAATTTATTATTAGCTTCCTGCAATTTGATCCTCCAAAGAGTCAACTATGTCCGTATATTTCCCTAACGTCGTAAGAGTCTCGTTGATCTTCTCAATGTTCTGTTTGTATTTGTCGAGTTGGACTATGTGCAGTAAGTTGCTACGTGATTCGATTAGCTTCGCGTCACCAAGTCTCATCGGCAATAGTCCTTGTCTGTTTGTCAAGTCCTGAACGTCCATCTTCTGGCCTTGGATTATCTGGATTAACCTGAAATTTTCGTTTTCGTTTGATTTTGGATTTATGTAACTTTTGATTTTTATTTGTTATAACGGTGACTAAATTATTTTGCCTGATTTTATGTTTTGTAAACCTGCGTGCCAATTTATTTCTTCTACACTCTTTCCTGAATATTATAGATCCTTCATGTAACGACTCAGGATCTTCTCTTTTTTTATTTAATTTTTCCGTTCTTTTATTAACTTGATTTTCCAAATGGGATTTTATTTCTGGGAATAATTTGGTTTGAAATTCTTTTAATTTTTCCAAATATTCATGTACATTACTTTGTTGTGAGGTATTGTTAAATTTATAGGTTCTACCATAGAAAATTTCATAAGGAGTGTAACTTGTAGAAGAATGAATGGCGTTATTATAAGTTATTAAAGTTTCGTTTAGTATGTCGTCGTGGTCCTTGTCACGTTGCTTGTCGTGTATGATTCTGTATATTTCCGTTAAAGTAGAATGTAGCCTTTCTACGGGTCCGTTACTGCTTGTCTGTTGATAGGACGTGATACAGTGCATAATCTCAAATTGATCACAAAAATCCTTGAAAAGTATGGAAGTGAATTCGGTTCCTTGATCAGTCACTAATGTGCATAAATTTTTGGGAATGCCGTGTAGGCTAATGTAATGCTTCAAAGCCTTAACTATTGATATGCTATTTCGATTATTTAAGGTATAAGCTGCGGCAAATTTAGAAAATTTATCAACTATTGTAAGTATGTACCTTTTATTTATTGTATATATGTCGACGTGAAGTGTATCAAGTGGTTTCGTTGGAGATTCTGGGGCTCGATATTTGGGCTTTTGTGGATTCCTATCGTACTTCATTGTCTGGCACGTATCACAGTTGTTGATAACTTGTGTTATCTTATTTTTAAGAAAGGGAAAATAATAGTCTCTTTTTAAGTGCGAAAGGGTCTCATTTATGCCTCGATGGTTATTTTTTATATGATAGTTGTTAATGAGAGCATCCTGTTCGTCAGAATCCGTGATATCGTGCAAAAGTTGCATGCATCGAACTATTTTGAATCTCTTGGATTGGGAAAAATGGTCGGAATAAATCTTTTGAATTTTCTGAAAGGTATTATCATTGGCATACACTGCTGTTAATCGATTAGGCGAAATGAATTTTTTAAATATATCGATTAAAGTGGCTTCAGAATATTCCACTTTTCTGAATATACGGCGTTGCTTATTCCTGAATGGCATTTCTAAAGCTGTTTCTGGTTTCCTATCAGAATTTTCGAAAATGAATTGTATGGAAAATTCATTTAGGGGTCTCTCAGAAATAGGGATACCGGTGTTCAAGTCTTCGTCTGCAGAGTGAATTGTAGTACCTCCTATACTTTGTGTAGAAGTGTTTGGCAGAGATGCATTCGTTTCGTTGGCATGGATTTCAACTTGGGATCTCCTTGGTAGTTTAACCCTACTCAGAGCGTCAGCATTACTGTTTTGATTACCCTTTTTATACACTACCTCGTAGTCATATTCCTCCAGTTTCAACCTCCATCGAATAAGTCTCGAGTTTGGATCTTTAAGATTCATCATCCAGGTTAGAGGCTTATGGTCAGTGACAATCTTAAACTTCCTGCCAAACAGGTATGGTCTAAAATATTTGGTGGCCCACACGATGGCCAAAAATTCCTTCTCTATGGTAGAATAGTTGACTTCCGTGTCCGTCAGTGTTCTACTCGCGAAGCAAACTGGCTTATCACTGCCGATTGGGCCTTGTGATAATATTGCGCCAATCGCAAAGTTACTCGCATCAGTCGTTAAGACAAAGGGCTTGCTGAAGTCCGGATGTTGAAGGATTGGGTCGTTCATTAGTATTTCTTTGCAATTATTGAAGCATTGGACATAGCGATCGTTTAGATCTATCTTCCTATCCCGTTTTAAACACTCAGTCATTGGTTTGGTAAGTTTTGCAAAATCTTTGATAAATTTGCGATAGTACCCCAGGAGTCCAAGGAAGGACTTGATTTCCTTCTGAGTTTTGGGAATTGGAAAATCTCTAATTGCCTGTACTTTGTCGGGATTGGGTTTTACACCTTGAGTAGTCACAATGTGACCTAAAAATGAAATTTCTTTGCGCATGAACTCAGATTTGTCCAATTGGACTTTGAGGTTTGCGTCTCTCAATTTTTGGAACACCTTTTTCAGGTTTTCCGCGTGCTCTTGCAAGGAGGTGGAGAAAACAATGATATCGTCTAGATACACGAGGCAAATTGTTCCTTGGAGTTCCTTAAGAACGTTGTCCATGACCCTTTGGAACGTGGATGGTGCGTTCTTCAGTCCGAATGGCATACGGACATATTCGTAATGTCCACCTTCTACCGTGAAAGCGGTTTTACTAATGTCTGCCGAATTCATCTCGATTTGATGGAACCCGCTTGCTAAGTCTAGCGTTGAGTAATACATTGATTTCCCGAGTTTATCTAGAATGTCGTTGATATTTGGGAGTGGGTATCTATCGGTTATCGTCTTCTCATTGAGTTTTCGATAATCGATAACCAACCTCCATTTACGTTTTCCGCTAGCATCTACTTTCTTTGGGACTATCCACACTGGAGAGCTCCATGGTGAATAACTAGGTCGAATTATCCCTTGATTAAGTAGATCAGATATTTGCCTACGCACTTCTTCTTTGTGGACAAATGGGTATCTATACGACTTGGTATAAATGGGCACATCATCTATGGTTCTTATATGGTGCTTAACTTGATTTGTAAAGCTAAGATTTTGTCCTTCTCTGAAAAAGATGTCGTCATATTCTCGACAGGTTTTAAGGAGTTGCTTCTGTTCTTCATCGTTTAGATGGGAAAGTCGAAGCAATTCGGAGATGTCACTTGAACGTAAGGAGACCGGGTTTTGGTCCTCATATGCCATATCGAAATTATGGATTTGTTGGTAGTGGGTGATAAGCTCTTCAACCTTTAAGGGTTGTTCGATGAAAAGTATTTCGTCTGAGTGTGACTGATTGGTCACCTCTATGAATGCATACCAATCTTTAGCAACGTATATTCCTTCTGAGGTAATCACGTTAGGGGTTATCTGTGTTGGTTTGATATAAAATTCACCGTTTTCAATGTCTACGGGTAATTTCACGATTGATTTATTTTTCCCTGGAATAGAATATTTTCCGGATGTAAAATTTGGTTTTAAATGCAAAGGTAAAGTTGAACCGTTAGTTACAAGGATTTTATTAGCTAGATCGACCTTTGCTCCTAAGGTGCTTAATGCATCAATTCCCAGAAGTCCATCAAAATATCCATGGAACCGAAATATGAGAAAACGCATTTCACCTGATTGGTTGAATTCAATAAAATTAGGAAGCGTAACTTCCTCGTTTAGTTTGTGTTTAGCCAAAACAGTTGTGATAAATGTGGGTTTAATTTGTACTATATTATTGGGACTCACAAATTCTGGATTAATAAAAGAGGATGAGGCTCCCGTGTCTATTAAAAATTTTAGTGGACGACCGAATGGAGAGGAGATGTGAATGTATGGCAGAATGAAGCCATGTTTGTTCACATCTAAGTATCCGACTGGTTTATTGAGGCACCTGGTCGAAAATTTGAGTCATCTATGACTTCTTCTGCTGGAATTTCATTTCCCTCGTTTTCTTGAGGATCTAAATGAATTTCATGGTCGCGGAAACGATCATTATAAAATTGGTGTTGGTAATTAAAATAATCGTCGTCATCCCAAAAATGATTCGAATAGTATCGATCGATAGTATATGGATAGTTGGCTGGGTTTCCATTCATACCAGTATAAGGTGTAGATTCATTCACGTTAAGAAGTGTTCTGTTAGCGAGATTGTTGTTAAAAGGTCTCATCTGGGGTCTCTGTGTTCTTACAACACTTGTACCTGTATCCATCGGCTCCGGCTTTGGCGCAGCTAGATCGTTTGTACGATTCGATACAAATCTTTGAGTGCTAAAATTGTTGGTTTGGAATTGATTATGCCGCGGAGGAGCTAATGTATTCGGTTGTAGCTGCCGATATTGAAAGAGATTGTTTTGGGGGCGGTTTTGTTCGAACGGTTGGTAATGTGGAGTAAACCGATGTTGCACAAACGGTTGATGTCGGAACTGTAATGAATTTATTCCATAATTTGGTATTTGAGGCCTATGTTGGTTCAATGGTCTGAAATTCGCGTTATTATTTGATCTAACAGTTTGTGGCAGTTTGGAATGCACAGTTCTCTTATTGATATCCGCTTTATTGTACGAGATGTTCTGTTCTTGTACGCAATACGAATAAGCAACTGCTAGGGTTTCAGGTTTCATAGCCCGGATCATAGAACCAAGAGGTTCTCTCAGCCCTGAAAGAAACGCGTTAAGACACATTTCTGAAAATAACTTTCTTTTCGCAGCTATAACGTTCACATCATTTTCATGAATGTTTGCATGGTTATTCATGCTAGATAAAATTTCTATAACTTCGCTATAAAAATCTTCTGTTGAATCATTTTTTTGTTTAAGACCGTGAAGGTCCTTAATGAGTGAAGTTTCGTTTCTCTTATCTGCGTAGTGCAGGATAAGGTTCTCTTTAATGTGGTCCCAATTTAGAGAGGTGCCATACATGTTTAGCACTTCGTTTGCGGGACCCACAATTTTATTCCTAATTGCCCTTAGTAGCAGTTGGCCATAAGGAGTACCACTTGTGGGACTAATTAGTTCGAGAATTTCATTGACGTTGTCTATGAAATCGAATAAAAGTCTTGGGTTTCCCTCGAATCGCGGGAGATCCTTTATGGCATCTGGCACTCTAAGTGCACTAAATAAATCTACATTCACTGTATTATTGGCGGTTGCCATTTTGTTAGTTACAGCGTTATCTTCAAGGATTTTTATATTAACTAGTTTATATGCTTCGGGACGGTTATTCTCCGTAATGAGCTCGTTTCCTTCTATAACGCGTTTATTTTTATTAAGTTTGTTATTATTACTTAGTGTAAATATTTTTGTTAAATTCGATAGGCTAAATGAACGATTATTGGTATCACCTATTTGCACTTTAGCACTATCACTTGTTTCACTGTGCCTGTCGGAATTATATTTTCTTAAATCTAATAAGTTATCGAAACTACAACTATTGGAGTCTACCAGCCTACGTTTTGGGGGTGTAGAGTAAGGTTTCGGAAAGGAAGGCTTGGACTTTGCGGGGAACATAAAGTTCAAGGGAAAAAGCAATTGCCGACTTACGTCAATATGCAAATTGTTGCTTGCATTTCTCCTTGTTGTCCTCGCACCAACGTCGTTCTTTTCTCCTTTGTTATTTGTTGCCACTGCACTTCGCAACGATGATCCTTCGTTGCTGTTATATTGAACACACAGGTCACTTATTTCACTTCCACGAACCGAGTGGCGATATTTCGCGTTATCGATAATCCGTCGATAGTGGGTTATAGAAGTTGAAATTTAACGAACGATGATTGCCTCGCCTTCCGCCGTTAACTCGACTGCGCCAGTTACAAGAGGTGCGCTCTTGTTTAATAAAAAAAATCAATATTTAATTTAAAAAAAGATTTTTATTCCACAACTTAATTGAGCAGAGCTTTCGCTATGCGATGTTACAAAAGACTCTCCGTGTTTTTCTGGAAATGTGAATTTATACAAAATAAATGCTGACGGCAAAACATGTGCCGGAGTCAGCGATGTAATTTAAGTCGAATTGGACTGTGAGAAAATTTAGGTGAAAAATAATGTTAAAGGTGCAAATTCGCTGACGAGGTCTGTGAACCGGTGAGGGTTATCCGATAGCTGTATGAAGGTGAGTGCTATCCAGTAGCCGTAACTCGCGCGCATCAAAAAAAAACTATCGCGAATGCAACGCCAACCCGAGAAATAAATTTCAATCTACTTTACCAGTGAAGGACCCGAAGAGAACCGACGGAAAGCGAACGGATGAGAAACCGCGCGAGCAAACTAACTCTCGGGCGGCTGAGTCACCGCTCGATGGAAGGAGACGTCACCGGAGGCGCGCCGGACATCGGTGTTACTGTCCGGGCCCATCCTGCCTTAGCTTAGCGCGTACCAAGTAGACATGTGTTGCGCGCTAAGCCCCTTATACTTACCCCTGCCTTAACGAAGCCTTGTTTCCTGAAGCCGAACGGAGGGAAGAATCTGAGGGAAACTCCCTGCTTAGGTCTATTACTCCATGTTTATTTTAAGTTCAATTCATATTTATTTAATTTTCAGCATAACAGAAAAACCAAAATCGGAAGATATCTGTTACAAGCTAAACACATATTTTTAAGAAATATTAAGCATTAGTGCTTGTTTTGAGTATTCGTTCGGAATCGACAGGATTATTCGTTGTACAACTACGGTAGAAGTGAAACGAATGGAAAGGATTTAATTGGATTCGAACTAATTATTTGGTAAATAGATGAGATGAGCTTTACAATATGACGATAACATTATTTACTTAATTCTTTTACAAATTTTTTTTTGTTTATTTTTTGTTTCCGTTTACATTATATTTTTTTCTTCTTTGTGTTTTCTTTTAATATACAGGACATTTAATACATAGCTAGTATATATTTTTAACTTCCCAGTATATGGGAAGTTCTTGTAATCGCCTCGAAAATCGAAATTGAAATTTTCAACATTTCTTTACGTTTTGAGGTCTTACGAGTATATTTTGAGTGTTTTTAGGAAGAAGTATGTATGTGTGTGTGTGTGTGTGTATGTACGTACGTCCGTACGTACGTATGTGCGTTCGTGGACAGTTTTTTCTACGAGCATAACTCACGTAAACAAAGTCCTATCGACTTTGTTGAGATGTCAATCGAAGCGTCTTTGCAATCTTAAGAGCTGATTAGTTTTTAGGAAACTTCGGTCGGGGGGGTTTGCTGTTTTGCCCCTTTGAAGGTCATTTCTGTCATGCGTTATATCTCCCGAACCAAACAACGGATTTTCATCATTAAGGTGTCAATCGACGCGTATTGATTCTTTTGTGATTCTGTCAAGTTTTTAAAAAAATTAATTGAGGCGTTTTTTAATTTTTTTGAAAAAAGTGCAAAAAATTAGGTTTTTTTCCAGAAACAGTAAATTTTTAACCTGATTTGCGAAGTATAGTAATCAATGTTTATAAAATTTATATACTCCACACAATTTTTGTAAAAACAACATAAAATTTCATTTCTCATGAATACAAAAAAATTAAATTAAAAATCAAAAATCATTAAAAGTCATCATGATTTCAAGGTCATTTCTGCCATTCACTATATCTCACGAACCAAATATAATATTTGCATCACTTAGGTGTCAATCGACGTGTATTTACATTTTTGTAATGTTTTTATATTTAAAAAAATCGTTGGAGGCGTTTTTTAATTTAACAAAAAAAAATGCAAAAATTTAGGATTTTTTCATAAAAAATAAATTTGTTAACCAGATTTGTAAAACACGGTAATAAATGTTTATAAAATTTATAAATTCTTATCAATTTTAGGAGACAATTCAGCAAACCCCTTTTCCATGATGTTTAAAAAATTAAATAAAAAATAAAAAATCATTCAAAGTCGCCATGTAAAAAGTGTTCATATGAATGATTTTACCCGACTACTCTTATTCTGAAGACAATGTTGTTAAGCCAATTACAGTTTATTAATATTTGCATAATTTAAGCAGATTTTTAATAGTCTTCGTAGCACCGTGTTTTAATTTTTATATCAAAACTGCTTAAATTTTGAAAATCAAAAAAAATTAATCAAATTTGCATTTGTGGCAATGAACGCTTTGAATGGTAAAATGTTTCGTAGTCAATACTTTCCTAGATCATATGCTATAAAAAAGCTTTCATCAATATGAAAATAACAAATAACGTAGAAACCACCCACCCCCCTCCATTGATCCGCGTGAATATTCAATCAAATCAATCTGTCCCCATCGACCAAAAACCTAACGTAATCAATTGACGCTCCCGTAGACGATACGATTAATATTAAGTCATTCCAGTTACTGTTATGAGAGGTACATTTTTATTATTTAAAGTAGTATTATTTTCATAATTATTATTTTGTTTAGTATTTTTAATATTTATGTAAATATTACTGGGAAGTTGACCGTGTGGACCTCAAGGGTCACACCTCGCGGCTTGTTCAATTCAGTTTTTCAATTAATATATATATGATCGTTTATTTTTTTGCCGATTTGGTTTTTTCTTTTCTTTCTAAATACACTTTTTATTGCTGATAACAAAATAGGCGGTATAAATCTAAAACAACAAAAATGTACAAATATAAATCTATTAAAACGGAGTAAGTAGACAACTAAATATTGATTCAAGGAACAAATCAAGGAAAAATAATCTCAATATGATATTCTTAAGAACAAATTCACCGTATTTCATTGATGTAATAAACATGGTGGGTATTATTATGTGTAAATGAATCATTGAACCAATCTCTCTAATATCATACAGGTATAATATTTATATTCCACAAAAATTAGATGCATAAAATTCGTACTTTAAGTGATATGTCTCAAGTATAGATATTATTGGCACAAAAATTAAAATCTGTGAACCCGCAAAATTTCATTTCCTATAACTTTTTGCTCCAATGCCAGATATTTCTTCACAAAATCTACTATCATATTTACTTAGTGTTTCTTCGAGCTCACGTGGTCGTAGATCGGGATGTAATTTTTGAAGATACGAACAGATATAATCACTACTTGCACTGAGATGATGTACGACGAGAACTGTCGATACTAACCCAATACTTCGAGCATCATCCCTTTCGATTTTATCGACTTTTACCTGCGAATTATTCCCGGAAGCGTTTGAATTTGCAGATTCTTGTGAACATTTCAATGGTCCGCTACTGTCCCCATCATTACAGCTACCGCTATGATCATCACGTGTCTTACTTGCTTGGACGATTTTCGTTTTTAACCATAATTCCTTGACGTTGGCTGGTTGAATCCTTTCTTTGAGTCTACTAATTTATTCCGGCACGTTTTCACATGCTCCGGGGATGTAAAACACTATAAGCAGCATGCACTCGCGACGCTCGCTGTATTTGTTTTTTGTTTTGTTCGTTTGCCGCCGCGGCCACCACCGACATTTATATCGCGGAAGCAGCGCTAAACTTCATTTCGTGTGATTTTTTAATTTACCACTCAATTATTCCCCCAAATATAAAAAAACCTTTATTTCTTAAAAAAATATAATGGAGACTTTTTTCATGCAACCGACCCGATTCACACTCCCATCCAAAAATGGCCTTCATTCCTTTTGCCAGCGATCCAACACCCGAGACCGAACCCGACAACGGTTCTTTCTAGAGAACCGGTCGGGTAGCTGGTGTTCGAGACTGCTTGCGGTGCGGGGTTGCCGCTTCTGAGGGTGCCTAAGATTACAGTACGGTATTACAAATTCCGTTTGTGATCGTAAATTCCGGTTTGTCTGTTTCTGCTTTTTGGTTTTTTGTTGGTTTAGGGAACGGGATGAAACACGATTTACAGCTATTCCTTTCTTCTCACGATAATCTTGCTTCTTTTTGCCAGTTTTGGTTATTTGCGACTGCTTTTTCACTCTCATTATGAAGGATTAAATCATAATATCAATACGATGATCAATAGAGTTTTTTCGGTTGTTTATTGATCTCCAATCGCCTAGGAAAACTGGAATCAGTAATGATCTTATTTATTTATCAAAGTAATAAATATAAATAAATAGTACAACATAATATATAAAAATATTATTCAGTAGCTTTCAATTTTCTACATTCGTTAATCAATTGCCTACGGCAGACGGAAGATATATTTTATTTTTCTAATACTACACGACAACACAAATAATCATATACTGCAGACTATTTTGACAATACACGATGAGTTGATGAACGGTATTAAGTTTTATTGAATATCTTCTTATCTACTCTGAACACTATATAAAATACAGAAGGATACACCACACTATTTAAGGATTTTACAAAGTATATCCGCGTTTAAATTAACACAGAATAAGTTTCTTTGAATTTAGAATATTCTGTTATGAGTTTATAAAATCAAACACTGTGCTTTCCTTAGAAACTTATTTTATTTCCCACTTTTAGGATTATTTGAACAGAGGTTACTTATTTAAGTGTGTAAAATACTGTTTTTAACAGAGTATCTGAAACAGAGTTAGTCTTACAATGAGGGCTTCAGCCTTTTATATCTACTTATTGTTTACAATATAATTCTTAATTTCATAACTTAGCCTAATTGACAAATTCGCGAATTCAACTTTAAGTCCCCAATTCAATTAAAATAGTTTGTAAACATTCATGTGACAAATTCACGAATTCAATTTGGAATGTCAAATTCAATTAAGATATCTGTAAACATTTCACGATTGACCATATCGATTTTATAAACATTTCGCGATTGACCATATCGATTTTATAAACATTTCGCGATTAATTATAATGCGTGTCCGATTTGTTCATACTAAGACTTTAGATCTCGAGTGGAATGATGATCTCAACTGTTTGTTTCGGAATTTTGGGAGTTTTGGATACTTAGACCGGCAATATTCGTAGTAGCATAATATTTCATATTTGATGTTTTGTTTACGCAAGTGTTATTGGAATTTGGCATCTTGTAAATAGTTGAAGTCCATTAGATGACAACATGGATTGAGGGTTCCGGGAATACTACTAGGTCATCGCTCGTAATCAAGGCCGTAGCCAGAAAAATATTTCGGGGGGGATGTGTGAGTTCTTTTTTTTTTTTTGTTTTCAACGTTGGGAGGTGGAAATCTTCAAAAGATACCGATTAGCTCCTGCACCTCGGCATGCCGGGGTTTTACCGACAAAAACCACCTCCGTCTCCTCCAAACCTCTGTCATTATCAGTCTGTGTTAATTACACATAATAAAAATGTACATTCCAATGATATAAAATCATCACGTTTTACTTTTCTCACATGCATATTTGCACTGGGACAACTAACTCACACATTTGGCATCCATTCACATATTAAATAACAGTAAGGCTCTTATTCTCTTCAAAGCTTAGAAATATAGTGTAATTTCGTTTGGATATTGTTATCACTTCAAAAAATATAACAAGATTTCAAATTCTACTTTAGCTTACATACTGGAAATGAAAGAGTAGTTTAAGTGCGAATAGAACAATTTAGGAAATAAAATGTTTTCGACAATTTGTTTCATGAAATTAAGAGTTGAAAATTGCTGCCTTTCTAGAATTTTCCTCGAAAACCAAAAAAAAAATTTGAATGCCACCTAGATCAACTTATCAACACAGCCAGCTCTTGAGAAATGCATAAATAAAAATATGAGTAATAACAATAATAGTAATAACAATAACAAACAAAAATCCTATTACAGAAAAGTAGACATTTTATTATATTTTAAAAATATCTGGACCTTGCAGAAAGCGGCTGCATGTACAATAAAGATGGCATGATTGTTTTCAAGCAATTTCAAAACAAGACTTGTGTTTTGTTCTCTGTTAAATCATAATGATAATAAATTGACGTTAACAATAAAATAATATTAGGTTTTGACCATGAGATTTTGTCGAGAAACAAAACGACCCCGTATGTAGATACAAACATAGACACTTTCTTCTTTCCAAAATATATTGGAAAGATTGCAAACGAAAACTGGTATGTACCTGTATTTTGTAACATTTTCAGTAGCAGCTTTTTTTAATTTTTTGCATTGGCTGCTACTGAAAAATGTTTCTGAATTATTTTTCAATATTTTCGTATGTATGCTGATATCTAGATGAGACGTTTGCTTATTTCTGTTTAGTTAGTCCTAAGAAGGTCCCAGAAAGGTCAATACTGCGAATTGTCATATAAGAAGCTGGGTTATTTTAATTTCATTTTCAACCAAATTAATATAAAATTGACGCAACTGTAGTCTTATAATATTTTAGACCAAAATTAAGTTAATTTTGTAAAATAAAATGTATTACAAAAGAAAATTTAATCTTCGAGTCTTTTTCTCTGCGAATAAGTCTATAACTTACTCCGTATTGATGTCGATTTGACGATGAATTGATATTAATGCCAACCCTGTTAATCTTTCCTCACCAGTCGAGTTTCGGAGATACGTTTTCAGACGTTTCATTGTCGGAAATGTTCTCTCAGGTGTGCAAGTCGTAACTGGTAATGTCGCCAATTTTTTTAAAAGTTTGTGAATATTTGGAAACAGTTCGTTATTACACTCTCCAAGGGCTTCAATTACACAAGTCGCACGATCTACTTCAGGCTGCTGTTGGCATTTTGTTTGCCAGAGCCCAAATTCAGATTTGATAGCATCGCATTCCAAAAATTTACGATAAATTTGGGGAAAAAAATCGAAACTGTAATTCTTCTTACCGCATTCTGAGGGTATCAAAATAAGTAGCGCTTTTAGTGTAGAATTATGATCTTCGAATCTTGATTTCAACTGTGCAATAAAATCATTTAATAGTGGAATCATAATAGTAATTTTAAAATAAGATTCTGGATCTAGTGAATTTATATTTGGTCTTTGTTGTTGTCGTAGCACGATTCGTGGAACTTTAATTTCTTCGTCTACAGTTTTAAGCAGATTTTGAGCAGTTTGGAATCACTGAATTCAAATTTTTGGGTGGACAATTGGAAGCAGTGCAGTGGAAATAAGTTGTGAAGTTTGAATTAGAACCACTTTTGGATTTTCAATGCATAAATGATTAAACATCCTCGGGCTCAGTTTTGAGACATATTTTTACCACTTATACCTTAATTACATCGCACCAAATTTTGGAAAATCATTAGATTTCGGGAAATTTTTCCTAAAATCCACAATTTTCCACACATAAATCGAAACATAGTCGATCGCAAATCCATTAGATTCCAAAAAAATCTACTTAAAATCTCTTGTTTGTGTGTGGCTATTAAGTAGTTAGATGTGTCGCTGGCATGTGGGAAATGTCGTAGGTTTATATACAAGAGCAGGCCGGTTCAATTTACGGAAACTCTATTTGTTTGAATTGCCAAACAAAATCTAGACAATGCGATGTTAACATTTGACAAAATTTTGAAATCTCAGTACCCCAAATCTTGCGATGTGATTGTACAGTATGACTACTTTTAATCATGGGAAAATTTCGGGGGGGGGGGGGGTCAAACCCTGGCTACGGCCTTCCTCGTAATAAGTATTACGTGTTTAGATAATCATATTGAACATGTAGGAGAATGAAGGGCATGAGTGGCGCAAAGCTTATATTATTGAGAAGTTTCAAGTTTCCTACAATCATTTCACTTTAATAGAATTGAGATTCGTAAACAAAGGTCATCACTTTTTCCTTTTCTTACTTTCAAGAATTGTTATGCTTCGCTCATTCAAGTATTTGATAGATAAATAAAGTTCAGCGACACGCAACATTCGAAATTGCAATACTCAATTATGATGAATTACTACGATAATTGGAACCATTCTGACCATCACGATAAATTAACATACCGATTAATTTACGGATCTCTGTATTCATATATTTATGGCCACAAGAATTAATAAACAAAGACCTCAAGTATGAAGTTTCTCATTTCGCTCAAATCGCCACACCGATGATTTTAAACATAATAGCCTGCCGCAACATTGTAATCGAGCTAAGCTCAAAGCAACCATAAATGCTGATATTGAAATCAGCACACAAAATATTTGTGAACATTCCGGATAAGTTTCAATAATTTTTGCTACCTAAGATTTTAAACATAAACAATAAAATTTCTTTAAAATGTATAGAAATTTTAAGTGGCAGTTGGGATTCAGAATTAAATTATGCAACATGGGAAAAACTCACCAAGTCTTAAAAGATTTTCAGGCTCATACACTTATAACTATATGAATGTTTCGATTAATATTTACCACTTTCGCTGTTATCGACGTGATTCAGTTTTCATTGACAATATACAATATCTGTTTTCAATTTCAAATGTGTCAACGATTTTCGATATTATTTAAATATTTCGGAGCAAGGCCTGTCTCTGAGCAAGACAGGCCTCTTCTGGAAGCAATAATCGTTTATGAAGTTCTTCTTGAAATGACTGCAATTGTAAAACTATTAAAGAAACATTTTTTTATATTGGCTGGTTGGTTGTAGTGGCAGCCTCTTTTATCCAAAGATGGCTCACTTAGGTCACTATAGGCCCATTGCGATCCCACAAAAGATTGAGACCGCACTAGAACCTACAGGATGACGAGAACCATTTAGATTCTCGTATGAAGTTGGCTATGCAGCTAATATTTAAATCAGCTACTTCCGTGAGGCTGTCCAGAAAAGGTGAGCTTAAGGTTTGCATGCGTTTCCTGGACAGTACTGGGCAACATAGAAAGTGTTTTATTGTCTCTTCCTCGTCTTCCGATCTGCAACTTCTGCAGAAAACGTTGAAAGGAATACCCAATCTTTCTGCGTGTCTGCCAATCAGACTGTGCCCCGTCAGTACGGATACGATGGAGCTCAAGGTTTTGCGGCTCATGTTAGGAAGCCGCTTGGTGCGTTTGGAGCACAGTGCGTGCCAAGTTTGCCTGGTTATCCTACAGGTTTCTTCAAGTAGCCAGGCCCTATTTGCAGCCTCTATGTAGTATTGCTTGAATCCTAGCTTTGTGGCAGCTAGAGGTTGGCCGACTTGGGGTGTAAGTGTCTTGGAGCTCAGTGCCAACTCGTGCTAGGGCATCTGCTTCGCAATTTCCAGGTATATCACTATGCCCCGGTAGCCAGCAAAACATCACTTCACAATGAAGCGATATCATGTTTAGTTGTGAGCGGCATTCCAATGCAATTTTGGATGGATATGCACGCTGGATACTGATTGGATAGCAGCTTGACTGTCAGAGAAAATGTTTAAATTTCTTATGGAAATTTTCTGGTTTCTCTGCCAGAAAAGTAAATCGCAATGACCTCTGCCTGAAAAACACTGCAGTGATCTGGTAGCCGGAAGGATAGTTTCAGGCCTAGCTGTTCTGAGAAAACGCCACAGCCAAATTTTCCATCCATTTTTGATCCATCAGTGTGGATGTCGATCGATTCCTGTATCTCACTTTTTCTATGGTCCAGTCATCCCGCCTCGGGATGATTGACCTGAAACCGTAGTGAAAACAGGGAATCGGAAAAGCGAGGTCTACTTTGCCTGGCGTTGGTCCATCCCTCCGTAGTATTGTTGAGTGGCCATTGTTCCCTTCATGCCAGAGACGTAGAGCTTTCAACCGAACCGCAGAGCACTTGGCCTGCTGTCTCGTGAGTAGCTTAGTCGGGAACCAATTTAATAACATGAAGAATACCTTTTTCGGGGTGGTGCGTTGAGGCCAGGCCGTTTTCTGCTGATTAATCTTTAGACCACACTCTTTGCCCCACTGGGTAAGAATGCCCATGGCAAAGTTTAGTCCTTCAGATAGTGTGTTAATAAATTTTCCCGATATTGCTATTGCAACATCGTCGGCATAAGCTACGACTTTGCAGCCAGCCGCTTTTATTTTTGACAGAATTTTTTTTCTAGTGCTACCGTTAAATAAATAGCTCCATCTCTGGACTAACAAAGGTCATGTCCTGCTACCCTCGGACCAAGACAAGACTTTTCTATGTATAGTAATCGTTAATGAAGCTTATCTTGGAATGACTGAAATGGTAGAAGTATTGAAAAAAATATTACTAGATTCTATATCATTGAATTTAATTTTTTCAAAGCAAAGATTTTTTTTCGTAAAGTTGAAAAATAATATATCGAAAACAAAATTGCTCCGATAATCAGTCCAATTCTTTAGAATTATAATATTAATTAAGAATAAAAACAAATCATTCTTTCTCTATTCATTCCACTAAGAAGTTAGACGTGTGGACCTTAGGGGCCGCACCTAGGCCACATTTTTTAATTCATGAAATAATGGTGGGATGAACAAAGGAGTGTTTTTGATATTCCTGTACTAATTTTTCATCTAATAAAGAAATTGAACATCCAAAATCTATAAGGCATTGAAATTTTTTTTCCTTCAATCGTGAATTCAATAATTGGAAGTATTGGTCCGAAGCTTTTACAAATACATAAAAATTCTGAGTATGCAGGCTACATTCAAATGAACGAACAGTGCTCATAGATACATTGTTTTTGATTGGCATATTAGGGCGATTCAGAAATGAAAAGTTGTTGGAGTTTCGCGCTTTCACACAATATTTCGATTGATCACTATTTCCTGTATTTATTTGCGGTTGAAAATGATTTCGAACAACTTTATATAATTTGTTTGCACCGAAATTTGGTGTGCTTTTTCAGGCGTATCTGGGTTTGGCGCACAAAGAATTCGTCGTTGAGGTTCTGGGCACTTACTTATAAAAATATCTTTAGCTAATAGTGTATTTGAATTTATTCTAGCTAACTTGTCATTTTCATTTATTTCGTTATTATATTTTACCTTATTATTAACTTTATGTCAGTTAACATATATATTCATAAAATTTCTGTCCCGTGGTTAAGCTGGCTGCTTGCATTCTTCCTGTTAGCTTGATTTCCGACTCTTGGGTGTCAACTAAAATGTATCGGGTTTCATCCCACGTTGTCACCATCGAGCAGTTATTGATTGCCCTTGCATGTCCTACGATCTTCATTAACACTTGTTGGAAGAGGATTGCACCGTTCAGGTTGGTCGTTATATGTGCTGATATCGCGTTGACTGCTTAAATAAAAGCGTGGATGTCATCCTGATTTCCATCGAAGGATGGTAATGCGGATATATATTTCATCAGGTTTTATAGGTCCATGTTTGGATGTTCTTCTTCATCTTCCTAGCTCAGTAGATTTATTAGTTCTTGCATTCGACTCATACACTTATTAACTTCCCAGTATATGGGAAGTTCTTGTAATCGAGTCGAAAATAGAAATTGAAATTTTCAACATATCTTTACGTTTTGAGGCCTTTAGAGTATATTTTAAGTGTTTTTAGAAAGAAGTATATAGATATATATATGTGTGTATGTACGTACGTGCGTTCGCGGACAGTTTTTCTACGAGCATAACTCACGTAACCAAAGTCGGATCGACTTCGTTAACGTGTCAATCGGCTTTGCAATCTTAAGAGCTGATTAGTTTTTGGGAAACTTCGGGCAGGGGGTTCGCTGTATTGACCCCTTGAAGGTCATTGCTGTCATGCGGTATATCCCACGAACCAAACATGCGATTTTCATTATTGAGGTTCCAATCGACGCGTATTGGCATTTTTGTGATTCCATCAAACTTTTAAAAAAGTCGTTAGAGCCGTTTTTTATATATTAAAACAAGTGCAAAAAATTAAGGTTTTTTTCATAAACAAGAATTTTTTAGCCTGATTTGCAAAGCGCAGTGATCGGTGTTTATAAAATTTATATACTCTAAATTGTGCTTGAGAATAAACCAGCAAAATTTATCCTAATGATCATGAAAAACTTCATTAAAAATAAAAATCATTACGTCTTCAAGGTCATTTATGTCATTCTCTATATCTCGCGAGCCAAATATAATATTTGATTCACTGAGATGCCAATTGTCGTGTCTTAACATTTTCATGATGTTTTCTATTTTTTAAAAAAAAAATCGTTGGAGCCGGTTTTTAATTTAAAAAAAATTGCAAAAAATAAAGGTTTTTTCGTAAAAAAATTAAGTATTAGGCTGATTTTTGTAAAATCGTGAAAAAATACAAACTCAATGATTATGCTGAAGTCATGGCGATTTTGAACACAACTATTCAAAATGGTCATCACGCGACAAAATCTCTTCAGTGGGCATAATAACAAAACTGCATTCAATTTTGCAAGCGTTCTTTTGTCCTTCAAGCATCGATATGAAAATACCAAATAACGTAGGAAAGGCTTTGTAACCTACTCCCACCACGCACCGATTGATCCGCGTGAATATTCAATCAAACCAAACCACCCGCATTCACCAAAAGCACTTTGTATTTAACGGACGCTCCCGTAGATGATACGATTAATATTAATGCATTGCAATTACTGTTACGAGTAGCTCTAATTATTATGAGATAAAGTAGTAGTATTTTCATAATTATGATTTTGTTTAGTATTTTTAATATTAATGTAGATATTACAGGGAGGTTGACCGTGTGGACCTCAAGGGTCGCACCTCGCGGCTTGTTTAATTTTATAGTTTCACAACTCTTTAAAGAATTGCGACTTGAGTCCAACAACAACCATGTGCGTAGATCAAGTTCGATGCCGACGGCGCCAATTTGAAATGTATAGCCCATCAGTGTCTACAATAAATACGATTTAATACGATTTGTTCAAAAATCTAATACTATATTGTTTAATTTTTTTTCACAAACTGAGTTCCTTATAACGTTGCCTTCACTTACCTACTTTCTTCCTTCTAAACATATGCTAGCCACCTATCTTAACTACGATAAATTGGCGGCGTTTTTGGAAGGTAATAAACCTTTTATATTTCAAATTTGTATTCCGACAAGATGCAGTCGCAGCAGTTATATTGCAAAAATAATTTAAAAACACGAAATGCCATACAATTTGCAAGCTAATAAAGCGTGTTAAAGTTGTCCATTACAAAAATAAATTCGTCGGCCGGTATGTGGTAAAGATGATCAGGAATTCATTTATGAGTGTGTCAACGAACGACTGTCAATGCTGGCCGAGTACTGGCGGTTGGCAATGTGCCAGTACTGACGATCAGCCCAGTGCTTGGAGCTGTTATATTTATTCTGATATGGTTTGATACACTAGATGTTTAAGATACGTAAACAATGTACCAGTTGTCCAAATAGTAGTGGATATAGCCGCAATTTCAAAAACAAGACACTGAATTGCTTAATATCTCAAAAGACAGGACACCGACAAAGATTTCATTCATGGCAAACAAGGGGAAAGTTTGGTTAGACGTAACTTTTGCATAGTTTTTTTAGTCGTTGTGGCGAAAGTCTACATTTGATGCGGTAAGCCCACCGGGAAAAAAAGGTTACCGTTTCAGTATTTCCACTTTAATCACAAAAAGTGTTCAGCAATCATTTATTGACAATTTTGTCAAGAATGATTTGCAGAATTTTTTGTTGCAATCCATGCACAAAGACGGAAAATATCGCGTCTCTAAAGAGTGTTCCCCTAATGCAAGCGAAATGTGTCGCGATATGTAGAAATGTCAATAGTGAGCTTCCATTTAAGTTCCTATGGAACTCGAAAGGGACCTGTGCATGTGATTTATAATATAAATTATATATATATATATATATATATAATATACATATATAATTTTCCGCCGCACACTCATGGAATTTTCTCCAAAAAATGTTTCCCGAAATAATTATATTCTCCATCTGATAGGAGAGCTTTGAAAAGG
The DNA here is from genome assembly GCA_963942545.1 of Oxycera nigricornis. Lineage (NCBI taxonomy): Eukaryota > Metazoa > Arthropoda > Insecta > Diptera > Stratiomyidae > Oxycera > Oxycera nigricornis. The sequence goes on from OZ012662.1 coordinate 51,617,627, forward strand.
GTATATGAGCAATTGATGCAGGTTAAGTTCAAAATATACCGCTTCAAATGCAAGAGAACTAATACGAGCTTCGAAGAAATGACATCACCAAATAAATAGTGTCTGTAGGAAAAATCGTACATGCAACACTAGCTTACTGTACACCTATTTCGAAAATGGTTAATCTTGCCTCGAATTTTAAGACTGTGCATTTAGATCAAAGTACGTTTTGGTCAAAGTTCGTTTCAGTCGCAGTATGTTTAGATTAGCATACAACTTCGGACAACAAAATTTAAAACATTTGTAACTTACTAAGAACAATCAAATTTGACAATGAATCCTTCAATTTAACTAATTTTTATTAGCATTGTTTTTTACCTGATTCAATAAAAATTGAGGGAGGCCAAGAATTGACCAATACTACCTCTATAAGGAAGCCATGACAACAAAGTGGAAAGGTCAAGATTCGGAGCGTACACGTTATTAGAAACTCTATATTTTACTTTATAGTAAGCATAAAATGACGAATTTGCTTGCCATCCTATATAAATAGGATGGCATGCAAATTCGTTATGATCAGTTTGGAAGAACCAGTTATATTGGTTGCAAATTAAACGTGATTTTCAAAGTTTTAAAAGTGTATTTAATTTTAATTACGATGGGAAAGGCTAAGAAATGCGTTCCTCTAGTTAGACAAAACATTGTAGACTTTAAAGATTTCAGCATGTAATAGCTTCAAATTAACGGCCGCCTAGAATGTTCCACAAAAATTGTTTACCAAGCCCTGAAAACGTGGAAAGCAGCAGGACTGTCCAAGATATTCACCGACAAAAGAGTCGGCAACACAACACATAACATGGATAGACAAATTGTGCGTACATCGAAACCATAGCATAAAGAATATATAGCACGGACACACCGAGCTGTCAAAGTCGACTTAAGACAAAAGATGCCTAAATTACCCCTCCTTTTAGAGAGAGTGCTCTGGCTTTCGTTTCCAAGCTCGCGCGCGGAGTAGTAGGTTGAAATTTATATTCAAATTTCTTGAGGCCAGGTTGTTCATATGTAGAGAGACGAGCCGGTCATTTTATATTAGTTAACCGTGTACATGCCACAATCAGCTGACTTAACGCTAGTCTGCGTGAAATCAACGAATGCGGCGAGTACCCGATGCGAATACGCGACAGATCGAAGCACTTAGGGCTGCCTGATCAATAGGAACAACGAAACTACCCGAACACGGTCGTACAACTGGCCCAGTACTGGGCCAGTGCTGACTGAGCCCAGTAACATATAAGTGCTGGATGTTAACTACGGACGCGAACGTTGTATGCCAATACTGGGCTAGACTCTCAAGCAGCACTGGCCCAGTACTGGCATACAACGAATTTGTTACTCCGCCAGCACTCCAATGCCAAAACCAAATTAGTACCGACAAGAGCCACGGAAATTTGTATGGAAGTATCATTCTCACATTATATTCGTCGCACGGCATGTGAAGAAGACGAGCCGGCATCCAATTGATATCCCATTGATATGATAACCCATCAACAAGCCTAACCGTGGTCGTGCTGTCTGGTGGCGGATGGTAAATGACAGTACCTGAAGAGGATGCCATCTGTCACCCCGAAACCACACTTCCCATGAACTATGAGTTCTTCAAATAATGCAATGATTTCTGACATGTTTCCTTTGCCATTCACTTTACATTTCGTTATTGATGCAATACTAAACATTCGCGCAGTATAGCTATGCAATACTTATTAATATAACAAACTTGGACTGAAGTTCACTAGTCAACTTCCTTTAAATCGTTTAACATTCTACTTGTATCCTGAATTGTTATATTTCAGTATAATGGCTTCAAGCATTGGACCAGTGCCGATCGCAAGTGCTGGCCCAGTGCTGGGGGTTGGATCTGGGTCAGCACTCGAATGCACTACTGGGCCAGTAGTCAGCCAGCACTCAGCCAGCACTCAGCCAGCACTCAGCCAGTACTGGGCCAGCACTGGCAGCTGATTGTTAGCCGTTCGTTATACGCCAAGGCTTGGCCGACACTTGGCGCTGTTTCCACTGCTAGCAAGCCCTGCTCGGGTACGTCGCATTGCAATTTGAAAAAGCAATAAATTTTATTAAAAAATTTTGTATGTGAGTATTGAAAAACATAAATAAGGTATGATTCTTATTTTTGGATTTGAACCTCCGTTTCTAGTCGAGACAAATCGCCTACTAGTGTGCTTTTTTTTGTTTGGTTAGCAACGTGCTAACACTATTTTTGCACATTAATGGAGGTTCTTTTGTTCCAGATTAATGGTTGGTGCCATAATTAGATAGGGAGCGTGGTTTCGGGATAACGAATGGCTTCCTCTTCAGGTGCTGTCATATGCCATTCGTTATCAGACAGCACGACCATGGTTTAGGCTTGTTGATGGATTAAGTTCGTTATATTTCAACTATTTTAATATTTGCATCGGCGAAGTATAACGACTGTCAATTTTTTCGTTCGTATATTGTGCATACGTTGCAATTCGAAATGATTCTTATTTTTGGATTTGAACCTCCGTTTCTAGTCGAGACAAATCGCCTACTAGTGTACTTTTTTTTTGTTTGATTAGCAACGTGCTAACACTATTTTTGCACATTAATGGAGGTTCTTATGTTCCAGATTAATGTTTGGTGCCATAATTAGATAGGGAGCGTGGTTTCGGGATAACGAATGGCATATGACAGCACCTGAAGAGGAAGCCATTCGTTATCCCGAAACCACGCTCCCTATATAAATATGGTGTTTTAGCAGATCAACTAAATTGTGAATTCGTTAATTTTACAATTTATTGGGTTTTTAAAGTTCTTTGTAATCTTTCTCATTCACTGAATTGCAAATTTACGGTTTCTGGCGCTCTTTACCCATCACTCAGAGCTGATAATCGGAAACGAACGCAAAAACCATACAAAAATGACGTTACCGCGGAGTCTTTCACTATAATTTCACCCAACTACTGATACTTGCACACGTTCACTATTAAGAAGTTTTCACTGATTCTGTGTTGCAGTTCCAGGGAAATTCAATCTTTTTTTCGTTGTTCTATATTCTTAAATAAATAGACCACCGAAGAAGGAACTTTATTTCTTTTTCATAGAGCTCCGCCACTTTTTTCACACTGTTCGAAGTCGTTCCCATAAAACACTTTTCCGATTTTAGCACGTTGCTTAGTGGCGCACCGATGCACAAATACTGCGAACGCATTTCTCTCCCGCACTGTCACTATTATTTGTTTCGATTTTCATTTAAAAAATCTAAAATCTGATTACACGCGATATTCCGCTCGCGAATTGTCAAATACACAATGACATTTTTCTATGTGCATCTCTGTCTTTCGTGCACGAACCATTCACATGCAATTTGCTGACTCTGTTACTCATGCTAAGGTACACGGATGTGAATTTACCTATACTTAGGCACAACCTGGCCACTTTGGTTGTATAACAGATATGAGGCAAATTGGTTGGAATGTCCGTGCTATGTATTTTTTATGCTATGATCGAAGCGAAGCTCAAAAAATCAGCTGTCGAAATTCATCACCGACTTTTTGTGCGAAGTAGTGATATTTCGGTATGAACAGCCAAAAGACGTCTTATGTAAACCAGACTGCATGCAAGGATAGCCGGTAAAAGCCCTTGGTAACGGCAACTAATCGGAAAAAATGGACTTCGCACGGGAACATTTGACCTGGAAAAATGAGAGGAAATTCATCCTTTGAAGTGACAAAACAAAATAGATCGCATTGACTCTAATGGCAGGAGATGTGTAAGACGACTAAGAAGTAAGGAGTTCGACCCTCGCTACACTTCATGTTGTTAAGAACGGAGGCAACTCTCTCGGTGTTTGGGGATGTTTGTCATGGTTTGGCATTGGGTCAATATACTGTATAAAAGGAATATTAGCCAAGGAAAAGTACGTTGATATCTTAAAAAACATCATTTTGTCATGGGCTGAGAAGAATCTTCCTTTCAGCACGACAATGGCCCCAAACATATGGCGCAACACATAAGCAAGATTCTGGAGGAGAAAAGCGTCGCCGAATTGGACTGACCATCAATGAGTCCGGATTTAAATCCAATCGAGCATTTACCGGGAGATATAAAACAAGATATAGCAATAAGAAAAGGGTTGCAAAACGTGTCTCCAAAGTGTTACCCCTATGTATATTACATATATAGTAAAAATAGCATTCATCAGTTTTTTTATGATTTTTTAATTTTAGTAAGTTATTATATAATTATATTTCCGCAGCTGTAAATATGTCTTAAAGTTAAACACTATTATAAAAATATAAGTGTGAAAATAGAAAATGAGAAACACTTAGTCATTCTCCTTAACCACATTTAATTGTCGACTGGATCAGATCTGACTGCACTTATTCTAAACATAGGTTTCTTACTGTTTTAAACCACTCCTCTTACTACGTTAATATTTATTCTTTCTATTATAAGTAGTCGCCAGCAAAATATATTTAGCCCACCATGGATGCAACATAGTAATAAAGAGATGAACTATATTATGCTTTTCGGGAGGGATGAGAAAACGCTAGCCTGTAAGAATAGGAGCCCATCCACCGCCTAATAGCGAAGATGAACATGGGCGTGGTTAAACGTGTTAGATGTTCCCGGTGGAAAAACAAATTTTACTTACCACGCCCATGCCACCGCCCGTTGCTCGGCGCTAAATATATTAACCATCTCTTAAACAACGAATGTCTATGCTTTTTATCTTGTAACATAAGCACACATCAAGGTATATAAACTACATTGGTATGATCTGTTGTTACGTCATCCGGCGGGGAGGGCGTGGCCAAATACACCCAAGTGGGATTTCATGCACACTTTGAATGAAGCCAATTTTTCTTTTTCGGACTGGGAATGTAGTTCTTGCAAATATGTCATTGTTTTGTCATTTTTTACCAAGAGAATAGTGTATCTAACTGTATATAATATATAAATCAAATATAATTTTCAGAGACTTCACTCAAATTGTATGGCGACACTTTGGATCATTTTACGTTTTTCAACATCACTTTCAAACTACGCTATATAAAATTATGCTCTTGATGCGGTATTTTTTATAGAGAATTTTGAAATCCTTTATTAGTTGTCGAATAAAATTTGTTGTAACTGTTATTGGTTTGGCGATGAATGCGCTGAAAGTCGAACAGTTACAATCCTACTTTTATTGTTAAAAATTCATTCTATTGTCTTGCTAACTAACTAGATGACAACAACTGACACGCTTAATCGATTTGATATTTCTCTCCGTTTCATTTTAATGGCATGTAATTTTAACACTAGCTCTGGTATGTAGCATTTAGCATTGCTTATATGTCTATTGTGAAATATATAATGAGGTGAACAGGGCTGTCCAAATATTTTCCAATCTATTTTTTAAACAGGATGGCAGCACTACTGGGCGTGTCTGTGCGATATTTCGTCACTCGGCGCGAAATCCTAGGGCAATAAATCATACCTATTCTGGTTTATATACCTTGAGCACACATGGTTTGTAAAAAAAATAATGGGATGATATAAAAAAATTATCGCAATTATTTTTGAAGGATTGTTTGTTACGGTGGAATATTAAATGAACTCTGTGTATGAAAACAAGATGAATATAAGTAATGAATCTGACATTAATTTCAATTATATGAGCTTCGTTATGTCGGCTTTAGAGGGTTTTAGATATTGAATTTTTTAGGTTTTTTAAACAGCTTAAACTGCGTACCTACATATTTGTGAACTAAACCTCTACTTTGCATAACTCAGTCGGGGTTTAACTGAATTTAACTGTTGAATACATGCTTTGTAATTCCTTTTTACCGCCGCCGATAGCAAATAAAGCTTGAAGTAAAAATTTACAAGCATAGCAATAATACTGCTCAGCGAAATATTTGGAATATGATGCTAAGTTTTTCAGGGTAAAATTTTTAAAATCGTTCAGTTGGTAAACTGATGTTGTTGATAAACGATCTAAAGTTATTGGTTTGATTTCAGTGAAATTATTACATTTCTGAATGTGTTTAGTTCCAAAAATGCATTATCAAAATTGGAACATACGTTTAAGAAATTCCCAGTTTTATCATGCGTTTGAAATTAGTAATATGTTAGAGTTCCTGTTTATTGAGAACATATTCTATTCTAACAACGTTAAATTTAATTTTACTAGCAGCATACATATACACTTGGAACAAATATTATAAATTGATTTAAAAGCGCTACACTAGATTGAGACACTTAACATTAACTTCTTCATCTTGTATTAATATATGTTTCAACCGACTTTTGATTTTTATATACTTTGTTTGTTTTTGAATGTAACTTAGACTTATTTTCAAAACAATTTTCAGACTATGCAATAATATATCTCTGTTTTTGTTCATTTTTCCTAAATGTTTTCAATAAGATTTCTACCTTGATTGTCCATTGCAACGCCGAACTAATTAAGAACCTAAGGTTACGTTTGTTTATGGTGTTTATTAACTTCCCAGTTCCCTATGGAAAGTTATTGTAATGGGGTCGATTTTGCGAATCTCAAATTTTGACATATCTCCACGTTTTAAGGTCTCTAGAATCCAAATCCATCGTTTTTAGAGAGATGTCTGTGAGTGTGTATGTACGTATGTGTGGATGTGCGTATGTGCGTATGTGCGTATGTGCGTATGTACGTATGTGCGTTCGGAATTATTTTTCGTCTCGATTATCTCGAGAACCAAAGATCGTATTGACGTGGGACCGGTTTTAAACGACGCGTAATTACGTAACTTAGAACTGAATGAGCAAAATCGGATTAGCCGTTTTTTATTTAAGATGAAAAAAACTGAAAAAACGACTAAAATTGCTTATTTTTAAACTGTTGATACGCACTATTAATTCGTGCAGATACCAAATATCTTCATAGTAATATTGTTATTATTTTGCGTTTTAGCAAAAGTGTGATCAAATTCGTAAAAAATGTTATTTCAACAAAAAAATAGAGATTAAGTTATGAAATTCCAAACTTATATTATCAGGTTTGGGTGAATGGGAGTAGAGACGCTAATGCAGTTAATAATTGGATAATATCCAATGTATAATGTTATAAATAATTTAATATTGTTAATAACAATCAAATAATATTAGTTATAATTCGATATTGTATATATAAAGTCGATTATAATTATTCAGTAACGATCAAACATTCTTAAGAACGAATGATTATTGTAAACAATAATTAAATACCCTCAATAATAGTTGTGGATTCCGAAGCCGAAATGAAGAACGAGGTTGAGGACGAAGTGGAAGACAAGAAGGATGACGAGGACGAAGAGGACGAGGTCGCCGAGGCTTTGGTAGAGGATGACCAAGTGGTGGAGACGTCTTCCTCTACCAAAGCTTTTATGGTTAGATAAAAAATTGATAAAAATAATAAAAATAATTATATTAATTTAGAATAATAATGTTTATTAATATTAATTATTAATAAAAGTAATTAATAAAAGCAAATTATAGCATTTTATTCACTTCACTGGGAAGTTAGTCGTGTGGGCCTCAAGGGTCGCACTTAGACCACATTTTTTTTTGTTTGTTGTTTATGGTGTTTATTTTTATCATGAGATAATCAAATTTTTGCTTTTGGGCTTAATTATTTAATTTTGAGACAGCTTAATAATTTTATGATTTACTTCAGCTTTAATTCTATTGTTATTAATTATGTTTAGATTTTCAGCTTTATTTTCATGCAATGTCAAAAATATCGCGTTATAATATATTTCATTGTGGTGTTTATCTACCTAATAGTAGTATGAATTTTATTGTCGTAATAACGACAAATCTTATCCGTAAATTTTATTAATAACCAATATAATAACTATTAATATCAATATTTTCTCGTAAACTTTCGCAATTTCTTTAATATTTCGACATGATTAAGAGTTATAGTCAGGGCCGGTCCTTTCATATGTGCAAGATGTGCAATTGCACAGGGCGCCATTTAAGAAGGGCGCTAAAACCCTAAACTGATAAAATGGAATACCTATTATCTACACTTACTGATAATTTTAGTTGCATATTGCATCAATAAGATGAGAATAGCTTACAAAAATCCTATTAAAATATTATTTAGTGCAATTAACACATTTGTTGCGGTTGCGCAACTATGGTGTTTTATTCAGAGTGTTGCGCCAAATTCTATCACTCACCATAAGCTGTTAAATTCATTCTGCCACGATCGAGCAATCCCAAATCTCGCACACAGTTCATACACTCGCACATCAATGTCTCCAGCTATACACATATGTATGTATAGACTAATGTAGATACACACGTATTCAAAGCATTGATCAGGCACTCCATCCAGCGGTGGCGGGCGGCCGCCGCGCCGCTAGCACTGGCTGGTGTGCAGAATTCATATCTTGCACGGGCTGCCTATATAGTTTGCATGGAAGAAAGAACGATTGATTTTCGTTTCTATGGGTGTGGATGGGCGCAAACCGTGCAGAAATGAAAACTTGCACCGTGTAGGGCAGAAATAGGAATTATGGGATATGAGTTGTAAAGTACGTATGTGAAAATAATTGAACTATTTGTAAGAATAAATTTAGATACACCATTACATCATTGAAATTTATTGACATTTAAGAAGAATAAATAGCAAAGAGACTCAAAACAAATACCTTAGTAAAAATATACAAAATGAATTAATTAATTTAATGGCTTCTTCAATTAAAAATAAAATAGTTAATATGATTAATAATGCAAAATACTATTCTATAATCGTAGATACAACCCCTGATAAAAGCCATATGGAGCAGGTCACCTTAATTATTAGGTTCGTTAATAATGAAAATAGCATTTAAACAATTCGTAAGCATTTCTTAGGGTTTCTTGAATGTACAGATAAGACTGGTGGAGGCTTAACCACATTAATTTTAAAGGAATTGACAAATTTGAATATTCCTATCAGTACCTGTCGAGGTCAAGGCTACGACAACGAATCCAATATGAAAGAAGAGCAATCTAGAATGCAGAAAAGGATAAAAACTCTTGAACCTAGGGCATTTTTGTACCATGTTGTTTTCATACGTTAAATTTAGTAGTGAATGATTCAGCCCGATGTTCGTTGGACGCTGTGAAATTCTTTGATATAGTACATAATTTGTATGTGTTTGTGTCGAGTTCTACAAACCGATGGGATATTTATAAGCAAAATGTACCCAATTTGACCCTGAAACCACTTTCTGAATCTAGTTGGGAAAGCAGAATGGATGCCCTTAAGCAATTGAAAAATAATATAGGGGAAATATATGAAGCATTTATCAGAATTTCAGAAGCTGGAAATCCTGAGGTAAAAGTTCATGCTGAGTAATTAGGGAATAAGATTTTAGATTATAAGTTCATTTGTAACGTGCTCATATGTATGTAGGAACGATATTTTAGAAAAAAATAATATAGCTAGCAAATATTTGCAAGGTCAACGCGTAAATTTGTCAGCCAGCGTTTCAATATTAGATCAGACGTGCAAGTCCTTAGTGGAAATGCGAACAGATCAGGTATTGAGTCAGTACCTTCTTAAAGCTAAATTGATTGCTTTGGAATTAGATATATCATCAAATTTTCCCCAGTCTTCTTCTCTGCGCTCTCGTCGTCATAAATCTTTTTGTTCAAACGAATCTGTTGAAGTTTTATTAGATCCTGAAATGCAAAAAAAGTTAACTTTTACTTTAAAATAATAAACCAAGCTCTACTAGTGAGGATTTGAGCAGCTCCGAAATCATAATAGTATTTTTTTGTTTCTTGTATGATATCCATGAAGCGGCTTTATTAGATAATTTGAATATTCTATGTAAGAACGTAGAAAATGCTTTAACATTTATTGACTCAAAAGATTTAAATGGAGAAGAGTTGTACCAAGAATTAATGATGTTGTCTACGTTCGTTAAACCTGGTAGTTCACCCTTGGATGTATTGAATTACATTTATCAAGCACATTTAGATCAAGCATTTCCAAATTCTGTCATTGCCTTTAAAGTGCTTAATAAGTTACCAATTACAGTCGCGTCAGGCGAACGTAGCTTTCCGCAACTAAAATTAATTAAAAATTATTTGAGGACTACAATGACTCAAGATCGACTGGTATGTTTAGCTATTTTGTCAATGGAAAAAGAGTTGGTAGAATATGACCATTTGATTGCAGAGTTTGCGAAGCAAAAGGCCAGAAAAGTGCAATTTGTTTAGTTCTTAGTTTTTTTTGAGCTATTTTTAATTTAAAGATTTTTAAATGAACTTTTTGTGATTTTGCAAATTTAATCTGAGGAATAGGCCTACCAAGGATACCTCATTAAAAAAAGCGCGTAAAAAAGTCTACTTCATGGATTACGTGGAAACGACTATTATTTGGCTTGGGGGCGCAAAGTTGCACTTTTGCACAGGGCGCCAAAAAAGCTTGAGCCGGTCCTGGTTATAGTATCGCCCCACTCTCCTACGAAATCCATCATTTAAGCTTACACGTGTCGTTCGTATGTCGACGCCCCATTCCGGCATCCGTTCACATGAATATGAAATATGAATATAACTGCAAGATATATTTAAGGTCAGAATTTTTCTAAGTACATGTGTATTGATAAATATCAAAAAAAAAATTGACGAGACCCAAGTCATAAACATTTATTACGTATTAGATATAAGAATTTGGTAGTGAAAAGTGAAGTAAGATTTATTGTGAATTCTGTTAGAAAAGTGATTAGTAAAATTCAATGGCCGCACTAAATATTGACCCATTGAAATATCTATGTAAATTGACGAAATTCAATGGCAACTCAGATAGGTTGCAAACTTTTTGCGACCTTATGATCTAATGACCTAATTAACCGTATCCACTGCATGTTACAGGGATCTGATGCATTAGCCCAAACCCTCTTTTCCGACATAATTGAGAGTAAACTAAAAGGAACACCGCGAGAAGTAGTGATGAACAAAACAAGACCAAGACTGTGGTAATCTTCCCAGTGGGACCAGTAATGCTTACTGCGTCGATTCCGTAATCATTCTTTGGAAGCTAATACGGATCGTTTTCGAAATACCGCATCGATGACTTTAACATGGCGATGTCATTGCCAGGATCCGTGCTAACTCCATTTCGCATTACCAGGAAGCGATGCTGGAATCAATGCCTCAGAATGTGTTCCGAAATGCTTACTTGGTAATCGGTTCTGGAAAGCATCCATTCCACACAATATGTTACCATCGCTTCATTTTTGCATTACTAGGTAATGTATAGAAATTTTCAATCACTCAATGACTACTTTTCAGATTCCCTATGCATTCCTTTGGAATGCATTCCATTTGCAAACATAAGCATCGATGAAATCATGCGTTACAAAGGAATTGATTTAAGAACGTCCGTCAGCTATTCGTTACTATCGCTTCATTTTTGCATTACTAGGTAATGTATAGAAGCTTTCAATTATTCAATGATTACTTTTCAGATTCCCTATGCATTCCTTTGGAATCAATTCCATTTTCCGACATAAGCATCGATGAAATCATGCATTACCAAAGAATTGATTCCAAAAAGTCCGACTGGGTTGGTATTGGTCTTGTTCTTGCGTACTCGGTCTTGGTATTGGTCTTGCGTCGATACCCAACGGGAAAATTTAAAGCACTTTCAAAAATAGCGCTTTAAAAGCTCTTTAGGCAAATAAGGAAGTAATCAGAGTAACTATGGTGGCACTTATTAGAGAGCTTTATTTCCTAATACTGCAAAGCAGTTTCAAATGAGTTGGATGAATGTGCTTATAAATCGGCAATGCATTTTAGACGAACCCCATACCTTAACAGAATGGCTTAAGGAATGGTACATAAGACATCGTTATACCCGCGTAGCTGGCGAAGAGCTTCTGAAAATTTTAAAACAATTCAAAAATGATGTTCCTACGTCGCTCAAAGCTCTGCTAGAAACAAAATCGGAGGTAATTTCTTTAATTCAAATGTATGCTGGCGAATACTTTCATTTTGGCCTTGGAAAAGCAATAATTTCAACTTTAAGTTACTTTCATGTTGAAAGTGTCAACGAAGAAATTGAGGTAGACATAGGAATTGATGGCCTTCCTTTATATAAAAGTTCTGCTACTAGCCTTTGGCCTATACTCGGAAGTACTGCAATAAATCAAACAACGCGGGTTTTTTTAATAGGCGCATATGTAAGCAGCAAGAAACCTAATGATGTTTCTGTTTATTTAAAATCATTGGTGGATGAAATGCAACACATTCATCAAAACAAAATTAAAATAGGGAATCGTTATTTTAAGTTAAAAGTGAGAGCATTTATTTGCGATGCTCCTGCAAGAGCCTATATTACTGTTTTTTTTTCAAGTGTATTAATTTTGAATTTATCAATGAGACATTTTCGCCTGCATTATAAATGGCGGACACTTCTACGATGTCATTGAGTTTCACCTTCAGTCTAATTAATGGTGGGATTAGTAGTTTTTTGGATCAATATCACTCAACTCTACTTCTAGTGTGGAGTTGTTTATTTGTCTTGTTTTTAATTCATTGCTTTCTTTATCATTGAACCAGCATTCGGTTTCGGGTGGAATCTAGTGCCTTTGTTTTTATTCTTACAGATTTCGCAAGGTGTTTTTTCAATTTTATCGTTGTTGTTGGTTTTATATTTTTTTGTATCTGAATTTTTCTTAAATAATAAATGTTCTAATTTACCTATTTCATTATATAGATCTTCAGTTTTCTTTAATTTTTCTCTATCAATTCTATTAGCTATGACAATTGGCAAGCCAGTTGCGATCAAATCTATTAATGTTCCATTATCAATGGATTTGCGTACTTCTAATAAAAGTTTTTCTTCGCGCATAATCAAGCAAAGAGCCTGATTGATATTTAAATGACATTGCATATCTTATTAAAGACCAGCCTTTGCTAGAAAATGTATAGCAAAAATTTTTTTGCAGTCTTCCCATTTTCCCTCGATAGTGAGTTTTAGAAATGTGCTGCTGTACCAATCTGTAGCCCCTTTATTCATAAATGACTTTAAAATCTAATTTTTTTGCCATTTTCTGTTATATTGAATCTTTCGCATTCCTTTTCAAAGCTATCCATCCATTGATTCGCATTTGAATTTTTTCCATTAAATTTGTCGATTGTAAATTCTTTAGCTATTTTGCCTATATTCTTAACTGCTGATTGTTCATTACTTTTTTTAGTAGTTGTTCTAATAATTGGATCAACGATTGTTCCGAAGAACTTTCTTCCTTAGTGCCGTCTTTCTTTTCAATTTCTTCTTCTAAATATACATCATTGATTTGTAAGTTGATATTTTCATCTAAATACGTTTGTTTCAAGTCTTCGCTGAGAGGAATTCAAATATTCCTCATTTGGCCTCTTTGAGTCAGCTTCCTTTTTAATTTAGTAAATATTGTAGTCTTTTTGCGCGCTTCGTGACTGCGTGCATCCAAATATTCATTTGGCACAATGTACTTGTGTCCATCCGGTGTGCCAATTGAGTTTACGCACAGCGCATTCGTCTTGCCATCTGTAGCACCAAGTGCTTTAAACGAGAACAGTAGCTTGCCCATTGTGAATTCCAACGTGAATATTGTTTTATAATGAGAGGTTATGTTTTTTCTATTTTCACTTTCAAACGTGAATAAAACATGAATCGTATGTCTGTAAATCACAAAGTTTTTTTTATTAATTCATATAGAATACAATTTGAATCTCTTAAACTGTCACTGTCACTTGCTTCGCGATACCGATCCACGTGTGGCTGCAACTAGTGTTACACATCTTAATTGATCTACATTACCGGTCCAGTCGTGCTCTCAATTTAATAGGATAATTTCCTTACCAATATATATTTCACATGCATTATACATATAAATGAAAAAGTTACATAATCTTATGAAAAAACGGATATTTAACCTTGACCACCACATCGCACATTGGCCGTTGACATGGAGGATCCCGAGCAGGGTTTGATGGCAGTGGAAACAACGCCAAGCGTCGGCCAAGCATTGGTGTACAACGAACGGTCAGCTGCCAGTGCTGGCCCAGTACTGGCTGAGTGCTGGCTGACTACTGGCCCAGTAGTGCATTCGAGTGCTGGCCCAGTGCTGGGGGTTGGCACTGCGCCAGCACTGGCGATCGGCACTGGCCCAATGCTTGAAGCCATTACTGAAATATAACAATTTATGATATAAGCAGAATGTTAAACGATTCGGAGGAAGATCACTAGTGAGCTTCAGTGCAAGTTCGTTATATTAATAAGTATTGCTTAGTTATAATGCGCGAATTTATAGTATTGCATTAATATTGAAATGTAAAGTGAATGGCAAAGAAAACATGTCAGAAATCACTGCATTATTTGCAATTCTTGTTGAACTCATAGTTAATATTGATTGAACGCTTAAACGTTCATTTTGTGGGTGTGGGCTGAACAGTATTCCCTTTCGTAGTCGTCGATATTTCGAAGAAATGTGTTGCAGGCGAAGGTAAATGGCACGAAAGTCACGTTATTTTTTGTTCTTAGAAAGAACACACTAGTATACAATTTTTCATTATACATTTTTACACCCGAATTGCTTTTTACAAGAACTAGAAGTGTCCCTTGAAAACAAATGAGTATGTTTTCAAGGGTATTTTAATATTTTTTTAGACGTAGTAATAAATTTTGGATGTTGTAGCAAATTTTTCATCCAAACTAAATTGAATAGAATAGAAAACGTTCAAGATGATTTTGAATCCTTTTGAAGCGTAAATACAACGTCTTCTTGCATATAAAGTTTTGTTTGATTCAATCAAATTTCGTCAATTGAAGAAGTTAACCATTTTTTTCTGATAGAAATATTTGTTGAATACTAATTGACCATTTTTGGACCAAATTGATTTTCCTGATAATATTTGAATTTTTTAACAACACTTAATTTTGCTTGCAAAAAAATGTGACGAGGAATCTTTCATCAAGCTTTCATTGAAACATTTTATGTGGACTAAAAAGCAATTTTTTAATCTAGTTTGATATGAATCCTTTTTTCTTAATACAAAGCTAACTAACTTAGGCTGAAAAGATTTTTTGAATTACTAGATCTGTGAACAATCATAACTTTTTGTTGATGTTGAAATACAAACGAGCTACGAGAGACTGGCAAAAAAACAATTCTGAATGCAGAAGCTTTTTCATTTGCACTTCAGCAATTGTTCCTCATACAATTCAATTAATTGCAACGCAGTCGACTTTGAAGAAGAGACTTTTAGTTTTATTCTTGGAATTTTGAATTCTATTCTTATTTATTTAATAGAAGTTCAACTGATAGACGTCCCATCGCAACAGTGCGGCGGCAGTTTTATTGATTTTGTCCTTGGCACCATAATTAAACATAAATAAAATAAATTTAGAAGGATGATCCAAAATTTTATAAAACTGCATGTTGGTCATGTTTGCCCGACATAACATCTTCGTGCGAGGAGTGCTTATCGAGATATTGATAAAAATGACTTCTTTTCCAAATTGCATTCATATCCACCACTAAACGGATGACTGGCACATTCCGTGTTTCGAATAAGCAACATAAACGACTATTTGCAATGCAAATGTAACGTTAAAACGCTCAGCGAACACTCAACGGTAGTGCCTTTTTCCAGCGCTCCCTCAATGCTTAAAAGTTGTCACGTTACAACGCTCAGTGATATTTCGTAGCGCTCCCCCAATGCTGGCATGATGCTACGTTACAATGCTCAACGAGTAGTGCTGTTTCGTAGCACTCCCCCATTGCTGGCAAGTTGCTACGTTACAATACTCAGCCGAAGCTCACCCGTCGCTCAGCGACGGAGAGTCGCCGACGGCGGCCCACTCATCGGTGCTCGACTGACGGCTTGCTTTCCAATGTGTTCGAATGTGTGCACGTAAATTCTTAACTGTCTCTATGGCTTCGACGCTACAGCGCTTGCTTCGTGCGATAGACGTCGCGGGTTCAATTCTCAGTGGCAAAGGCGATACATCACTCACTCATCATTTGGATGCCGGCGTCTTCTTCACATGCCGGACGACGAATATCATGTGAGAATGATATTTTCATACAAATTTCCGTGGCTCTTGCCGCCGCCGATTCATTTTGGCATTTGAGTGCTGGCGGAGTAACAAATTCGTTGTATGCCAGTACTGGGCCAATGCTGCTTGTGGGTCTTGGCCCAGTACTGGCATGCAACGTCCGTACTTCTCGTAAAATTGATTACGTATGGATTTTGGTGCATTGGTTTGATTGATTATTCACGCGGATAAATCGGAGGGGGGACAGGTTACATAGCAGTTTTTTCATTAAAGTTAAAACATGGTGCTGTGAAGATTATTGAAAATCTTCTCAAATTTTGCAAATATTAATAAACTTTCATTGACTGATTAAGGTATTATGATTCGAATGAACCCTTTTTACATGGTGACTTTGAATGATTTTTTATTTTTAATTTAATTTTTTGTAATCATGAGAAAAGGTTTTGCTGGTTTCTCGACAAAAATTGATAAAATTTTATAAATTCTACAAACATTTATTATTACGATGTGCAAATCAGGTTAAAAATGAATCTTTTTATGAAAAAAACACTACTTTTCGACTTTTTTTAAATAAATTAAAAAAAACGCTTTAACGATTTTTTAAAACATAAAAACATCATAAAAATGATAATACGCGTCGATTGACACTTTAATGATGGAAATATTATATTCAGTTCTCGAGATATAATGAATGACGTAAATGACCTTGAACGTTTAATTTCGAAAATCGAAATTGAAATGTTCAACATTTCTTTACGTTTTGAGGTCTATAGAGTATATATAAAGTGTTTTTAGAAAGAAGTATGTATGTGTGTGTGTGTACGTACGTACGTTCGTGGACAGTTTTTTCTACGAGCATAACTCACGTAAACGACTACGTTAAGGTTTCAATCGAAGCTTCCTTGCAATTTTAAGAGCTGATTAGTTTTTGGGAAACTTCGGTCGCGGGGGTTTGTTGTTTTGCCCCTTTGAAGGTCATTTCTGTCGTGCGTTATATCTCGTGAACCAAACATACACCTTGCATTGTTAAGGTGTCAATCGACGTGTATTAATATTTGTGTGAATCTATCAAATTTTTAAAAAAAAATCGTTGGAGCCGTTTTTCAATTTAAGAAAAAAAAAGTGCAATAAATTAGGTTAGGAAAAAATTTCAAAAAATTAGGTTTTTTTTATAAAAAATATTTTTTTAACCTGATTTTCAGTACACAGTAATAAATGTTTATAAAATTTATGCATTTTAATCAGGTTTTGAAAAAAATCAGCAACAATTTCTTCCATGATTATGAAAAAAACTAAATTAAAAATAAAAAATTATTCAAAGTTACCATGTAAAGAGGGTTCATACGAAGGATATTTCTTTATATCTTTTATTCTAAATAAATTGTTGTTAATTCAATCAAAGTTTTAAAATCTTTGCATAACTTGAGCAGATATTTCATAGTTTTTACAGAGTTTTAGTTTTAATAAAAAAACTGCTTAAATTTTCAAAACCAACAGAATTTCAATCAAATTTACATTTTTGGTAATCAACACTTGGAATAGTAAAATATTTTGTGGTCAATACTTTGCAAGATCATATGCTTTAAAAAGCTGTCATCAAATAGAAAATTGTAGTTTTTAGTAGATTTAATCTTTAGTAATCGTAAAATTTCAATTACTTCCTCCATCATCATTTGTAATACATTTTACTTTTTACATGCAATTTAATCTATTTTTGACTGCATATTCAAAAAATTTCAAGACCAATAGAAAATATAAAGTAATTATTAATCTCATTGATGTAAAATCGTGAAAAAATACAAATTCAGTGAATATGCTGAAGTCATGGCAATTTTGAACGCAACTATTCAAAATGGTCATCACGCGACAAAATTTCTTCATTGGGAGTAATAACAAAAACTGCATAAATTTTTGCTAGCGTTCTTTTGTCCTTGAATCATCGATGTGAAAATATTATTATTATTTAAAGTAGTAGTATTTTCCACATTATTATTGTGTTTAATATTTTTAATGTTTATCTAGATATTACTGGGAAGTTGACCGGGTGGACCTCAAGGGTCGCACTTCGCGGCTTGTATATATATATATTTAACAAATTAGACCTTTTCATAAGAAAAATGCAAAAGTTACTTTAAAAATCAAACAAACAGTCAAAACTTAAAAAAATCACCCTGGCCGCAGTTTTACACATTTTCAGCTGAAACTTGGAGAATTTCATGGCTTTACATTCAAAAATAGTGTGTAAATTTTCAGCCAAATCGAAAGGGGTCAAGTTCCAAGGCTGTCCCACTTGACATGGAATCGCTCAATTGCAGCATTGTCGGCACAGGCTACAATTTTGCAACCAGTCGTTTCTACATTTGACAGGAGTTTCACTAAATTCCATGGAAGGGATGATATTACCTTGTGAGGTGCCTCTAATATTGCTACCTCCTTCCTAATGCGCTTGGTTCAGTAGTTAAGTTCCATATTTAAGTTACGACTTCTCCTTGTTGGTGAAGTAAAAACCACGAAGACTTTTGAATTCAAACGTTTTTATTTTTAATTAAAACAAGAATAGAACTCGTTACAAAATTAGGATGATTTCAACAAAACGAGATCCCTTTGTGACCTGGCTAGTCTGACAACTCAATCGCAAAAGGCACCGATTTATTCGAATCCATTTTTTTATATATCTATCTTATCTTCTAAACCCCAAAGCAATGAAATATTATAATACATAAATTATGATCTTTAAATTCTACGAAGGATCGTAAATTTCGATGATACAGGAAATTTGCGATCGTTCTAGAGTTTTGAAATCCGAGATGCGGATAAGGTTTGTGAAATTTATGTAAACAAAGTGTTTTAGAAATTCATAAACAAAGTGATTTATGACTATAAGAAAACAAGGGCAAATCGCTTGTGCGCCGATAATCAACACTTGAAGAGTTATTGAATAATGTATGGAGGGTTACCGTAACTAATTAAACGAGCTTAAACATTATTATTACTTATATACTAAATTAAAGTTACCACCTTAGCAATAATTAATCTAGGTCACCAGCTTGAGTGCGCATGGAAGTTGCGAAATTACCTGTGTGTGCAATGTGATAACTTTTATGCTTTTCTTGGCAGGCCATGTACTCTTGCCATAAGACGTAGCACTAGCAAACAAGATTACCAATCGTAAAAAATGTGCGGGCTGCCGATGAATGGCCAGCAGTGGCCCAGTGGCGAGGGGTGAAAAATTACTGTGGGTAAGCCGCTTACCCTTAACAGAGAAAGCAGTATATTATGAGCATATAGAGAAATACTACCGTAATCATTCTTTCTATTGCATACATTTTAAATTACGATCAGTTATGAAATATTTATATCTTTATGTTATCTGTATTGTTTTTGACCTTATTGGCAAGGAATGTACATATTAGGCAAATACGAAATTGAGGAATTTGATTTCGTTGAAAGATAAGGATGTCAGTGGGTCGATCTAAAAAAGAGGCTCTAGTTTGTCAACTAAATTTTCTAGCATCAATTTTCATAGCTGATTCGCAAGCCGGGAACGCTACCGGCTTTTTGATTTGTTTCCATATCCTATTGAAGAAAACCGAGCTGCCATTCCAACAAACGGGAGTTGAATGCCAACGGCACCTTAAATTATTGATGAATTCGAGACTCGGAAAGCTCTGCTGCAACTCTTACAGATGGTGATCGCTTTGCTGGCTATTATGGAACTATGAGGATGTGTAGAATGAAGAGAATGGAGTATGATGGAATAAACACTGAGATCAAGTGGAACGATTGTGCATGTTTACAGTGATGCATGCAAGTAAATAAACACTTCATTCCCTTATAAAACTGAAGTGTTAGACATTTTTAGAACAAATTTGGAAAAGGAAGCCGATGGGAATCGGCTTATATGAACGCCTCGCCACTGAGTGGCCTAGTATTGAGCATAGTCTATGTATAAACTCGCGTAGTGATCGGAAAAGTGTTGACTTGGAGCAGTGTGAAACATGACTAATACTTTACGAAAAAGGAAATAAAGTTCCTTCTTCGGTATTCTATTTATTTTGGAATATAGAGCAACGAAGAAGGCATTACATTTTCTTGGAACTTCAGCATAGGAAAGGTGAGAGATTCTTGCTAGTGAACGTATGTAGGTAGGTGAAAGACTCCGCGGTAACGTTAATTTTGTTTGGTTTTCGCGTTCGTTTTCAAAATTATCCGCTTTAAGTGGCGGATACTTACAACCACAATGCATTACATTAATGCACTTAAGCGAGTTTTACTGTATTTTGAGTCTAGTGTTCGTGCAAAATATTCTTTATAATATGCTGCAGGCACGGGAATAGAATAAAGAATATATAGGACGAACATTCTGAGCTATCAAAACAAACATGCGACAAAACATGCATAAATTACCCCTCCTCGTGTGCGAAAGAGTAAGTTGAAATTAATATTCATATTTCTCCTGGTCAAATTTTGCACGAGCCGGTCAAGTTAATCTTGTACGTGTACATATCAAAACATCATCGAAATGCATTCAGGCGAAGAGTGCACTAATCCTATTTCGTTTACGTGTACCACCAATGCAGTTATCCGATCGCGTTTATCTGCGCTATCGATGCAAATACATATCTAGGAACCAGGGGATTTGAACTTGATTTACATATAATACATAAATATAAAAATGTTTTATATCGAGTTTATTTTATATTAATTAAACTGCTCTAAAAAATTAAGTCAACTTTATTTGGATAGAGCTCTGGCTCCGACTTTCATAAATATTTTTTTCAATTTGTTCCAATTTGAATCATCTATACTTCTTGAGTCAAAATAAGATTTTCAAACATGAAGAGCATCTAAGGCATCCTTCATACTAGGAAGATCAACATTTGTAGATTTAATTGAAGAAGCGTCATCATCATCGTCATCAAATGGAATCACATCGCTCGTACATGCTTCAATAGCGATTTTATCTTCTGTTAGATCTATCCAAAATTGTAGTTCATTGCCACATTCAACAAAGTTTCGGAAGTCCGAGTTGGAAAGCAAATTTTGATCAACATTTTCTAAAACTTCGATAGAAGTTGGAACCTCATCAAGGGGTTTATGATTTTGTGAAGAAAATTCGGCCTAAAAAATGATCAATTGATAGAATTCATTCATATAGAAAGTACATACATACACCCTCTTTACCTTCCGAAAACAGTTTCTGATCGCTCGTGCTTCCACCAACCGCCATGCCCGTTTTATAAAAAGTAATGCGTCATGTAAAGTTATTGACTTAATGAAATTCTGCACACTTACATATGTTTCTTTCGATTGCTATGCGTTGTTTGTCGAAAGTACGCCTTGAAACATCTTATCACGCCTTGGCACCATCCGCATTTATTGCTTGGCCCTCACCATGGATTTTGACGTGTGAAATATTTTCTCGTTTTTGCCAGCGACAAAGCCAACCATTTGACGGTTCAAAGTTAATTTTCATCTTAACAGCTAATTCCTTTGCTTTTTTCATTCAAATGGGACCTGTTATCACAGCATTTTTACGACGACATTGCTCAAACCATATTTTTAGCGCCTTTTCGACTTCTTTATTTGCCTCAGTTCTTTGCTGTTTTATTTTTGAGGTTTTAGCGGCTAATTTTTTGACCTTCCCTTCATTTCTCAACATTCTGTTGATTGTACTTCTATTGCAGCCAAATTCAGTTTCTATTTCTTCTTTCGTTTTTTCTTTTCTATTTAGCTGATTTATAATTTTTCATTTTTATTGAACAGTCAGTGAAACTAATTTCCGATTCATGTTTTATTCAATTTATGTTTTATACGAACTTACGTCTTTACATAGTTTTAAAAAGAGAAGTAAACACAATAAGTTTGAGAAACAATGCAAAAAAATGCGGTTGATGGTAAGGAGAACTGATAAGCGCAACTGAAAATTTTTAAGAAACAATTTCGCTAAAGGCTTGCAAAAATATACCATGAACAAAGACGATCGCTATGTATTTCACTTACCTTGGAACAGTTAAAAGTGAAAAAACCAATTAAAGCACAAGGAAAAACTCACTTCACAATCACTTCTTTCACGGTTTGCCTTACAGTGAACTTTGTTCGTATTCATCCGCTTTATATGGAACATTTTTTCGGCGAAATTTTCAAAAATTTTACATGTGTGGCATGTGCGGAGTTGCCATCAGCTAATGTTCTTATCCGATAAATTTATCACGGTTGAGACACAAAAAAATCGAAAATTTAGTTCACTTAAGCGATTAATGCGGCTAAGCGAAATGCAGTAAAATGAGCAAAATCATACTGCTTTCTTAGAAAGCGCTCATGTGATTTGGTTTTCATGCATTTAACCGCTGAATGCACTTAAGCGTAATGCACTAAAGCGGGATTCACTGTACCACACTCTGTGAAACAATTCTCCGTTGGGAATTGTGCACGTGTATTAATGTGTCAATTTGCATCGGTACACATCATATTCGCGGTGTGTATACATACGAGAATCGCTTTCACTCGTTCTTTCGTGCACGACTTTAAAAACGAAAATCAGAGCGCTCTCTCTGAATTAAAGGTAATTTTTGCACCTTTTGTTTCATTTTTTTGATAGCACGGAGTGTTCGTGCTTTGCATTCTTTATGCTTATGCATTTGGCGCACTTGTTAGAAATGCTCCGTCACACAACGAATGGCGAATGAAAGGCTGCCAGGTGGGCCAATATTGCTGCCAGTGCTAGGTCAGAACCAAGGTAGACACAGGTCGTCTTTATACCATAAGTAAGAACTAGTTAGTATTGTATACACTGCTCGGGAAAGTCTTCATATTAGACAAAGGATCAGATAAATTGGTTTAGAGCTCACAATATCGTAAAATCTGACGCATTTCATCAATAATTTGGATTCATTCCCAAAAACAATGAAATAAACTTAATGAAGCTTTCATCTGTAAAAGCGTTTGGAACATTTTGAGGTGTGTGTTGTTTAATAAAATAAACACATAAATTATAACTACTAACAAATGTTTTTTAATTGAGGCTATTCAAATTACGTTCAAATGAGCATATGAAAGGATCATATTATAAAGAAGTAAATCAGAGTAACCACGCTTCTAAATCCTGATGTAGTTATGAATTAAAACAGGTATTTAAGCTATTTCCGACGTAATGCAGTCATAACGAAAATTTAAATAAAGTATTTTAAACATGTTTGTTTGAAATTGATCTTCATGCGAAAAATTTATATGTAAATATACATTCACAGAAACAAATAAATTTTCAAATTAAATTCATTCAAATAAAAAACATTCATTTAAAACGAATACATAGGCTTAGTTTGTCATTGTTACTGATCGTTTTCATAGAGAAAATATATAAAAACTAATTTTTATAAATCTATATGTTACGTTTGAAAGAATTACAGAAACGCGTTTAATAAACGCTGCTTGTGGATTTGATGTACAGAAAAATTAATAAAACGTTTAGATAGATTTTTACGAATATATTTTTCATAGTAGTTACTCCTTTACAGTGTATAAATAAACATTTTTTAATGAAATTATCTTACACAGACTTTATTAGCTGATCGTGGTTTAATATGGCAATTAGTAAATATTTTCGAATTATCGATTTTTGTCTTTATTTAAAACGAAAATGTTAGTTTTTTGGTTCTATACTAATCATAAATAAATAACAGGTGATTATCAATATTGTTTTTATTTCTCTGCATTCGCATGCATTGAAATACTAATGTTAGAAACGCCTTAATTTTATAGAATACTTTAATAACTAAGCAATTTTTACCTAACAATCAATATTTTCATCCGATTTAAAATGAATGTCTCATTAAGTTATGATCAGAAATTTGGATTTCTGTTCCGTTTTGTCTGATTTCGATCGATACAGGCAATGCATTCATGCGCATAAGTACCTAAGTTATTGTTAGGCATGCGTTCACAAATAATCGAAAAAATGGGATAACCGTCAAATGAGACGCTGAGAAGTCCAATCCACAAAATTCTAATATCAAGACTATTTCATCATACTGCAGTTCTGAGGTTAATCATTGGCACGTTAAAATGAATTTTTAAAACTATATCTTCAAATATTTACTATACGTATTTATTTAATATTTAGGTAAAATGAAATAATCTCCACATTGAAATTTTGTTCTTTATCTCACTTTCCTTCTGAGCGCCTCAAATGTAAGATTAGTTAGCATTCACCAAATTTCTTCATGCATACAAGGTATGAAAATATATGGGAAAAAATCGTCCCTCACGTCGATATCATAAATATGCTTGAGAAAGTCAGAGCAGTCCATATCAAGTTTAAAATAGTTGTTCCCATTTTCATAGATAATAAAATTTCGGAACTTGTCAATTTTTCAGCTGTGGGTTCATAAAACTGGTTCAGTTTTCAAGGGAATTTAGTATAAATGGTTATATAGGCACTTCACATTAATAGTACTGGGATACATTGCCAGCAACCATTATCGGACTCAAGGCGCTCTGGTTTGAAGGGATTGTCGTCACAATGTCTAAGTACTTAACTCAGGTCATTAACAACATCTCAAACCATTTTACGTAGCACATAGTTTTCACAATGTCATTAAATTTTGCCTTCTTCTAATTTTTGTCGTGTATGAAATTTCATGGTTTTCTCATGACTTCACTTTCACAAACCTAATAAAATTCTTAGTGATTTAGCTAAAAGGGAAGCGAAAAAAATATTTTGAAATGTAAACCAATAACACCAACCCAGAACGATTAAGCAAATAGCATAGAAGACAGAACGTTTTTTCAAAAGTACGGTGTCCACACCCATGGTACCTACATATAACGACAAAACTTTAGAGGCCCATGCACAGGCAAGCTGCGAGAAACGAACATGGGCGTGGTAAATGCCTGTTATTGGATCTTTGGCATCAAATATCAAACACATTTGATTTTTGATCGGGATCAAGGTATATAAACTACCCTGTCTGGGCTATATACCATGGACCGGGAACTATCAACACACTTGTCCACGCCTTTGTTGTGCTCTTATCTCACCTGCGGATGGGCTTCTATTGAACGTCCTTTTCGAATGTCTATACCTTTTTTTCCTCGCAGGATTGATATCTTTCGAGAGTAATAAGTTAATCCAGCGGTCACTTATACACCAATGTGACTTCACGATTAAGGCGATGCGCCAAAGAACCATTTTGGACATGTGAAAGAGCATTCCACATCTAGCTTATAAACGTTAGTTCATAGCACAGTGTAATTAATATACAGTGGAAAAACTTTTGGTCGTGAAATAAAACCTAAATTCAAGAGAGCATTAAGAGAAATTTAAGAGAGATCACAACGAAACAACTATAAGAAATACACGTGTTAAACAAAGCAGAGCTAATGCTCATTCAAAGCTTCGGCCGTTCCGAGGATCGACCACGGGACAGTATAGGTAGAACCAGTGGCGTACCCAAGGGGGGGGGGGTTTACGGGTTCAAACCCCCCCCTTGAAGAAGAATTGAATGCTGAATTGACTCTGTGGTACAGAGAGATAGGGCATCTTGAAATAGTAAACCGCCCAAAAGCGGTCATAGATGGGTTAAGCATGTGTAATTCAAACATTTTGCCGAATATATCGAAATTGCTAGAAATATTGGCTGTTCTCCCAGTATCTACGTATTCAAACGAACGATCATTTTCAATATTACGACGACTAAAAACATACTTGCGAAATTCCACCAGCAATGAACGGCTAAATGGATTGGCACTGCTAAATATTCCTAAAGATCTCACTCCATCTACAGAAGATGTGTTGAATGAGCTATTGAAAAAAAATCGTCGTTCAGATATTTCACTATAATTTTATCCGGCGAAGGGTTCTGTTTTATGCATGGACATAAAATTTGAATCCCATTTTACACTGTTTCTCACCGTTACTTTAGATGAGTTTTGAATACTAAGTTTGTATCATTATCGGCATTTTAAAACTTTGATCACCTCGCGTAAATTTAAAAAATTCGAAGATTCGAATATTATGGATTATATATCACAAGCATATATACATACGGCTTCGTCATTGCCTGGGAAGAGGTTGGTAAAAATAATAATCGATCGCGCATCCGCCAAAATTGGGCCTTCAGGCAATATTAGACTTATTTCATTTACTTGACCAAGGATGTGAAGTGGTCAGGAACACGCTCACCCGTGATTATTACCCTGATTTGATTCAGGTTCTCATTCACAGCTGAGTGAAATGATAGTGCGGCATCAAATCTCATTCCCGAAAACTATTTGTCGACAAGGAGTCTTCAACTAGCGTTAACCACTAAGTCACCCACTTTAACAATTATTCGCTCAGACACTCTGAAACGTGGGAGTTGAGCGAGATTCAGTATCTCTTCGCAATTAGATTTTTTATATCTATTTCACAGTAAAATTTACGGCCTATGGTGCTTTAGAGATCCCACCTTAGGGTGATACGGGCATAGTTTGCACAAATTGGATCCGTGTGTGCCGTTATCTTTTAATTATTGTATGAAGACTAGCAATTTTATATATAGATAAAGAGTTGGTAGGAACATTAGAATATGGTCACCTGATTGAAAGTTTTCAAAGTAAAATTCCAGAAAAGTGTAATTTATTTAATTCGCACCCATATCTTAGTAGCAACAGTTATATTTTTGAATGTTTCTTTCTATCTTTGATCAGAACCCTCAAAAATTGGATTGCTTTTATTTTGTCATATGATTTGTAATCTGAGGATTAGGCCTATTGGGGACACCTCATTAAAAAAAACGCGTACAAAAAGTCTACCTCATGCGTTACGTGGAAATGACGACAAATTTGCTTGAGAGCGCAGAGTTGCTTCCCTGCATGGGCTGCAAACAAGCTTAGCCAGCCCTGATTACGACAATACTCTGTCTGTGCTTAGTGACAGTTTCACTTTCCCATGGCATTTACTTCATTAATTGCTTTCTTTTCTAGCCTGTAGGTATTGAAGGCGTTTCAATATATGTACTTGCAAACATGCATATACACTTTACGGTTCCAAGGAAGTATACAGATACAGTGTAGATTCTTTCACACGTCAAGCGCATAATTTTATAATTTGAATGAAAATATCATGAATGATTCAAGTAAATGAAACCAGACATGCAATCGGGCTAAAGTCTGCCAGAATTCTCCAACTCCAACTTTGACCGGTGAAAAAGTATGATTACATAATTATATCTTCATATCTACAATGAAGAACTAGCAAACGTACCTAGTCAAGACTTCAAAAATATAACCCCCCCCTTATCAAAATCCTGGGTACGCTACTGGGTAGAACCAGTAGGTAATGTTTCATATAAAGGCACCCTACCAAGTATGGCCCGAGGTTCTTCAGGACAAAGTCAGAATGACTGAAAAAATGTCTCATGTGTTGAAGTGAAAGATGAAATCCGCGAAAGTGATTTATCCTCTGCAAATCCTGCAATGCTTGGCAAATGTCAATTTTTGCAAGCACATGGCGCCATTTCTTGGAAGAAAATTTTGTGTTTGAACGCCTTGATTGCATACTGGGTCTTACCTTTACTGTGGGCCACGGCTTTGAAAATTGATAGTCCACTTTTTACTCTAAGTTTAACGGCTAGTCTATACATACATACATAGACTATGGTTCATAGCTTCGAAATATATTACTTACATGTATATCACTAAAGAATTCGATAATGAAATATATCATCATACTCACATAGCCGGTAAGCTCAGGAGTAATCATGCTAACTCATTGACCAAGGTATATAAACCAGAATAGGTATGATTTATTGCCCTAGGATTTCGCGCCAAGTGACGTAATATCGCACAGACACGCCCAGTAGAGCTGCCATCCTGTTTAAAAAATAGATTGGAAAATATTTGGGCAGCCCTGTCCACCTCATTATATATTTCACAATAGACATATAAGCAATGGTAAATGCTACATACCAGAGCTAGTGTTAAAATTACATGCTATTAAAATGAAGCGGAGAGAAATATCAAATCGATTGAGCGTATCAGTTGTTGTCATCTAGTTAGTTAGCATGACAATAGAATCAATTATCAACAACAAAAGTAGGGTTGTAACTGTTCTACTTTCAGCGCACTCATCGCCAAACCAATAACAGTTACAACAAATTTTATTCGACAACTAATAAAGGACTTCGAAATTCTCTATAATAAATGCGGTGTTTATTATAAAGCATAAGAGCATAATTATATATAGCATAATTTGGAAGTGATGTTGAAAAACGTAAAATGATCCAAAGTGTCGCCATACAATTTGAGTGAAGTCTCTGAAAATTATATTTGATTTATATATTATATACAGTTATATACACTCATCACTTTCTAACTCAGCTAGAAAGCACTATTCTCTTGGTAAAAAATGACAAAAAAATGACATATTCGCAAGAACTACATTCCCAGTCGGAAAAAGAAAAATTGGCTTCATTCAAATTGTGCATGAAATCCCACTTGGGTATATTTGGCCACGCCCTCCCCGCCGGATGACGTAACAACAGATCATACCAATGTAGTTTATATACCTTGCTCATTGACCATATTATAGGTGCCCATCTACTGCCGAACAGCGAGGAAGGACATGGGCGTGGTCAAGCGTTTTATTATCCAAGTGTCTATTCGCCCGACACCGTAGGTATAAACCCAAGGTATATAAACTACCCTGATATGATCTATCATTACGTCATCCGCAGTCGTAGGCGTGACCAAATTTACCCAATTGGAATTTCATTCAAACTTTGAATGAAGCCAATTTTTCTTTTTCCAACTGGGAATGGAGTTCTTGCGAATATGACATCGTTAAGGAAAATCATGTTTATTTATTGCTCAATTACTGCGACAAATTTTTTGCTGCCAAATGAATAAGTATAGTTGCTTAGAAACAGCTTACGCTATCAAAATGAAACAAAATTGCCAATTGAGTTCACAGTTTTATTAGATTTTCGTTTTATGCTTTTATTATTTCTGGTTTATATACCTTGGTAGAAGCCTAAGAATAAATTGAAAGAACGTTGGGAAAATTAAGAATGGGATAGTGGAGAGAGACTGATGACAGTCGATAAGTAACAGTGGCGAGTTTGAATGTTTGTCCACATCATTATATTATGGACAACGACCTAAATCATAGTTTCCCAAACTTTTTACATCGCAACCCGGTACGAGGTTTTTAAAATTTTACGCGACCCACCTTATGAAAAATAACAATTTTTCAAATAAAAGTCAAATTTATTTCATATGCAAAAATAGCAAAATAATTATAAAAGAAAAATATCAGTAATCAAAAAATTAACAATTATATTCATTTGCTAAAATTCAGCCTTACATAAAACTATATGTTTTCCATATTTAGTGCGAAGGATGATATTGCTTGCCATCACATAACAATTTCAAATTAGGACGTAATGGTGTTAATTTTATTCTCAAATTAGGTTCGACATCCAATCTATTTCGATACTTATTTTTTAAGTACACCAAGGCTGAGAACGCAGCTTCACAAGTATAAGTAGTGACAAAAGATATTTAAATTGTATCGTTTCTTCACTTACGCTTGGAGACTCTTTTCGACAGTGCAACCAAAAATTAATTAGTGGTACAGTTTCAAACACTTTTTTAAGATCGGTATCGCAAGAAATTTTAATTAAATCAACAACTTCTCTTTCGCTAAGATTAAACATCTCTTCCTTTTTAATTTCAAAAGAAAAGGGACCTTTATTTCACATATTGTTTGAAGAGATATCCGGAAAGCAGTCTTTAAAACTATTTATTTAACCCTCATCGGTTCCTCCAAAACATTGTCGAATTGGTTCTTGCGTATACGATCATATACACAACGACTTCTTACCTGCGCAGAATATATCTAAATGAAAACCAACATATGTGTTGTGTTTTTTTGTCATTTGTAAAGTGTTTATTATTATTATAAGGCAAATTTATGATCATACATTTGAAAAAATATTTGAAAAAAATACTGATTGAAACATCAATTTTTCACTACATTCAATTTTAAATACGAAAACTGTATACGGTCGTATACAAAGAACCGATGAGGGTTAATACGAAATCGTCCATCGTGAATTACAATACAAAAGGAGGTACTTATAATCACTTCCGATTTTCTTGCATAATTCGGTAAAAAGTCTGTTTGGACGAGATTTTATGTAGTTTACAAACTTGACAATTTTTCCAAAGTCATGCTTAAATTTAAAGGCACCGTTAACACTTGTCTATTGATACTACAATGCACACATACACAATTAATGGCTAATTGTTGAATTTGATTAAACAAACCTTTATGACAAGCTGCCATTACACGTGCTCCGGCGGTACTTAGACCAACACACTTCATCCAATCAATACCATGACCAGTGACAAAATCATTGGTAAGCCTAAAAATTTCATCTGAGCTCGTTCTTGTCGGTAGTCTTTTACACAAAACAAAAAACTTTCTTGTATGGTTTCTTCGTCAATATATGTATGTATCTGATAAAACACATTATATTTGTATTATTCTCGATATCTATGCTTTCATCTAAATGCAAAAAAACTGTTTTTCTACTTTAGCAACTAGTTCTTCTAAATGTTTCGCGCAATTGTCAATTCTCCGTTTAACTGTACTATTAACTTCCCAGTATATGGGAAGTTCTTGTACAGAATCGCCTCGAAAATCTAAATTGAAATTTTCAGCATTTTTTTATATTTTAAAGCCTATAGAGTATATATAAAGTGTTTTTAGAAAGAGAGATGTACATATGTGTGAGTGTGTGTGTGTACGAGCGTGCGATCGCGGACAGTTTTTTCGAAGCGTCTTTGCAGTCTTAAGAGTTGATTAGTTTTTGGGTCACTTCGGTTTGGGGGGGGGGGGGCGGTTGTTGTTTTGAACTGTTCTTTCATACGTTATATCTCGCGAACCAAACATACGATTTGCATGTTTTAGGTGTGGTGGCGTATTAAAACTTGTGTGGTTTATCAAATTTTGAAAAAAAGTCATTTAAGCCGTTTTTTGATTCATTAAAACAAGTGCAAAATATTAGATTTTTTTCCATAAACAATAAAATCAAACAAGAACAATATCCACCAAAAGCCTTACGTAATCAATAGACGCTCCAGTAGATGATATGATTGATATTAACTCATTTCAATTACTGTTATGAGTACCTCTCATTATCATTATTTAAAGTAGGTTTATTTTCATAAATATTTTTGTGTTTAATATTTTTAATATTTATGTAGATATTACTGGGAAGTTGACCGTGTGGACCTCAAGGGTCGCACTTCGCGGGTTGTTTATTTTTAATTTAATTTTTAGTCGTCATGAGTAAAAGCTTTGCTGGTTTTGTTGCAGGGACTGTTTGGAGTATAAAAATTTTAAAAACATTGAGTACTGTGTCTCGCAAATCAGGTTAACAATTTATTATTTACGAAAAAACCTAATTTTTTGCACTTTTTTTTTGATAAATTCCAAATCAACAATTGTTTTAAAAACTTGATAGAATCATACAAATGTCGATTGCACCTTAACGATGCAACTCCTATGTTTGGTTCGCATCTCACGGCTTGTTTGACAGTAATATCGCTGAAAATACACCGTTTTCCATTATTCCGCATAAATTATTTGCGACAATTTGTAAAGCAGGAAGTATTAATTTTTTTCCAGCACTATAAGGATACCCAGTCTCAGCTATTAATTTAGAAATTTTAAAAGACGTTAAAGTGAGATTTTTATTCGACTGGTGAGGAAAGAGTGCTCTTTTCATTGTTTTTTAGTAACTATCAAGTCCCTTTTTCTTATCAGCAAAAAAAGGTAATTGGCTTATCAGAGTTCTGAGAATGAAGTGTGTCTAAATGCCGTTTCAACTTTGACGGTTTCATACTATCATTTGAAAGTTGCTCATTGCAAATAACACATTGCGGCAAATTATGAGTATTTTCACTACCGCTGGCGATAAACCCATACAGTAAATATTCGTCACAATAGTTGCGAGTCCAATTAGCTTTACGCTTGATGTTTTTCTGCAGTGTATCTGCTTTAGAGACTCCAAGCAAAGCATCTTCATGATCATGATGTTTCGTTTTGCTCGTATTCGATTGATCATCATTCAAATCATTGATTAGCCACTTATCCATTTTAAAAAAGGTTGAAAACTTTTATATATGGTATTTTTTAGTGATAATTTATAAGAATTGTTTTTTATTACTTACCAATATAAAGTTGCTATTAAGGTACCAAGGTAAAGGCACCTATCATGGACACGAACCCATCATGGACAGTTTTTGAAATTACCACCAAAATTAAGCAAACGTCAAGTTTTTTTCGAATGAAACACTAATCAGTAGTGCCAATATTCTAGTTTTCAATCACACTTTGTTTGACAGCTGACAGCCATTTTGTTTTGGACCATCACGATTGTAAGTTACGCCGGTGTTGTAAATCGCAATTTATGATAAAAATCACCAATCAAGTGAGTTGTTGTTAAAATTTATGTTATTTACCAATAGTAGTGACTTATTTTTTGATATAACCCAATTTTCATTAGAATTATAACCTTAAAAACTACCGGTGTCCATAACTGGATATTTTTTCGAGCACGTTTACCAATCATGGACAGAATGTCCATAATAAGAATTTCTAATTTTTTTTACGTATTAGACTTCTGTTTTAGTATATCTACATGTTTTTCTATAAATCAGCAATCAATTATTAGTCTTTCCAGTCATGTACATTTTGTCCATGAGTAGGTGTCCATAACAGGTTCAGCATATTTCTAATACAAACATTTTATTTCGTTCTAGACATGGCACCGAAAAAAAATTATACGAAAGAATAAATGGCTAAGCCTATCGAAGAAGTCAGAAGGGGGGAGAAAATATCTGTTGCTGCTACAAAATATGCTGTCCCAAGGATCACAGTTCATAATAAAATCACTGGGAAAAGTCCTGTTGATTGTAATCTAGGTACTTGCATATGAGGAAGAAAGGCTACTCATAAGATGGATAATATTTATGGCTGAAAAGCATTTCCCTGTCACGAAAGATCAATTTCTTGACAGTGTTCGAAAAAATATATCTGAAATGGATCTAGATTCCAGTTCGTTTACAAACAATCGGCCAGGGAAAAAATGGTTCTCAGCCAGAACGCAATGCACAAAACTTAAACAAAGCGAGAGAAGAAGTCACGGAAGATGACATACTCGGTTGGTTTCATGTTATTAAAGGTTACCTTGAAAATAAAGGTTTGCTTGAAGCCATGAATGACCCTCAAAAAATTTTTAATGGCGATGAGAGCGCATTCTACGTACAACCAAACGATGGACGAGTCATAGTGCGCAAAGGTGAGAAAAATGTCTATGCAGCATCAGGAGACAAGAAAGAAAATTTAACTGTGTTGGTGACTGGTAATGCTGCTGGAAATTTAGCTCCACCTATGATAGTATACGCTTATGAGCGTTTATCTGCCGTAATTGCAAATAGCGTACCAAAAGATTGCTCCATAGGCAGGTCGAATTCAGGCTGGATGTGTGCAAAAACATTCTATGAATACATTACTAATCTATTTCATCCATGGATAAAAAAAAACCTAAATTCGTTATATTATTCTTGGTCGGCCATAGACCACACATGACCCTGCATCTATGAAAATTTTGTAAGGATAATGGGATTAAAGTGGTTTCTCTATATCCTAACTCGACACATTTACTCCAACCAATGGATGTTGCAGTATTTAGACTTTTGAAGCTATCATGGAAGAATCAAGTGAAGAGTTGGAAAACAGAAAATCCAAAACAAATCATGAAGAGAGAGCACTTTGCTCCGAACATTGAGGCAGCTTTGTACAACCTTGAGACCGATACAATAAAAAAACGAATTTCGAAAAAGTGGCCTTTTCCCATTTGGTCCAAAATACGTCGACATGAATAAAATAAGTTCACAGAACCGTGTTACTGTTTGCACATCAGCATTGGACAGATGTTTATTAATACATCTAAACTCAAGGAAAACTTTGATCTCTGTCGAATATGAATGTTTATTTTTGATTTCTATTTACTATAGTATTATCTTGATATAATACGGCTGATTTTGATAATTATTTTCAATTACTTAATAATAATTGGCCGGTCGGTTAAAGATAAGCATTTTTAAAAAAATGTGATAATTTATTGATTAATTATGTGTCCATAACTAGCGGACCATAATTGGGGATAATGTCCATTATAAGGGATCCATCACTGAAAAATTACCGTCCATGAATGGTGCCTGAGTAAGAGTATTTGGCTATTTATCGTGTATTAAACTAAAATTAAACGTCGTGAACTGATTAAGAAAAGCACTTTTCATTAAACTCCAAATCCCAAAGAACATGGAATATGGAAATTACAAAGCAAAAACCCAAAAAAAATAACTCATACTGTCCATGACTGGTGATTTTACCTTAGTCCACTTTAAAAGACGAGAAAAGACCATTTTCAAGCATTTATTTCTCAAAGACTCTATTATATATTGGCATGAATCTTTTTATAGTATTATTTCATATTTGAATAATACAAAAAAATTTTTTTTTTATTTAATATTCTCTTCTATAGAGGGCGTTAAAATTAAACTCAAAAAGCAAAGTCTCTTATACCGTAATCCACCACCGTTTTCAAAAAAATTTGTTCAACAAAGAAAATGACGGACTTGTGAAAAAAAATGTCAAAAATCGACCGTTTTTTTTCCAAGTTTTTGCTAATACTCTGGTGGATTACGGTGCATTAATCTCTAGCAAATAAAACACATCAAAGGTTTTGAAAATCCGGAGATTATCTGTCTGCCATGTTAAAAAACGTTGCTTTGCGTAAAACGTGTTCAAAGTTTTTGTTCGATTTCGCAGACAAACATGTTGTGAAAAATGAAAAATTAGACAATTTTTCAAAAATACGCAATTGATATGTAGAAGCCTAATAAACACTGAACACATGCAATAAAGCCACAAATATAATATACCGGGTGTCAATTTTTCATGAAATTTCCAACAAAAAATATTTAGTAACATTTTGCCGAAACCTTAGCCCTTTAGCTGCTACAGTCATTTACATTTTTCTTAAAAATTGCTTGATTTGCGTTACTAAAAACACCATATCTCAAAAACTACGTCGGCTAAACAGTTAAAGAAACTTCTCATCATAGCGAATACTCTACTTAATTATTTCAAATAAATTTCTTACGAATCAAATTAACATTGGAATTGTTATGACCTTTTAAAGTTAGATTTTTTTTTATAATTTTTTTTGTTTTTACCACTTTATCCGTAATTTTCACGTGCATAATATGTTGTCCTGTCACACAAAAAGTTACCATATTCTCTGATGATCAAATCTCGTTAACATCATTTCATCATAAATTTTAAATTTTGAATAGTTACAGTAGTTTGAATATAGCAAAGCAGGTTTTTTTCTGTATCGAAATTTCACTTTTTACATTAACTAACGGGTAAAAAATTTTCACGCTTCGCTCGACAGGTAAAAAGTTAAACTTTTTATCAGCTTCAATAGCGTCTAAATACAATGTTGACTACCTAAATTATTTTTTTGTGACCTAGCTAGGATTATAGTGATCCTAGAAAGAACTTAATTGCATTCTAATAACCTCTTAATTATCATTATGCGCACAAGGGGTTAACGGGGACCCGATGAAATAACCGCTTTAAAAGTTTAAGATTTTTAGGCATAAATGAATAATCGTTACGTATAAATGCGCTGACAGGATTAATTTTATGCGTATACTGATTCATTATTTCATTAGCAGCACAAAAACTCAACTTTTCATAGGAAAATGTATTCTGGCAGCGAATACTCAATCAGCAATCAGAGGATTTAAATATCTCAACCTTACATAAGCTAATACATAACGGATAAATCAGAGAAAACTTTTCCAAACGTTGAAGTTGCTACAAAAATATTCCTTTGTCTAATGGTTACCAATTGAAGTAGAAAGCGGTTATTTTTGCAGCTTAAGAGAATAAAAAATGAATTGCGAACAACAATGTTACAAGAACGACTGGGTAATTTGTCAATTATGTGCATAGAAAGTGAAATCCTTCAAAAAATTGCTTTGAGGATATCATGAAAGATTGCGCTCAACAGAAATCCCGAAAGAAATCATAATTAAATTTTAACCGAAAAACTAACAGCATATTGATATCATTAATGACATATTATATATTTGATTACCCACAATAAATGATCATAGTAGAAACATGTTAGTATTAATCACTTTCTTTACTTTCCAACATAGGTTAGGACGGCACTGGGTACAAGAGCTGAAAAATGGCATTTATACTAAACCTTTGGTGCATTGAACAGTTAAGTTTTTCTAATGGATGAGTAAAATTGACGCAACGTGCATATAAACATTTTCAAATTATTTATATGCATCCAAATTTATAATATTTATACACATTGCATTCACAGCAATTTATGCGTTATGCTGAATATTTTTTGTAGCGGTGCAAAGAGTTTGGATGCATATAATTGCTCCGAAAAAGAGTCCATGTGCTTCTCAAATTTGTTGAAAATATCGTAACATTTGCAACATTACACATTTAGATGATGGATTGATTGCCATGGCAGCCTTCTTTATATACAATGGCTTACATAGGCCAAGATAGACCCATTCTGATACTACAGAAGATTGAGACGGTACTAGAACCTAGCTTCGGGATGACGAAAATCATTTAGATTCTCGTATGAAGCTAGCTATGCAGCTAATATTTAAAGTAGCTACTTCTGTGAGGCTATAAATGATTAAAATTGTACATACGCTTAAAAATTAAACTACCATACTACTAAAAGCTACAATTTATTATTTGATGGGAACTTTTTAGGCATCTGATTTTGAAAAGTATCGACTACTTTTGTATCTGCACTATTTCACCATTTTGTTTCAGAAAAACTAACAGCCTTTTTTCATGAAGTTGATCATAAAACAAACAGCAATATACAGCAAAAATTTTATGTCTGATTATATGTAAAACAAATAAAATCTCACGTAAGATAGAAGAAGAAGCAACTAAAATCAGACGAGTCCTTACAAGACTTTAATCCTTCTATAGTTTTTCGTAATCGGTCTTTTGATGACCGTTTATCTGAAGCATATAAACCTCGACTTTGTTTCATCACCTACGTAAAAATTTGCAGAAATATAAGAATAAATAAATTGCGTGGCTCTTTCTATTATATCATTTCTTGCGTTTTTAGAGAGTTTGTTCTTATGGTTTTACAATACAGACACCTTACCATATTCCCTATGATATTTCGTACCAGCAGCAGCCAAGCTCTAATTATTTGGTACTACTATTTGAATTGCAACTTATGAACAAAGGAAATTAGATTTTCTCGATTGTTTGTGATTAGCGAACGGGAATGAATTGATTAAAACAGCAAATAAAACAATATCTACGAAAATCAAAAATAGGCCGTGCTGCTTCCTGTAGGCAAGGAACTACTTATGTTACGGTTGGTTGATTGGTTGTAGTGGCAGCCCCCTTTGTCAAAAGGCGGCTCACTATGTTACGGTTACAAAGTATAATATCATTTCTAATATCAGAATACAAATTGAAACACCGAGTGTGGATGTGGACCATCACATCTGAAACAGTGTGCAAAAAATCAAGTGCATTTTATTTTTTTTTGCGATACTCCAGGCAATCAAACTTTTAGCTGCCCTTTTTCATTACAATGCACTACCCTTCATCTAAGGACTTAGAACAAACCTGACTTTATATAAGTTCACAATATTCTCTCTAAAGCTACAACAGCAATGAAAGTAAGCAATATCACTTTTAAAAAAGGAAATTATTTTAAGAAGCAATATGCTTCATGGACGTTGAGATTCAAAGTTTATAAAGTTTATAGCGGTTGACTTGCAATTAATCACGGCAAATAATAAGTAGTAAATGTGGTGTATTTCACGAATATTTTGAGAATGTTTCTAGTTTTGAATATTCCTTCATTGAGCAATTGAAAACCGTATTATGACACTCATCATAAAAATAAATTGGTAATAGTCGATTATTTGCAGAACAATTTGCTTCCAGAAACCGTGGGATGATAGAATATATAAGAAATTATTGCATTATTTGTAATTCTTGTCCAACTCATATTGAGCGTCAACGCTCAAACATTCCTGTTCTTGTTGTGGGTTCTCTTTAAGTCTGTGGAGAAGAAAAATTCACATTTACTACAAATTGCTTTTTTAAAGTAGTAGCAGTGTTGCATGTACGGTTTTTTTCAAGCAACTATTTATATTGCATTTGAAGCGGTAAATTTTGAAGTTACCCCGCATCGATTGCTCTTATACTCTTTTCAAAGCTCTCCTATCAGTTGAAGAATATAAGTATTTCGGGAAATATTTTTGCTTTCTACTTTTCGGAGAGAATTCTGAGATTGTTTGACGCCAAGATCCAGAATATTATGAATGACATGCACATGCCAACTTCGAGTTCTATAAGGAACTTGAATGGAAGCTGACTATTGATATTTCTACTCATCATGACACATTTCGCTTGCATCCGGCATATACTCTTTCGAGACGCGATAACCTCCATTTTTGGGTGTAGATTGCAACAAACAATTCTTGAAAAAAATGTCAACAAATGATTGCGGAACACTTTTTGTGACTCAAGTGGAAATACGACGCGGTAACCTCCGAAAGAGCGATGTAAGGTAGATCGCCTCCTCGCGGTGCATCCTGGGTAACGCTAAATGATCTACCACGGCACGACTCTCGATTGTTTTTGGACAACTCTCTCGTCTTAACGACTATATCTGATGCTTTGGGCTGTTAGTAGTGGTATTCTGTCACCTGAGTACGCAAGAGTGACATCTGGCGGAAATGGCTTTCAGGCTAATGCCAATGCTGCCCTCCTCCCGGTAAAACCCTGGCAGGCCTCACGGTACGTTCAAAACTCGTCGCCACTAGTCTGGCCGTGTAGGTTCAGTTGAGTTTGGACTCCTGATTAATCCCCGGCCCGGCTCTGAGCACATATCCTCATAAGGGAATGTGCCAATCCTCGCATGGCCTCCCTGCTTCGGCATAGATAACCATGGGGTCTCAGGGGAACTGCACAACGAGTGGAGATAGCGGCTGTGAGGGGGGATCCAAAACGCAATGAATCCCGATAAATTTAAAAAGGAAGATCCACTCGGTCCGGAAGGGAAGTGGACGAAGGTGACGCGTCCTTCTAGTGGGAAGAAGACCGCGATACTCAGCCAACCCCGTACTTCTTCGAGGGATGCATGCTCCAAGGCAGCTGTGCCAGGGGCAAGTACTCCCTCAGTCAAGCCTATTGGCGCTAGCGGTAACACCAAGGTAACGGCGAACAAGCCGGCCCGTACTGTTTCCGGAGCGCCCTCCAACACCGCTTCCACTTCAGGTGTTAAGAAGCAACAAAACCCCTCAGTCACGGCTTACAGAGACAGAAGGTCTGCCTTCAAAGTCCTGAAAAGGCTGAAAGATTTACCTCCGGATGGTCTTTCCCAGAAGGATAAAATCTCCCTGAAATGGGCAACCACCACGGTAGAGGCTAACAAAGCCTCTATTCCAAAGAAAGAGGCAATTCATAAAAGATGTAGATCTAACGAGTCTGCCCCAATTCAACCGAGCGTCCAACTGCCGGTTAGTAAAAGACCAAAACTGCTCACACCCAATCCTGTTAAGGGCAGGAGTTTCAGTGAAGCTGCCAACGACAGCCTGGTATGGGCTGTTATCGACAGAAGCAGTAGCGATGGTACCATCTCACCGTCAAATTGGAAGATGGTACCATCGCGCTTCTTCGGGTGTACAAGCCCATACTCGAGGCAAATCCTGGCCCTCCATCAAGTTGTCGTGATGCTGGCTGGTACCAGGGTCACGTTAAATTGATAGCCTGTACAGATCAACGTTCAGCGGATCTTTACAAGCAGGCTATAGGAAGATTGGGAGAAGTCTGGCCTGGAGCAAAGCTGGACACTGTCTCCAGGGAAGATTTCCCGAATAGGCCTCGGTGCAGGGCGTGGATACCAGCGGAGCCATCCACACCGGAGGAAATTTTTGAGCTAATCAAGCTCAGTAATGCTGACCTCCCGGTGGAAAATTGGAAGGTAGCTAAGGTTAGCGAGCCCAGCAATGGACAGCGAGAGACCCTAATAACCCTGAACGAGGAGTCGCTAGCTCCATTGGAGTCGAAGAACGGGGTGATCAGCTACGGTTTCTCGGCTATCACCCTGCGAGTATATCGCAAGGACCGTACTGGGAAGGCAGTACGGGAACCGAGCAAGGAGAGTGGAAGCGAGGGAACTGTGGAAGCATCAGTAGACCCGACCGTGGACCTCTCTGAGTCAGATCTTCTCTCCGATGACGGGAGAAGCACCACCCCCACTGCGCGGTTGGCTGGGAACCTTCTCAGATCCCTCGACCTGGTCGAGGAGGAGGAGATGTCCTTATCTGACGATGCTGAGGTTTCTGCAGATTAACCTCCAGCACTCTAAGGCGGCATCCGCCGCACTGATCCTCCACCTGGCCCAAAAAGGAGAGGAGCTAATACTAGCCGAGGAACCTTGGGTTGTTGGAAACCGGGTTTGCGGGCTCAACTTGAAAGGATACAACACAGTATCCTTCAACACAGCCGGTAAACCGAGAGCTTGCATAATTGTAAAGGAAGGCTTGAAGTTTTTAACCTTGTATAATTTCAGTGACCAGGACACCGTTGCGATAGCAGTGAAAAGACAGTCCAAACCCCTTTGGGCTGTCTCCTGCTATATGGCGCATGATGTTCTGCCACCTCCAACTAGCCTGCAGAGGATCACAAGGGAAGCCACTGCAAGAGGCATCCCTTTAATAGTCGGAGCGGACGCCAATGGCCATCATCGCATCTGGGGTAGCACCGACACGAATAACCGGGGTGAGTCACTATTTGAATTTATCTTATTACATGACTTAGCCCTAGCTAACAAAGGTGAGGATCCTACCTTCATCACGGCAAGCCGTAGAGAGGTTCTGGATATCACTATGACGAATGAGCACTTGAACCAAGCTATCAAATGATGGCATGTATCGCAAGAGTGCTCGTTCTCCGATCACCTATACATAAGGTTCGATTTGGCATCTGACCCTCCGACAAATCCAACCTTCATTAACAAAAGGAGGATGGATTGGGTCAAATACCAATCGGTATTCGAGTCTGCGCTAGAAGGCGGACCTCCAGAGATTGTAGACATACCCGGTCTTGAGGAAGCCGTTGGGACCCTAATAACAAGGTCTGCATGTAGTCCAACGAAGCCTAGAGGGAAGTACAAACCCCCATGGTGGAATAGTGACATTGCGGAGCTGCGGAAGGAATGCAGGAAGTCCTTCAATCGGGCTAAAGAATCTAATGACTGGTGTTCTTATAAAATAAAACTGAAGGAGTTCAAATCCTCTATCAGAAAGGCTAAACGCACCTCTTGGAGAAGCTTCTGTGCAGAAATAGAACACTCCAAGGATGTCAGTCGCCTGCGAAAAGTCATGACGAGCTCCCCCTCATTTTTAGGGTCCGTTAAGGACGCAAATGGAGTTTGGACGAAATCCAGTTTCGAGACTCTGTCCGTTCTCGTAGATACGCACTTCCCGGGCAGTGAGGGTGTGGCTGACAAAGCGGATCCACACACGCTTCCGGAGTGCATGCCAACTACTGTGCCTGTAAATGACAGGCTCCTACGCTGGACAATCGGCTCATTTCAACCCTTCAAATCCCCTGGCATGGATAACATCTCACCTATCGAGATCCAGCAGGGTATCAATATAGCACTGCCATGGCTGAACGCCATTTTCAAAGCATGTGTACGGATGGCTTACATTCCACAGCAGTGGAGAGAAGCAAAAATAGTTTTCATACCTAAAGCGGGTAAAACATCCCACTCCTCACCTAAGGATTACAGACCTATCAGTCTCACCTCTTTTCTGCTAAAAACTCTGGAGCGACTGATAGAGATTCATTTGAGAGCTACTCTGAAACCACTCTCTAATGCGCAGCACGCATACACAAAAGGGAGATCGGTTGCAACAGCTCTTCACTCGCTCACCAGATACATCGAAAAATCGTTAAGCGTCAAAGAAGACACGCAAGCAGTTTTTATAGATATCGAAGGGGCTTTCAACAATATCAGCCATAAGGCTATTGGTAAAGCACTCGGAGGAAGCAACCTGATAGGGTTCATCGGTCAATTGCTTAGCAGCAGGAACATCAACTCCACGCTAGGAAACAGTACCTTACGAAGGAGGGTTTGCAGAGGCACACCACAAGGTGGATTGCTATCACCCCTTCTATGGAACCTAGTGGTGGATGAACTCCTGTCAAAAATAGAAGCGACTGGCTGCAAAGTCGTAGCTTATGCCGACGATGTTGCAATAGCAATAT
This sequence comes from Oxycera nigricornis, assembly GCA_963942545.1. Lineage (NCBI taxonomy): Eukaryota > Metazoa > Arthropoda > Insecta > Diptera > Stratiomyidae > Oxycera > Oxycera nigricornis. The sequence continues at coordinate 51,660,124 of OZ012662.1, forward strand.
CGGGAAAATTTGTTAACACCCTATCGGAAAGATTAACTATGCCCTAGGTATTCTTACCAAATGGAGCAAAGAGTGTGGTCTAAAGATAAATCCGCAGAAAACGGAACTTGTGCTCTTCACGCGAAGATACAAAATTCCACGATTTGCTCCACCTAAACTTGGTGTGGCAAGTCTCAATCCATCTCATCAAGTCAAATATTTAGGTCTGATCTTAGACTCCAAACTCAAATGGAAAGCAAACATAGCGGAAAGAGCGCGTAAAGCGGCATGCACAATCTACTGCTGCAAAAGAGCTATTGGGAAAAGATGAAGACTGAAAGACTGAAACCCAAAACTGTATCATGGCTCTATACAGCGATAGTGGAACCAATCCTTCTGTATGGCGTGGTTATTTGGTGGCCAGCAATGGCAAAAACATCAAACGCGAACCTGGTTAACAGGGTCAGGAGGACTGCAGCTATTGCAATCACCGGGGCTATGCGCACTACCCCGACAAAAGCATTGTTTATGCTATTAAATTGGCTCCCGACGGAGCTCCTAACGAAACAGCAGGCCAAGTGCTCTGCTATTCGATTGAAAGCTCTAAATCTCTGGCGTGATGGGAATATCGGCCACTCCACCATATTAAGGAGGGATGGACCAACGCCAGAGAAAGTAGACCTCACTCCTCCGATTCCCTGCTTCCACCACAGTTTCAAGTCCGTCATCCCTAGCAGAGATGACTGGATCATGGATGGAAGCAGGATACAGAAATCGGTCGACATCTACACTGATGGGTCAAAAATGGATGGAAAAGTTGGCTGTGGTGTTTACTCCGAACAGCTAGGTCTGAGACTCTCCTTCCGGCTACCAGATCACTGCAGTGTCTTTCAGGCAGAGGTCATCGCAATACATAAGGCAGTGGACTGGCTGAGAAATCAGAAAATTTCTATAAGAAATCTCAACATTTTCTCCGACAGTCAAGCTGCTATCCAATCATTATCCAACGTATATACTTCATCCAAAATTGTAATGGAGTGTCGCACACTACTGAACGCGATGTCGCTTCACTGTGAAGTGATTATTTGCTGGGTGCCGGGTCACAGTGATATACCTGGGAACTGCGAAGCTGATGCCCTAGCTAGAGCTGGCACTGAGCTCCAGGATTATACACTAACACCCCAAGTCGGCCATCCGTTGGCCTCCGTCAAGCTAAGTTTCAAGCAGTATTATACAGAGGCTGCAAATAGGGCCTGGCTGCTGGAAGAAACCTGCAGGACAACCAGGCAAACTTGGCACACACTAAGCTCAAAGCGCACCAAGCAGCTCCTCAACACGAGCCGTGAAACATTAAGTTTCATCGTATCCGTACTGACCGGGCATTTTCTCATGGCAGACACGCAGAAAGACTGGGTGTCCCTTTCTACGATTTCTGCCGCAGCTGCAGATCGGAGGAGGAGGAGGAAACGATCCAACATTTTCTGTGTGAATGCCCAGCACTGTCCAGGAAACGCATGAAAACTTTAGGCTCACCCTTCCTGGACAGCCTCACGGAAGTAGCTGATTTGAACATTAGCTGCGTTGCCGGATTCATACGAGAATCGAAATGGTTCTCGTCACCCAACAGGTTTTAGTGCCGCTCCCTATTAAAATGTGGTATCACAATGGGCCTATCTTGGCCTAAGTGAGCCGCCTTTTGACAAAGGGGGCTGCCACTACAACCAACCAACCTCCGAAAGATGATGCGTTTTTTCACGCTGGGTTACCACATCACTCTTGGATTATCGCCGCAACGAACACATAAACTATGCAAAAGTTACGGCTAACCAAATTTTCCCCATGTTTGCCATGAATAACATCTTTGTCCGTGTCATGTTTTTCGAGATATTGAGGAATTTAGGGTCCATCTTGTTTTCGAAATTGTGGCCATATCCACCACTTTTCGGGCAACTGGCACATTGTTTACGTATTTCGTATATCTAACGTATCCAACCATATCACAATAAAGCGGAATAAATAATTTTTCATTTGCAACGTCGACCGAGGTTTTGCTTCCCAGTAACGGCTAAAAGCACTAGGTCAGCACCATAGTCTAAGTATAAACTAGTCGTTAAACTTTATTTTCCGACAGAATTTTCCTACTGTTATTGTATACACTGTGGTTTAACCCTTAACTACATTTGTAGGATGGTTTTCTACTCTCATCTTTTCTTTTTTAGTAAGTAAGTTCGCATTGCGCCGTGTTCGTGGAAACTTTAAGCTATATAAACTACTACTGAAACTTCATGTAATCTCAGTTGTCATTGTGCTCTCGTGGAGTGCATCAGTGTGTCGTGTTACATCAAATAGCAGCTTTGGTAGAGTCATAGTATTACATACTTACCACACACCAGAGTCGGAATCCACATTCTAAAATATCGATACCTCTTTTTTTTAAGGCACAAATCCGTTTTCTTAGTATCCTCGATGCATCATTCGTCGGACATTGATGCAACATCCTCGAAACCTGAAATCATTATATTTTATAATTCAACCAAAGGTGGCGTGAAGAAGAACTCGACGTTGGCCAATTACTGTTTTTGGAGCGATTTTAAATAAAGCAACAGCCAACAGCATGGTTATTTGGAAAGCATGCAACATAGATAGTAAGTTGTGTTGGCGTGATTTCTCTGAATACATAGGGATGTCCTTAGTTATGCCTCAAGTCAAAGAACGCAGCAAAAACTCGAGGAATTTTCCGTAGGAGCATGAGGCTGAATCTGAACCGAGTCAGCCAAAACGATCAAAAAACGCTCCTTGCTGAATATACCCACGAAACAAAAGATGAAAAACTACCAAAAAGTGTTCAAAATGTGACAATTTTATTTGTAAATTACACGAAACAAAAGTCTGCAAATATTGTGATCAATGAAACATTGTACCTTTACAAGCTTTTTTTCTGTAAATTAAATGCTAAACCAGGATAGAAACTTCCTTACATTACTTTTTTTTCATGAATATTAAATCATAAAAAAACCTCATGTCAATATTTTTATGTAAGGTCAAATAAAAACTTGTTTTTGTTAATTTTAATTCCAATTTTCCTTAAATTTACAATAGTACATAAAAATTTCAAATAATTAGTTTTAAGTTTTTTTTCAAATAAAGAAAAATACTCCTTTCTTTTTCCTGAAACAACAATGACTGGCTTGAAGAAACGCCGTTTTCTTTGTAATAATACTGTGTTTTGAAACAAAAAAATATTGTATGTGTTGTGTTGTATTTGACTCAAACACCTCTTTAAGTATACAATATCTTGCAAAATTGGGATGCGAATTGGTATTGGGGTAGAAATCTACCCCGCGAATGAAGTTTCGTTGATAAAAATACCGAATGGTTGGTGAATGAAAAGCTTTTCAACTTGTTTATTTCTCGTCCCGTTCCTTATTTTATAAGTTCAAAAAGCTAGACTCAATATTACGATTTCAATGACATGTGATCAAAATAACAGATAGTAATTTTAGTTTGACCATAGTGCCCATAAATGTAAAATGTTGTGAAAATGTCTAACGAAATAGTGGCAAACTACAGGTAGCTCCTTGTTAGTTCCAGTTAAAATGCCATTTCACACCAGCACATCTTGTGCACAGCTATAACTGATAATTGAAATGTCATTAAAACTTTTATAAGACGAAAAATTTGTTCAGAATAATTTATTACCGTGCCGCGAACACCAGGTACGCACTTTCATTGTCTTTTAAAATTACCTAACTGGTGGTTATCCTAATATTGTTGGAAAGTCAATGTCATATGTTGAATTTACAAGTCAAATTGCACTTCATTTACCTGCTCTACTCATAGAAGCCATCGCAACTGTAAGCTTCTAGTGATATAAGTCAACACCGCACTCTCCACTTCCATATTTCTACCACGTGCTTCTATTTGATACCTCTCGACCTCGATGCAAATTTCCCAAGCCACCGAAACCGCGTTTGGATATTTTCGGGCAAATGCAGTCACGTGGCCCCACGGAGGTGGCGGAAGTTTAGGAATTAAGCTGAGATATATTTTGTAATCAGAAATAGAAACATGAAATGAATTTCTCTTTTTTCCTAAACTTCATGTACGGGGAAATTCATTTATGGCTTCTACTTTATCATCACCAGCTCATTATGAGCATAATTTATCTTTTTCAAGCGGTTTTTTATTTAAATAACAATTCCAACATAATTGGAAATCTGCTCATACCATCGAAATTTTAAAACGGTTTGATTCAAACGACAACAATGCAATTTTAATAAGTGAAGTGACGTAGTGTTGTTCGTATAAAACCATTATTCGTTGTGGCTGTTGTTGGTTTTTGTTTTTATATTATTATAACATAATGTGATTATGAAAACTGCTTTCATAGTTATTTGATTAAAAACTTTTGAAAACACCTGTTTTAATAAGCATCGATTGCCAAAAGTGCAAGTCAGATGTAAAATATGAAACGTACAATTTTTCCACGTTTTTTATTAAATTATAAAACGGCGATACTCAATTTATTCAAAATGTGGCAGTTTCATATAAATGCTATGACGCTTCGATTGACATCCTTTTGTCGTCAAAACAAACTTTTTTGCATAATATATTGCATGACGGAAATGACCTTGAATGTGTAAAGACAGAAAAATGCCGAACCCGATATTTCCAAAATCTTCCGCTTGACCAAAACCGTATACAATTCGATGAAAAACTTCCTTCTTGTGTCATCGACGTAAAAAAAAAATGACCACGGAAATCAAATATATGTTTAGTTAAAAAAATATCGTTTTATTCTTTTCAAAAACAAGAAAGTGCTAAGTGTTTTACTAATTACTGAGTATCGATTACTGATTACTGAGCTTGGCCGGCCAGTATGTTCCACCTTTTATCATTATTATTTTGCTAACTGCGCGTCTGGTTTGCGAATTTCACATTCGGGTTACATTTTGCAGCTTAGGGTAGAGAGGTAGAGTATACAAGACTGTTTCCCACTTACAAAAAGAATTCTTCCGAAATCTACTTTCAATGCAACATTTCCGGATAATATCAGATTCTCTTTATTTCTTGCAAAAATATTATTAAGCCCGAAATGATATTTATTCCAAATGATATGTTTCTATGCATTTGTAATCCTTCATTATTTTTTATGTTTTTAAAGTTTTCAATTATTATGTCCTCTAAGGTAAGATCATTTGTAAAATTTCGTGAATTTACATTCGGTAGATATTAAAAACTATCATCCCGAACAGGGTTTGCCAGCAGTGGAATCAACGCCAAGCGTCGTCCAAGCGTCGGCCAAGCCTCAGCGTACAACGAACGGCCAACGGTCAGCTGCCAGTGCTGGCCCAGTACTGCATTCGAGTGCTGACCCAGTGCCAACCCCCAGCGCTGGACCAGCACTGGAGATCGGCACTGGCCCAGTGCTTGGAGTCATTACTGCGAAATAAAACTCAGTCTGCGCTACAAATAAAAAAAAGTCATTTATGCCGATTTATTATGACATGCTTTGATACAATAGATACTCGATACATAGAAATAAAGTGCTTATTGTCCATATAGGCGTGGATATGGCCGAAATTTTAAAAAGAAGACGCACACTCAATTCGTCAATGTATCGAAAAGTATGACTCGCACGAAGATGTTATGTATGGCAAATATGGCGAACATTTAGTTTGCCGCATCTTTCACACAATTTTTTTGCTCATTGCGAAAAAATTTGCTGCGAAAACAATGCAAATACAACCAGTAGCAAACAGTCTGCATTTGCATGCTGGCCCAGTGCTGCAAAGTGACACTGGGGCTTGGAGCCATTACTCAAATATAACAATTCAAGGCACAAGCAAAATGTTAAACGATTTGAAAGAAGTTCAATAGTGAGTTTCATTGCAAAATTCGTCATATTAATAAGTATTGAATAGTTATAATGCGTGAACGTATAGTATTGCATTAATATTGGAATGTAAAGTGAATGGCAAAAAAAATGAGAGAAATCATTGCATTATTTGAAATTCTTGTTGAACTCGTAGTTAATATTGATTGAACGCATAAACGTTCACGTTGCAGCTGTATGCTGAACAGTATTACCTTTAGTAGCCGTCGAAAAAGTGTCGGAAAAGTGTGTTGCAGGCGAATGTAAATGGCACGAGAGTCACACTATTCTTTGTTCTTAGAACGAACACAAGGTAGTCTCCCAAATACACAATTTTCCATTATTTATTTTTACATCCAAATGGCTTTTTACAAGAACTAGAAGAGTCGTATGTAAGATTTTTATTACAGCTCCTATTTCTTTGGCATTCGAAACTTATCATCCTAACTAATGATCCAGAATTTTATAAAACTGTATTTTGACCATGTTTGCTAGACATACCATCTTCGTGTGAGTCGTGCTTTTCTAGATATTGATAAAAATGTCTTCTTTTCCAAATTCCGTTGATATCCACCGCTATACGGATGATTGGCACATTCCGTATCTCGAATAAGCGACATAAATGACTATTTGTAATGTAGAATTTTATTTTGCAGTAGTAGCTTCAAGCTATTGGTCAGTGCCGATGCCAGGGTCAATTCACAATACTTAGCCAGCACACTGAACCAATATCGATCCCCGGTGCCAGTTTTAAACACTCTGCCAACACTCAACGCTCAGCCGACGCTCCCCCAGTGCTGGGCCAATGCCACATTACAACACTCAGCCGACGCTTCCCCAGCGTCAGAATTTTAACACTTAACAGTGCATTTTCAAAAGGCAAAGAAATTTGTATTGCAATGCGTGGGCAATGGTATAGCTAGCTTAAGTTTTTTCTGGGGTCGCAGTTCATGGCCTCTGGGCTCCATCTTGATAACAAAAGAAAGGGTGTCACCCCCATAATCCGAAACCGTGGTTCCGACAAGAAAGTTGTGTATCGCAAACTTTCGTATTTGTTAGCAAATCGTCCATACATCACTTTTACGTGATGTCAATAATAATAAAATGACAAGTCAAAAACCACACCCAAAGAGGGGGAACAACTTTCGGGCGCCACAGCTTTTTTAATTTCACGTTTAACGCGAAAAACGTTGGGATATTTTTCTAAGACAATTTTGTCACAAATCGTTTTTGGTATTGATTGTTCAAATCACTGTACATCAACGCGAGCTATTTCATCCTAAAGGAGAGAAAGTCGCGTGTAAACCCGTTTTTACGCCAAATAATCGGCTTTTGATGGCGAATCCCCCGTTGCGAAATTTGCGGAGACTGTCGTTTCAAAATGCACGGTCAAACTCCCATTTGACTAGACTATTGTGCGATAGACGTCGCGGGTTCAATCCTTGGTGGGAAAGGCATTCACTCACATATCAATTGGAATTTCATGTGGGAATGATATTTTCATTCGAATTTCAATGGATCTTGTCGTCGCCAATTTCATTTTGACATCTGACTGCTGGCGGAGTAATAAATTCGCTTTTGGGTCTTGGTCCAGTACTGGCATACAACGTCCGTCCACAGTATAGGTAGACCCAGTATGTAATGTTTCATATAAAGGCACACTATCAAGTACGGCCCGCGGTTCTACGGGACAAAGTCATATGTTGTTTTCGTTTATCATATGTTTTCCTTCATATATCTTATTTTTGTTCTCTTTTATAATATGTTTGCTACCATTTATGATAAAATGGCAGCTATCTACTGGTTGGGGCACTGCTCTGTCTATTATAATCAAATTTTCAAAATTCAGATTCTTAAAAGCCGAATTGAGAGCATTCAAGATAATAGTTTATCTGCTAGATATGACATGTTGCATCCCAACCTCCACCAATTTAAAATTAATGTAGTAAATCTTATCCAGGAGAATTCGAAGTCGAATGGGGGAGGAGCAGTCAACACTGCACACGGACGACATACCTTGAACACTAATAATAATTACTAGCAGAACCCAGCACTTGAAATTCGAGTGAAATTATGATTTTATTATGACTGACACTAGAAATTCGATTGAATAATCATTAATGAATATAATATAACGGCAAGCTAAATTTTTTTTGTGTATAAATAATGTTTATGAATTTGAATAATGTTTTAAAAAACAATATTCAATTATTGGCGCTCGAACGTATAACAATGCTAAGCGTTTTGCGCATGTCATCATTTCATTTTCATATTCTTGAGATCTACCAAACCGGTTGGTGTAAATAATGTTAGGAAAATCAAACATCGTTTTTAAATCTCGAAAGTTTTCTTCAACTGAAAACGATTTTTTGTGGAATGTTAGACGACCTTCAACAAAACAAACTTAAAAAATTTGACCAAATAGTGATGAAATGTGCGTATACATTTGCATAATGAAAGGCGACGGTAAATACAATACACAAGAATGGTCCACAGAGAGAAAGCTATCATACAACACCGAACCAGTGAACGGTCAAATACAATACACATGAACGGTGTAAAGTGAGCATAAAAATATTGCTAAATATGGTGAAATTTGATGATTCAATTAGCTTCCAAAAAAGAAACTAAAACACTTGAAACAGTCCTAGATACGAGCCTGGGACTCCCGCATGCAAGGGTAACTCGCCTCCGGATACACCACACAACCCATAGAAAATCAGGATTTTTATCTTGATAATCAAGGCTAGTATAAGTTAACACCAGCTCATACAAACATGCAACATTTCCACGCGCCAACATCTTCCCACGCGTTGCATAAATTCCGCAAAGCGACGATCCCACGGAAACAGCAGCAGTCAGCGGAAACATAATCGCTTCTCATCACCTGTCTGGAAGCTTTCCGGATCATCACGTGGCCGCTACGGATCACCGAGGTGACATTAGATTTTAAGCAAACATTAGTTTTAGTCCTGTGAAAACCTTCATCGAGATTAAATACATTTTTTTAAACATAAATTCCAATAGAATTTATTAACTGGCGCCCGAGCAGGGACCACTTGCGAGTTACAAAGAAAAGGTTTGCGTATAAACTGAAAGTTTTTTCGCGCATCATAACATAAGTCGCGAAACATACGAAAGGTCACGCGCCGAAAGTAGCTGCGAATTACGCACCGAATGCACGCCAAATCATAACCGAAAGTTTCGCGCATCATCAAGTAAGCCGCGAAATACGCCAATTTGTAATCGTCGCGAAGCTGGTCCCAAAGAACCCTTTGTAACCAACCCTTAAGGAAAAGATGCCCCCTAGTAGCGGAAAGCAAACAGGAGTCGGCAAGAACCGCCAGCCACCTAAGGAGATTAGTGATTAGCGAATAAGTGTGAAAATTAAAGTTTGAGTTTGAAATCCAAATAAAGAAGAAAATCAATAAATAGTGAAATATCAAATAAAAAAACAATTAATAGTGAAATATCAAATAATAAAATCAATTAATGGTGAAATATCAAATAAGAAAATCAATTCATAGTGAAATATCAAATATGGTGTACAAATTGTTGGAAATTCTGTAAGTACCGTTTATTTTTTCTTTAAGAAGAATATATTATATTACATTTGCAATTTACCGTATAATTTGTCGCTAGCCAGGAAAATTTATTTTTATAGTGTCTGCCACTGAAAAAAAAGCAAAGTGAAGTGAAGTGAAATCAATAGAGTCAATATAATTTTTCAATAAACAGTTTTGCCCGCGTGATTCAAGCATTAATTCGTGCTCCATTTTTTTCCTAAATCAAATCCTTTTTTCAAAAAATTTCACGCAACGACAACCTTATAAGGCCGCCAAGGCTACGTTTGGGTGAAAATGCTTAAAGTCCTCCACCAGCACAAGAGGCGTTAGACGCTCCTCTTCCAGCGGCACCCTCTATACAAATCCCCGCTGCTCAGTTAGAAAGCATCATATCAAATTATCTTGCGAGGGAATGTCCCAGAGTTGTGCAATCGTATCTTAATCCGTATTCTGATCTGAATCAAGGTACAGACCAAAAAATTAATGATGACCAAATGGTAAATCTGAACGATATGGACAGAATACCTGACGTGGTCAAAAGCCTCCGCGACTTTTCCGGTCAACCAGGGGAATTCGGATTCTGGAAGAAAAGTGTGGAGCGCATTTTACGAATGTATGAATCCTTTAAAAGCACACCGAGATATTATGGCATACTTAACGTAATCCGAAACAAAATAACTGGTCATGCTGACACAGAATTGGAGTCGTACAATACTCCTCTTAACTGGGATCATATTGTAAAGTGCCTCACAATGCATTATGCAGACAAACGTGATATCGCTACATTAGAGTACCAGTTAACATGCCTGATATAAGGAAAGGACTCTATAGAAACGTATTATTACAGGGTATATCAGCATCCGTCTGTTATTCTTAATAAAATTTCCACAATGGAAATGAACGCAGAAGCGATGAATCTTCTAGTACGAACTTACAGAGATAAGGCTTTAGACACGTTTATTCGTGGGTTTAATGGAGATTTACCAAAGCTCCTGAGCATGAAAGAACCTGCGGATTTGCCACAAGCTCTCCATCTCTGCTTAAAACTCGAAAATGTTAATTTCCGAACTCAATATGCCCATTCGAATTTCAACAATATGAGGAGATCGCAGCCTGATGTTCCTCCTTCTGTTCCTTTTAGGCAGAAACCAATACCAGCACCACGGCGAACATTCTACCCAGAGCTGTGCCAAATTCCTCGACCACCATATAGACCCCAAAATTGGCAGAACGCTGGTCCTAAAAACAGTTTTGGATTCGATCATCCTCCTCTGAACAACGTGCAGTATCGACCGTTTCCTCCTAGACAGCAGTTGCCTCCCAAACCCCAGTCAAGGCCTGAGCCTATGGAAGTGGATCGTAGCATCCATTCCAAATTTTTAGACTATCAAAATAGACCGAGAGAAAGTTTTCCTGTTAAGAGACCAACTGCCATTCAAAGTTCAGCCCCGCACAAACAACAAAGAAATTATTTTACCGAAGGCTATAACAACAATTCCGATGCAATTTCTGACTGCTATCAACACCCAGATTATTATGATAATGATGATGAAAACTGGTTTCAAGGATTTGAATTTTAATTCAAAATTACCAAATAATCAGCAACCGAAGCCCAAGAAAACAGATGACCAGGCGGAATTACAAGATATTCATTTTTTAGAATGATGAACTCTTCGCTTCCATACATAGAACACATAGCGAAGAGCGGAAAAAGTTTGTCATCGATACGGGATCGAATAAAAATTACATCCAGTCATCTTGTGTTCGATTTCAATACCCGAATAAAAACATATTTACCGCCAAATCCGTCGGAGGTGATGTCCGAATTACTCACCATACTACAATAAAACTCTTTGGTCCATTCTCACCACTTCTAAAATTTTACATTCTCCCATCTTTAAAATCATTCCACGGAATCATCGGTAATGATAGTCTTAAAGAACTTAAAGCAGTGATTCATACTGCTGAAGACTACATAACAATCGGAAATGATGTCGAAATTCCTATCAAACAACACATTCCAGAGTCAGTAAATTCAATTAACCTACGAATCTCTCATTTGTCAACAGAACAAACCAGGAAACTTTTTGATTTCATAGAAGAATATCCAAATTTATTTTCAGAACCCGATGCCAAGTTGACTTACGCAACCACAGTAAAAGCAGAAATTCGTACAGTTGATAGCAACCCTGTCTATTCTAAGTCGTATCCCTATCCTATTGCTTTGAAATCTGTAGTTGAAAAAGAAATAAAAAAATTACTCAAAGACGGTATTATACGGCCATCTAGATCTCCGTACAACTCACCGATTTCGATAGTTCCAAAAAAACCTGATGCTTTTAATGAAAAGAAGTACAAAGTAGTGATCGATTATCGGAAGTTGAAAACTATGACAATCCCGGACAAATACCCAATTCCAGAGATTAACGACGTGTTAGCTAATCTAGGGAAAAATAAGTTTTTCACTGTGTTAGATCTGCAGAGTGGCTTCCATCAAATTCCATTAAAGGAATCTGATATCGAGAAAACCGCATTTTCAATCTGTCACGGAAAATATGAGTTCACGAGGCTTCCGTTTGGACTCAAAAACGCGCCATCAATATTCCAACGAGCTCTTGACGACATCCTACGAGAGCACATTGGAGTAAGATGCTACGTATACATAGATGACATAATCATCTATGGTAATAATGAGACAGATCACCTCGAAAACATCAAGTTGGTTTTCCAAACAATAGACGCCGCTAACATTAAAGTGCAACTCGACAAATGTGAATTTTTGAAAAGCACCGTGGAATTCCTAGGGTTTCTCTTCTCCGAAGACGGGATTAAAGCTAATCCAGAAAAGGTGAAAGCGATAGCCAATATGCCAACTCCCACAACACTGAAGGAATTAAGATCCTTCTTAGGCATACCTGGTTACTACCGCCGATTCATTCGAGATTACGCCAAGTTAGCTAAACCACTAACATCACTCTTAAGAGGGGAAGAAAGTCATGTATCAAAAACTGCTTCCACGAACTTTAAAATTCATATGGATCAAGAGAAAATTCTTGCATTTACAAAATTAAAAGGCTCCCTTATCTCACGTGATGTTACTCTATCATATCCTGACTTCGATAAAACATTCGACCTTACGACTGACGCATCTCAATTCGCTATCGGCGCAGTCCTATCTCAAAATGATAGACCAATTGTTTTCTTGTCAAGGACTTTGAACAAAACCGAAGAAAACTATGCCGTGAACGAAAAAGAAATGCTCGCAATAATTTGGGCATTGAAAGCGTTGCGAAATTATCTTTATGGTTCCCGAAAAATACAAACATCATATACATATTTTTATCGAACCACAATACACACGAGAAAATTTGACTGGTATATTTCAACGCTATTTGAATCCCAATGATATCTATGGAATCATGACAACCGAAGAAGTCATGGAAAAATTTCAAGAACTCTATCGTCTATACAGTTCGCCATATAAAATAAGATTCACTCGTAAAGAAATTGACAACGTCCCTAATGAAGTGGAACAGGAACAATTAATTTTAAAAACCCACAAACGCGCTCATCGCAATGCAAGTGAAAACAAGTCTCAAATCCTAGAAAAGTATTACTTTCCTAAAATGACAGCTAAAATAAAAAAATAGTAAAACAGTGTTCAGTATGTAAAGAAAACAAATACGAAAGACACCCTAACAAACCAGTTTTAAGAAGTACCCCAATTCCGGAATATCCTGGCCATATTTTCCATATAGATATTTATATAACTAAAAATCGCTTGACAATGACAGCGATAGACAAGTTCAGTAAGTTTGCCCAAGTGAGAACTTTAAAATCTCGTGCAATCGAAGACGTTAGACAACCCCTGAGAAAAATTTTGATATTCTTCGGTATCCCAAAAGGTGTAGTTACCAACGGTGAGAAATCTCTCAATTCAGCATCCATAACATTTATGATGCCAGACCAACTCGGTATCGAACTATACAGAACCCCTGCTTACAAAAGCGAGGTTAATGGACAGGTTGAAAAATTTCACTCTACCTTGATAGAAATCATGCGATGTCTGAAAACTGATGGGATACATAGAACGTTCGATGAATTGATCGAAAGATCCGTCTATGAGTACAATTGTAGTATTCACTCTACTACAGGCAAAAAACCTATCGAATTGTTTTATGGACGAATCGTCTCCACTGATCCTGAGAGATAAGAAAAGTCAAGGAGAAATAATATTGAACAAATACGAAACAAACAAAAACGAGATTTGGACTTTCACAACAAGAGTAGAGATCCCACAAAAGACTATGCAATAGGCGAAATCATTTATGTAAGAAACAATAAAAGAGTCGGAACAAAATTATCCCCCAGATTTAGAAAAGAAATAGTAAACGAAAATCACCCCTTATTTGTAATAACACAATCCAATCGGAAAATCCACAAAAGTGATATGAGAAATTGATCTTCTTTCCAGGTTTTACATCCTCGCTGTCAGAGCCAACGTTTAAATTATTAATTACACCAATTCTCAGTTTATGACCCTTAAAGTCGGAACTGCAAGAATTTAAACTGGCAACCTAAAATTAATACATATGGTACCTATAAATCCATACAAAACCTTTGTAACGGAAGTTTCAACCATCCTCACGCAGCATATCCCAAAAACCTGCTCATTCCTTCCTCTTTTGGAACATGAATTAAAGCACATCAAATTTTTAATAGAAAACATAGATCAACACAGGAACAAACGATCACTGAACTTTCTTGGCTCAGCGATCAAATGGATCGCAGGAAATCCTGACAACGACGACTTAGTTCTTCTTAAAGGAAAGATCAATGAGTTAACCGATAATAACAACCAACAATTTATTATAAATAAGGAGCATAACGATAGGACTAATAACATAACAAAAATAACAAATGAAATATTAAATTTAACCAAAAAGGCTAAAGATATAGAGCGAAGGTGTTCACATTAAAGGTATTTACTTCTTTAGATTCTGCTTCTTTTCTAGATATTCCGCTAACATATTTAAAAGATGTGTATTTGGTTTTCCGAATGAATCATAGTAATTAATAGTTTTTTCTCTAAGATTTACGACTGTTATGCACCAATGTGTTTCGTTTGTATGAACTGGGATTAGTAAGATATCGTATGAGAAAATATTTATTTTGCGAGTCCGTTTCTTGACTGCTTCATATCCTGATTGTAGGAGTCGTATAACAAAAAATGTGTCGAAAGTGTAAACTTTAGGTAAATTTTTCGTTTGATTCTGATCACTGCGTTCTTTAATTAGATTCATATAAAAATTGATAATTTGGTCGTCTAACCATTCGTTTCGTTCAATAATTTTTATTTCTCTTTTTGTTATGTTTAAGCCGTATTTTGATATAACTATTTCATTTGAAGGTCCGTCTTGTGTTACTGTTTTAATGAAGGATTCATCTAGTTCTGATATAATTGGGTTTTCAATTACTTTTTCTTCAGTGGTATATTTCTTTATTCGTTTTATTCGAACTGGATGTATTTTATTTTTTGGTTTATTGTTTTTTACTAAGATTATATCATTATTAGTATCTTTTGTTATCTGTACTTTTCGATATTTAGGTTGTTCTTTATGCCTTTGGTTACTATAGTTTTTTATAAATACTTTACCGTTTGGTATTTCTTGTGGTTTTTCACGGTTTCTGTTATGATATTCGATCCATTTTATTTTCTTCGTTCTTAGCGATTCGTGAATTTGGTTTTTGTCTTTACGTCCTTGCTGGACTTCCAATGGTTTACATTTTATACTTGAATGTATTGTATTGTTGTAATATTCGGTTGCCTTGAGAACTTTCTCGTCGATACCGAGTTCGGATTCGGTTAATGCGTGAATTCTTATTTGTTCCAAAAGTGTACTGTGTCATCGATTCATATCGGCATTTCCGGTATGAGATTTGGGTGAAGTGAAATGTATTTCGATCTTTTCTCTTCTTAGGAAATCTCTAATGTTGACAGTATTAAACTCATTGTCTGCAACAATTCTTTTTGGTTTTCCCATGATTGCATTGTATTCTCTGAGTAATTTTATGAAAGTTACCGCATTTCTGTCCATAGTTTCTTTAGTGTATAAATGTTGGAAAATTTATCTATGGTTGTGAAGAATTGTTTCTTTCCAATCATAAATATATCTATGTGTACTAATTCGTTAATATTGTTCGGTGTTTCTGATAGTAAGAATTCTGGTTTTAGTGGTTTTCTGTCATATTCAACGAGGTTGCATATATCGCAATTATTGATGTATTTGGCAATCATGTTTCTCATATCTTGAAAGTAGTTTACGTTTTTTACTTCTTCGTAATTTTCTAAGATACCTCTATGATTACTATCTTCATGGATCTCCTTTATTTTCTTAAAGCATTGATCTTCGTCTAATAGATCGTTTGCGTGATGTGTACATTTTATGAATCTTATCCCTTGGTTGTTAGAGTATAGGCCTACGATTGCAATTTGAACTTTGTTCCATTCCGTATCGCTAAGTTCGCAATAGATTCCAATCTTGCCTTTATCGGTTATATAACGTCTCAATATATCTTTTACTATATGTTCGTTGGTAATATCTTTTTTACCTATATATATTTTTCGTTTTTTGTTGATCACTTTTAGCTCTTTTTGCTTTCTTTTTACAATCAAAATTTGGGTTTTATAGATGTTAACAATTCCTTCATTAATGGGTATGAAGTCATGTTGATCTTCTTCTCCAGAATGAATTGTTGCCATGTCACTTAGGTCTTCATTGGGGTTATGATCTTCGATAGTTATATTAATTTC
Source organism: Oxycera nigricornis (assembly GCA_963942545.1). NCBI lineage: Eukaryota > Metazoa > Arthropoda > Insecta > Diptera > Stratiomyidae > Oxycera > Oxycera nigricornis. The sequence goes on from OZ012662.1 coordinate 51,676,358, forward strand.
TTGTTTGTTGGTGTTGATTCTACTGAGGAAATCGGCTACTTTATTATCCTTTCCTTTTAGGTATTCGATATTAAAGTTATACTCATTTAGTCTTATCTTCCATCTCTGTAGTTTACTATTTGGCTCCCTCAAGTTATTAAGCCAGACAAGAGGTCTATGATCTGTTTTAATGTCAAATTTTGTTCCAAAAAGATATGGTCTGAAATATTGGGTTGCCCACACGATAGCAAGTAATTCTTTTTCTATAGTTGAATAGTTCCTTTCGTGTTCGTTTAGTGTTCTACTAGCAAATGATATTGGATGTCCTTGTTGTGATAGAACTGCGCCTATTGCTTTTTCTGAGGCATCCGTTGTAAGTGTGAATTTTTGTTTAAAGTCAGGATAGTGTAAAATAGGATAATTTGTAATAAGTTGCTTGAGTTTTTCGAAAGCTGAAATATATTTTGGATCTTCTATGTTTATTTTGTGACTTTTCTTTAAGGCATCAGTTAAGGGTGAGGCAATTTTTGCGTAATTATTAATAAATTTACGATAGTATCCTGTTATTCCTAGGAATGATTTAATTTTCTTTGGTGTATCAGGGACTTTTAGGTTTTTTATAACTTCAATTTTGTCGGGATTTGGTTTTATGCCGTCTACAGATAAAATATGTCCTAGATAGTCAGTTTGTTTTGCTTGCTTGTTGATTTGGATTTTTAATTTATACTTTCTCAGTGTATCGAATATTTTTCGAATATTCACTTCCATTTCCTGGAGTGATGTTGCGAAGATGAGGATATCGTCCAAGTAGACAACACATATTTTATTAATGTATTCTCTCAGGACTTCGTTCATCATACGCTGAAAAGTAGCGGGGGCGTTTTTTAAGCCAAAGGGCATTCTGTTAAATTCATAATGTCCTTGTGGTGTTGAGAAAGCTGTTTTATATCGATCATGTTCACTGATCTCTATTTGGTGGAATCCTTTCGCCAGATCTAACGTAGTGAAGTATTGTGATTTACCTAATTTGTCAAATATACTTTCAATGTTAGGAATAGGAAACTTGTCTTCGATGGTTTCCTCGTTCAACTTTCTGTAGTCTACGACAATTCTCCATTTTTGTTTACCAGAGTTGTCCATTTTCTTTGGTACAATCCATATGGGTGCGTTATAAGGAGATGTAGAAGGTCGTATAATTTTTTGTTTTAACATATCTTCGATTTGAATTTTAACTTCTTTTTCGTGTACTTGGGGGAATCGGTAAATTTTAGAATACAAGGGTTTGTTGGATTTAGTTACTATCTCATGTTTAGTTTGGGTGGTGCACGTTAAGTTATCACCTTCCTTGTAGAATATGTCTTCATTTTCTTTGAGCAATTTTCTCAAGGTATTGGTCTCCTCATTGTTTAGGGTTTCGAATAATTTTTCCTTGGCACTTGATTGGGGTTGAAATTCATTTTGGAAGTTTATCTCTTCGGGTATTGCGTAATTAAAGAATAGTATCTTATTATTTACTTTGATACTACCTGTTCCCAAGTCTAAATATGCATTTAGTGGGTGTAGAATATTTTGTCCTATTATGGCCTTAAACTGTTTGTCAGAAAAATCCATAATATTCCAAAGTATTTTATGAGATATTGGGAGTTCGAATTCTCGAGGCATATTTGGTTTTAGTTTTTCTGTAACGTAATATGTTCCTGCTAAACCGTATATTGGAATAGGTACGTTTAATTGAAATTTTTCGTTTTTCGAAAGATATTTTTTGTCTATACTAGATGTTGATGCTCCAGTGTCTATTAGTACAGGAATTATTTGGTTATCGATGTTAAGATCAATTATAGGTAGAGGGTTTCCGAGGCAGTTATGTGAAAATTTGTGTCCATTGCTTCGGGATTTTGTCGATATTGGTTACTTTGACGATAGATATTTGAGTTATCTACTTGCATTTGTTCTGGACGGTTAAATACACGATTATTTTGTGGTTGGTACCTTCTGTTTTGGTTGTTAAAGTTGAATCTATTATTAGTACTTCGGTTGTTCCAGTGGTTATTATTGTTTATTTTGGTGGTTATTATGTGGTCGTTGTTGATAGTTATTATGATTGTTGTTAAATCAGTTATTAAATCTTGGTCTGAAACTGTTGTTAGGGTTATAATTATTGTTATATTGATTATCTGTTGCGACGAGTAGAGTTATAATTTTCTCTAGGTTGGATATCTGTGTTTTGCTGAATTTCTTTCAACAATATATATGCTTGATTCAAGGTATTACAATTTCTAGTTTCTAGTAGGAAAGTTTTGTATTCGGGTAAGAGGGATTTGAACTTATTTAACACTAGACTTTCGTTGCGGACGGGATTGAACTCGTTATAAAAATCTCTCTGCGGATCTTGCAGGTATTTAGTGTTAAGTTTATTCAGAAGGCTATTTAGTTTGTGGTATGTTTCATCAATATTCCTATTATTAACACTTACCCCATGAATATGATTTACGATGCTACTGTAGGTTTGGTTGATTCCATATGTTGATAGAAGAATCGTTTTGATGCTCTGCCAATTAGGGTCCGGGATTTTCTGGATGGTACTTCTAGCTGGTCCTAGCAGTTTGTGCAGGATGAGGCGGAAGATGTAGGTTTGTTGGTCACCTGGTTGTGTCAAGTTGAGGATAGTACTTGCTTCGTCTATCCATGCAGACAGTGCATACTCCTCGTTATTGCCAGTGTAGATTGGTAGTCGCCTTACTTCCTTTAGGAGTTCCTCGAAACTTAGCTCTAGTGGAAGTGGTGCGATTACGTTTTGGTCAGCCATTTTTCGTAGCTGGTATGGATGTGGTCTTGGTTCCTTTCGGGATGCAGCAAGTTTTCACACACTTATTTTTTTAATGAACAGGTCCTTAACCCCAGCCTCAGGGAAAGGTTTTGAAGGTCGACTCAGGCTTGACGCACAACCTCCTGTGCGTATTTTATTACCTAGTGAATTTGCACTTCACTAGGGTTGTTAGTAGTGTTTGTTAATCAACACTTTAGGGTGCCCGATCGTTCGAGCGTTTATTCACGTTTTCCGATTTTGCGTATTCGTCGCGATCGGATTAAATTGTTCCTTACACAGAGTGTTTAGTGGAACCGCGAATTTTTGGTTGTTTTTCGTCAAAAGGGGGACTTTCTCCTTCCTTAAGACGACGACTGCGCCAGTTATGTTTTACAATATGTAAAACTTTAAAAAATGTATAAGATTCCTTTACGCGGAATCTTAGAAAAGAAACGAATTCAACTTTCTTTAATACTTTTATTTAAAGACTCGATACAACTTATCGTTTAAAATTACTGGACAATACTAAACTCTTATAGAGTGTCTTACATTGCTATTTATACACTTGATTCGCCAAAGCGATCTTCATCTTATCTTTTGGTTCCCAGGGTAAGATGATATGCTTAGTGTGCAATATTAAGCAGCGGATATGAGATGCTGATATTGCACTTTTTGTTTATAAAGATTTTAATTAAATTTTGTCGCTCTGCATTTGAATTGATACGATAAATGCAACATTGTATTGTTGATGCAATATTATGATATTGAATTTGCGTACAAAGGATTTAATTAATTTTGACGATGTGCATTTGATGTGATAAGTGCAACATTGTATTGTTGATATTATTCCGAAAGAGTTTTAGAGAATTTAGTGGTAATGTTGTTATCTACGTTATGTGTAACTCGCGTTGCATAAATTCCGCAAAGCGACGATCCCACGGCAACAGCAGCAGTCAGCGGAAACATAATCGCTTCTCATCACCTGTCTGGAAGCTTTCCGGATCATCACGTGGCCGCTACGGATCACCGAGATGACATTAGATTTTAAGCAAACATTAGTTTTAGTCTTGTTAAACCCTTCATCGAGATTAAATAATTTTTTTTTAACATAAATTCGAATAAAATTTATTAACTTATACCATTCGCATTTATCGCTGTATGAACGTTCAACGTTGTGTATGTATTGGTAAAAAAATCTATTTTCTCTTTTTTCATATTTTCCTAACAGATTTTCACAATAAATACAATTCTGCACATCTACAGGATATTCTCTTTCCATTGATGTATTTTTTTCGAAAATCGGTCAAGAAACAATGGCTAAAATGGTACCACAAAATTCATGTTAGCCGTTTATTTATATAGATTATATGTTTATATCAAAAGTAATTCAATACCTTAATTATTATATTTTGTTTATTTTAGTCCAACTTTAATCCTTATTTATTATTTCCTATTCTTTTCTTTAGTTTTCAAATAAGGCCAATTGTTTTCATTATGCTGGTCTGATTTGCAATTAGTGCAGTAATACAATCTTTTGTATTCTACCTTATCAGTGGAATTTCCGGTAATTGGCATTTTAGTTTCTGGGAAGTTAACTTGATCTTATCAGATTTCAAGTGGATGGTTATTATTTTTGTGGTTATGGGAACATTATGTGCAGGATGTTTATATAGATGATTCAGGGTTTAGGTATTTGGGGTAATGTGTTTGAGATATGACTCAGAATATTGCCTTTTGTTGCGAAAACAGAATATTGCATTTTGTTGCGAAATTGAAAATGATGTCATAGGTGTTTTCTGGGATACTACAAATGTCTTCAATAATAGACGATGTGTCCCGAAATACGTTTGCTGGAATTTCGATATTTGGATCGAACTGACGAAAATTTGGCATATCTCCGTTTCCAAGTTTTCGAAGAAATTCAACAAATTCAATTTCATTAGAGAGAACTCTCATATTCTGAGTTAATGTTAATTTATGAAATTTAGAAAATTCAGACCAAGATTTAATGCAATTTTCAATGAGCTTTACACGCGTTGAATGTGAAATAACAGGCAAAGTTTGCTGAAAATCACCACATATTAATATGGTTTTACGACCGAATAACTGACCATTTTCACAAATATCTTTCAATAATCGATCAATTGTTTTCAAATCGTAAATTGGACACATTGAAACTTCACCGATTATAATCAATGAGTTTTTTTAATGTGTTGAGCCTGTGAGCTGTTAGACTTTATGGATAACATAGAATTTTCTACTAAATTGATTGGTACTTTAAACACATTATGCAAGGTCCTGCTACCTGTTAGCAGTGTAGAAGCAATACCACTGAATGTACATGGTACACTTCGAAGATTCATTGAATTCAATTTATGAATTAATGCAGTTTGGACAAATGCCTTACCGCAACCTGCATGAGCCGTGAAACAAAACACATTGCTGCCAGTATTATGATGCACAATTTCTTGAACAATTTTTTCAATTATATCTTGTTGTTCATTATTAGCACGCTGAAATATTACAGCGAAATTCAAAATTTCTTCTTCGATATTAATCATTGTAACATCAGTTGAAATATATCTTAAAATTTGGGAGCCAAAGTTGTTCACATGAAAGATTAGGTGATGATACGATGTAATCCATAATTGATTATGCTTTATTAAAAGCAATGTCTTCACTAAAATCTCTCATGAAATCTTCGCTGAAATCAATTTTGAATTCATTCCACATTGCTAATGCATTTGCTAGAACATTCATCGCACATATAAATGCAAATAATTCACGCAAGTCGAGGAGAATGTGTTTCTTTTGCTTCTTTTAAACATGCGTGCTATTCATTATCGTTCGAAGCAATACCACGCGCAGGACATGCAGCAACAAATGTTGGATAAAGACCATCTTCATATGTACGTAAATCTTCGAAGATTTTTGGCCCTTTAACATGAAGAAGAAGCAAGCGCAAGTGAAATAATTCAATATCTCTAGGAGCTATAACATATAATCTTGAAATAATTTAATCACCACATCGTTGTCTCTTTTTCCATTTCTTTCCGTTATCAATCCACACATAATGTAATGGTTTTTCAGGATACTTATATTGATTAGCTAATGGGTCAATTCTATTCAATTCGAAAATACTGTTAATTTTGTGGAACGATTATTTGAAATTGCTTGCTCTTCATTGCCTTCCCTGAAATGTACATTTTGCCGTTCAGTCAAATGACATTCCAGTCGAATAATTGTGTGAGTTTGATAAAGCATTGGGTATTCGAATATACGCCAAGCAGCTTCAGTTGAACCAATATATCGACCATTTAAAAATTCATGTATTTCATCTATTTGAATTTGACCTGTCACTTCATTCCCTCTTCCAATTTCTACTGACGCACATTCATACCCTTTATAAACATATTTATAAACATATTTTACACTTTTGACTCCGCTACAAACTTCAATATTCAAATGACAATCGAATTTAGCAAGAAGATATGGATTGTATGGAATATCATAGCGATTATTAACAGAAATACCACGAACATCAACAGTCGCACCATTATCGCTACGTTTATAAGCAGGATATCCATTTACATTGTCATGCGTATTTTCACAAAAATCTTTTGGAAAAGTTTTAGTACATTTTGCATCTTTCAAACAAACCAATAAATGTAGTCGACAAAATTACTTTACGACCAATGCTTTCGTCAGCAACATTTGATTGTGCAAAGTAATCCACCAGATTGTTATACACTTCGGCACGAAACTTAGCCTGATTCAAACGCATATAATTCAATCGTGTTCCTTCAATGCGAACATGCATGTCAACTATCCATTGCAGAAATATTTTTTGTGAATTATGCAAAAGACTAAACTCATTTCGAACAGCCAGACGATACGATGCATATTGCAACATTGTTATTTTATTTCGAGGAATTGTACATAGCAGTAGATGTAATGTTATGTGCCATGTTAATATGCCACCTAGTATCACCATTTGGAAACTACGCTAATGGATCCAATGATGAATCAAGTACTACATTTGAATTTTTTGAAAATACAACCAAGTTTCTTTCGAACGGTGGTTCATCGTCGCAAATTTTAAAAATTGCAGCAACGTCAGTTGCAATGGCATCATTATAACGCCGAAGATCAAAATTGTTATTAGCTTTTATAATCATACTGACTTCTGCTACTACATTGTCTGGCCGTTGACAATAACTGGACATTGTTTTAAATGAATTTATAAAATTATTCACTCGATCTAATTTCTTCACTATTTCACGCATCAAATTTAAATCACATGATATATTCGCTGTTTCACGCGATCTACATATATTGCACGGCAGTTTCAACGTCATAAAAGTATAATTGAGCATAACATGGTTGACGACCATATTCAGAAGTTAATGCACCAGCTCTGTGATAGAAAACACCATGAATTTTAAAATAGTACATACCATGGCAAATGATGCATTAAATGAACGTATATTATTGAAAAAATTTTAAGACTCGACTCTTGATTGACGCATAAGTAGCAGTATTCCTTCACAAAGTCTTTTGAAGAATGCATTTAGAATCAATGGGTCCAAAGCTACTTTGCCCTTATGGCAACAAAGACTAAATGCATCATTATTCCGAAGAGTAATTTCAGATTTAAAATGTTGTGCATGACAAAATGAACAAATTAAATTCATTTCTCTCAAACTTAACGATTCAAAATTACTCGGAATCGGATTTAATGCACACTGAAATGAGTCATTTAGTATTACCCGATTCAATTCGATGGATTATTAACACGATTGAGTCTGCTTGAAATTCTGTTACGATTGCGTTCAACTCTTCCATATATGGAACTTTGTCGAGGCATTATGAAATGATTATAATGAAATTACGTTAATCCTAGTGATTTTGACAACATAAAATCGAATTTTAAATATCTCAAACTATCTTTTCGTTTAAAATCAAAATTTACTATAATCATTTACCGATTGATGACAAAATGTCCACACAGTGAAATTACTGGAATTTCTGGTAGATCTGCAAATAATGAAAACAAAATTAAATCCACTTTTCAGAATCATTGTAAAAAAATATCACAGTCGCTATGAAAATCAACGATTTATATTTATGCACGTCACTATTCTTTAACTTTTTGTTCGAAAAATTGAAAACACAAAATTTACTTTTTGATAATAATAATCTGGTAATAATCATCGATAGCTGGTAACAATACTTGATTATCAGTGATAATCCCTGGTAGCTGAAAAAACAAATATTTATTAAAACAATGAATTTTGGATTAAAATTCATTAAAATTTCATTATTTGTTGCATAACTTACCGATTGAACTGTATGAAGTATGAGAAAATAACACACCTTAAATCATAACAAAGAACATTGGCGCGCGCAAAATAGTGATGAAGTTTGCGTATACGTTTGCATTATGAACGGCGACGCAGTAGAGATGTCAAAATATTTTTAAACTTCGGTTTTTCGATTAACCGGTTTTTATTTTTTTCGTTTTAACAGTTCGGTCAAAACCGATCAAAATAACCGGGTTTTCCGGTTAACCGGATTTTTTGGAAGGAGAACTCGATCGAACACTTCTAGAAGTTGACGGAGATCTTGATGTACCCAAAGAGGGAGAAGTTGGACTTTTGTATAAAGTTATGAAGTCGTCAGGCTGATTTCCTATGGGCTTCATACCGTCAAAATTTGGCTAAGAACAAAAAATAAAATAGTTCTAAAATTGACATAATATTATTTGGCGATGTTTGCTTAGAGTGATCATTACCCAATGTAACTCAAAACCTGTAACCATGCTGTGAATAACCTCTGTTTCTTTGTCTGTTTCGAACTTCGGATGCTTGAGTTTGAGGTGGTTTTTCAAATTAGATGTACCTCTACCTGCTTTTAATTTCTTTAAACATAGTTTGCACGAGGCTTCTACCTTGCCAATTTTATTGTCATGCCTCCACACATTACTTACTGGGACCATTTCAACTTTTCACAGAAAGAAATAGCTGGCTGACGGATGGATATGGAACACTGTTTCATAGGTCTGGTTTTGAACCAGACCACAATTTGGTACTTATTAGGGGAAATTTTGTTGCAATAAGTCCTGATAGACTGTTGCCAACAGTCTCACAGGCAAACTTGTATTTCGATTTGATTTTTTTGGGTAGTGGTGCATGTACTCTCTGTCGGTTATTTTTTTCGGTTATTGATGGATCGCATCGGTGAACCGGTTTAACCGAAGAAAAGAAAAAAACAGAATAATCGCGGTTAACCGAATACAAACCTCCGGTTTTTCGATTATAATCGTCGGTTTTTGACATCCCTAGTCCACAGAGAGAAAGCTATCACACAACACCGAATCATTGAACGGCTAAATACAATACACATGAACGGTGTAAAGTGAGAATGAAAATATTGCTAAATGTGGTGAAATTTGATGATTTAATATGCTTTCAATAAAAGAAACGAAAACATTTGGAACAGTCCTAGATACGAACCTGGGACTCCTGCATGTATAGACTCACAAGAAGTGTAGTATGTTTTGTTTTTTTGGTAGATTTTTCTGCCGGTATGTAATCCGTAAAATCGATGGCTGAATCTCTGGAAATAAGATTCGGGACTGATGCTAGAGAACGAATCCACGATATTACGCGCCCAACTGAGCTGGCCTGTCAGCAGGCCTAATTACCCAATTTGGCACTGTGGCAAGGAGACAACAAAAACTGAATTTTAGGAACGAAGGTCTATATGACTATCTGGCAAGGATTTCGTTTCGAGCTCAGCAATCTGAAATTATGGAACTGTTATACAATTACGATTCTAGTATCTACTATGTGGCAAAATTACTGAATACCATAGCATTTATGGCTTGATAAAATATTGCTTTTCGCCAAATTGGCAACGAGACACGAAGAGGCCGCAGAGTTGATTCTAAGAATACATAATGATCCTACCGCCAACTATGATAATGCTTCGAATACAAAAGTATTTAATAATCTATCTGTTCAACAAGGAGTTTTTAGTATAATTTACATGTCTAACGATTCCTTTATTTCTAAAAATAAGTGTATTTAGAGTTGCAAATTGTTGATTTACCTTAAACTAAATACATTTACAATATTTTTCAAAAAAACACCGACCTGGAGTTTACACACGACCGCATCATCGCGGGACAGGTGCACTGCTACCTACTTTGCACCGGTTCTGGCAGACACAAAAACTTACTAATTGATAAGCAACGCTAAAACTTTAAAAGCCTTTTCTCAAGGGGGGGTGTCTAATATTTTAAGGATCGAATACCCTTGACGTCTTCTACTTATGTGCCAAATTTCATTCAGATCTGAGAGGACGAGGTCGTGCCTTCTACTTGTTAGATAAAAACCTTATGTTAAGTGATCACCGACATAACAAAAGCTTCGTAAAACACAATAACAGACATTACGACAGTAAACCGCAACCCACCAGCAAACCTTTTGTTTGAAATAATGATCAATAAAAACAATAAGTATAACAGAGATAGTCTTAATTCCGGACAGTTTAGAAACACTAACAATAACTCCGATCCATGGGGACATAAAAATCATTATGTGGGACAATATAGGCATAATAATCAAAATAACTTCAGACTGGAACGAAACCATTATTCTGGTCAAAATCGAAATCTTATGTTTAACACTTTTAGCCAATTTATGAACGCTCTCTAACACCCCGAACCGATGGATATAGGTCAGATTAACGACACCACTGGAGAAACATTCAGAATAGAAGAAATTCATAGCATTGAGCCCAAGGTTTTTCTCAACTAGGTTTCGGAACTAAAATCTTTGCTAATCTAACTCCACTATCAGCATAATCAACTCTAGTAGGGTGTACTGTTGCAGATTCAAAGTATTCAAACGAATCCAAAGGAATTTAAAAACTATTAACAACCTGACTACTGAAATTTTAGATCGTATTGTAACAGGCATACCATTGGAATTCTATTATCATACAATGCGACAAGATGGTATAAATGCGACTTGGATAATAAATTATATGACATTCTTATTGGTATTTACTGAGCAAAATCTGCAAAAATATAGACTTTCAAAGTAATTATCTGATCCGTAACAATGGTTGCCAAATCCCCATTTTTTTCTTTTAAAACTAAAGAAAAGATGGAGACGAATTAACTAATACCGAATTCATTTGCCACGAAATAAAAGCAACAACCGAACAACCTATTCACGCTGAACGGTATAGGTTTCCTTCTAAACATGGGGAAGCAGTCCGAAATGAAGAGCCTTCCCCATTGTCGTTGTTGCTAAAAAAAAGTCGATAATTCGGGACGGTAAAAGTTTCGTTATTGCGTAGATTACCGTAAATTAAACGAAATTATAATAGAAGAGCACAGTACTTTACTTTTCAAAGTTCACCGTAATATATTCCGAAAACAGCATTCATAACCCCTTGTGGATTATACAGCGAAGTTCCAAAGGCTTTTGAATGACATACTCCGGAAATACATAAACAAAAACTGTGTTGTTTATTGGAACGATATATTGGTGTTTTCAAATAGCCTCCAAGGATATATTTATTCTTTGACGTTCATCTTTAAAAAAACCTGAAGAACAGAACTTAAAGATACAATTTGATAAGTGTTCTTCCCTTAAGAAGAACATGGAATTTCTGGGTCTTAACTTTCGAAGGTATGAAACCTAATCCCAACCAAGTAAAATTTATACAAGAATACCCCTTACCCAAAAGAAATAGCTTTGAGTGTTTCTAGGTATTACTGATTTTTACAGAAAATTGCAAGAATTGTGAGTTCCATGGTTAAACACCTCAAGAAAGGGAATAATATAAACACAAATGATCCGGAATACATTGAAGTTTTGAACAATTAAAACTTAGCATTAACAAACGCCAAATCCTTGAATTCCTTGATTTGCCGAAAACCGTCACGCTTGATACTGATGCAAGTAATAATGCGTTGGGAGCTGTACTAACCCAGAACGAACAACCAGTCTGCTATGCATCAAGGTCCCTCAACGACCACGAGAAAAATTACTCGGTGACAGATAAAGAGTTTCTAGCTATCACTTGGTTAGTTACATATTTTCGTTCGTATTTATAGGGAAATCGTTTCAAAATAATCACTTATCCATTAAATATCTCAACAAAAAATACTAGGAAAGAATTCAGTCAAAGGAACCAACGATAGTTGCTCAAACTGCATGAGTATCAATTCGACATAGAGTTCTTGAATCACAAGCAAATTCAGGTCGCTGATTTCCTGTGTAGAATTCCAGATACTAAGGCTGAAAATCAGATCGAAAACGAATCAGCAAGCGCATTAACAGATAATACCACTATTCACTCCCAAGAGGAGCAGCAACTAGACCACATAACAACAAAAGAAACTACTATCGACATGACGAAAAGTCGACATGACGAAAAGTCGATAACAATGGATCGGATTATTGAGAAGATTCATTACGCCTGGACGAATTGATATTTACATGGAGCTGTCACACATGAGTACTGATAGAACTGTACAGCCAACAAAGTGAAATTAAGTTTGTTAAAGCTACTCTAAGAGCAACAGAAATGCGAACGTTAGAAGAAGCACAAAGAGAAAGTCTTTATAGTGAAGTTATTGATACCTATCATAGTTTAAAGAATAAGATCTACTACCCTAGATTCATGAATGAAATTACAAAGATTGTCAATAACTGTAAGACATGCCTAGAAACTAAATATGAACAAAAACCAATCAAATTAATATATATTTTTAAAACAACCATTCTTCACATTAATTAGACAAGCTGACAATGAAAGCTTTTGTCTATCACATGCCAAAAATGTCTTGGACAAAAACTATAAATATTGAAAGACCTTTTTTCAAAATGTGGACCGCTGAGAAAACTGGTAGCTGAAAACGAATTTAATTCCCTGAATTTACAATAATTTTTAAGAGCACAAGGAGTAGAACTTCATCTCACTACTCCCAATACACACAATGGTTACAGCGATGTAAACAGGTTACACAGTACACTACAAGAAAAAGTAGTATCAATGAGTAAACTAGATTTAAGTATTGTTCAAAAAGTACGCAGAGCGGTAATTATAATAATGGATTTCATTCAACAATTAAAATGACACCGGATCAAGCCACGCAGACCTAGGCGGCATCAACTATTAGCGCAATGTCAAAAAAAATGTTTATTGGTAAACAAAATTGAACCAGTGAAGATAACAAAGAAAATAGAAGTATAATTCTAGTTAAGAACTATAAAAGAAACTATTATAAGAACGAACCTAAATGTAGAATTGAGAATAGAGGAAAAGATCGATCGTCCAATGAATATTAAAAAACCGCGTAAATTTGTAGGTGACGATAGTAACATTTCGCATACCGACGCAGCTAACTCTGGTGCAACATCAAATCGAAGCAGGGCTGACAAATAACGACGGATAACGGATACGCAACAATGAACATGGGACAAACCGAAATAGTACAAGACGCTAAGACAATACTCTATATCATCAACATGGACGACATCAAACTGACAGCCGATTGCCTGAAAAAATATATTAAAACAGTGCATAATTGAAAAGAACTTACAAACATTTACGCAAAAATTAGTGCTATACAGCCATGAAAAAATAACAGACGAAGACGAGGACTAATTAACGTTGAGAGAACGAAACAAAATTGGCTATTCGGGACTATGAATGATTATGATAGACAGGAAATTTCTGAACATTTAATTATTGAACAGAAGAACGGAAACGCAAACGCAATCGAAAACCTCAATAAAACAAGCCGTGAGGTGCGACCCTTGAGGTCCACACGGTCAACTTCCCAGTAATATCTACATTAATATTGAAAATACTAAACACAATCATAATTATGAAAATAATACTTCTTTAAATAATAATAATGAGAAATACTTATAGCAGTAATTAGAATGAGTATACATATATTAATCATGTCATCTACATCAGCGTCCATTGATTACGTAAGGCTTTGGTGGATGGGGGTGGATTGGTTTGATTGAATATTCACGCGGATCAATCGATGGGTGGTGGGGTAGGTTACAAAGCCTTTCCTTCGTTATTTGTTATTTTCATATCGATGCTTGAAGGACAAAAGACCGCTAGCAAAAATGAATGCAGTTTTGTTATTACGCCCACTGACGAGATTTTGCCGCGTGGTGGCAATTTTGAATAGTTGTGTTCAAAATCGCCATGACTTCAGCATAATCATTCATGTATTTTTTCACGATTTTACAACAATCAGGCTAATACTTATTTCTTATTTTCAGTTGGTCTTGAAAAACATTGAATGTGCAGTCAATAATCGGTTTAATTGCATGTAAAAACTAAAAAACATCACGTATGATGATGGAGGAAGTAATTGAAATCTTACAAAACACTAAAGAACAAAACTACTGAAAACTGCAATTTTCTATTTGATGGAAGCTTTTTAAAGTATATGATCTTGCACAGTTTTGACTAAAAAACATTTTACCATTCAAAGCGTTCAATACAACAAATGTAAATTTGAATTATTTTTTTTGGTTTTCAAAATTTAAGCAGTTATTTTTTTATAAAAATTAAAACACGGTACACTATTAAAAATCTGCTCAAATTATACAAATATTAACAAACTTCGATTGATTCAACTACAATGTCTTTAGAATAAGAGCAATCAGGTAATATCATGCGTATGAAAACTTTTTACATTGTAACTTTGAATTTTTTTTAATTTTTTTTTTGTAATCATGGAACGAGAGTTTGCTGGTTTCTCTTCAAAAACTGATAAGATAATAGAAATTTTATAAACATTTATTACTGTGTTGTGCAAATCCGGTTTATAATTTTTTTACGAGGATTTATTTTTCTACGTTTTTGCATTTTTTTTAAAATTAAAAAACGGCTGCAACGATTTTTTAAAAACATGAAAACCTCATAAAAATGTTAAGATGCGACGATTGACATTTTAGTGATGCAAATATTATATTTGGTTCGCGAGATATAGAGAATGACATGAATGCCCTTGAAGTTCATGATGAATTATTAACTTCCCAGTATATGGGAAGTTCTTGTAATCGCCTCGAAAATCGAAATTGAAATTTTCAACTTTTCTTTACGTTTTGAGGTCTATAGAGTATATATAAAGTGTTTTTAGAAAGGGAGACGTATGTGTGTGTGTGTATGTACGTACGTCTGTACGTTCGTGGACAGTTTTTTCTACGAGCATAACTCACGTAAACAAAGTTCGATCGACTTGGTTAAGGTGTCAATCGAAGCGTCTTTGCAATCTTAAGAGCTGATTAGTTTTTGAAAAACTTCGGTCGGGGGGGGGGGGGGGGTTTGCTGTTTTGCCCGTTTGAAGGTCATTTCTGTCATGCGCTATATCTCGCGAACCAAACATACGATTTTTTTGAACTAGGTGTCAATCGACGCATATTGACGTTTGTGTGATTTTATTAAATTTTCTTGCAGCGGTTTTCAAATTTTTTAAAAAAAAGTGCAAAAAAATAGGTTTTTTTTTCAAAATCAATAAATTTTTAACCTTATTGTCAAGTTAATGGTCTTACGAATGATAATGGAAGAAGTAATTGAAATCTTACAAACACTGAAAAACAAAACTACAAAAAACTTTAATTTTTTATTTTATGCAAGCTTTTAAAAGCATATGATCTTGCAAGGTATGCAAATTTGGTTAATTTTTTTTTGGTTTTCAACATGTAAGCAGTTTTTTTAATAAAATTAAAACACGGTGCTGTAAAAACTATTCATATTCATATATATATACTATTCCATTCATTTAATAAACTTTGATTGATTCAACAACAATGTCTTTAGAATAAAATTTATCAGTTAAAATCATTCGTATGAACACTTTTTACATGGTGACTTTGAATTATTTTTTTATTTTTAATTTACATTTTTTCGTAATCATGGCAAAAGGTTTTCCTGGTTTCTCTTCAAAAAGCGATAAGAATTTTAAACTTTAAACATTTATTACTGTGCTGTGCAAAACAGGTTAAAATTTATTTTGTATGAGAAACCCCTAATTTTTCGTTGTGTTTTTTATTAAATTAAAAAACGGCTCCACCGATTTATTAGAAACATAAAAACATCATGAAAATGTTAAGACACGTCGATTGGCATCTTAGTGATGCAAATACTATATTTGGTCCGTGAGATATAGTGAATGATAGGAATGACCTTGAAGGTCATGATGACTTCATGATTTTTTATTTTTTATTTAATTTTTTTCATAATCATTAGGAAAAGTTTTGCTGATTTTTTCTCAAGAATTATTTGGAGTATATAATCTTTATGAATATTGATGGCTGTGTTTCGCAAAACAAGCTAAAATTTATTGTTTATGAAAAAACCTTAATTTTTTGCATTTTTGTTAATAAATTAAAAAGCTGCTCCAACATTTTAAAAAAAAAATGATAGAATCACACCAATGTTAATACGCGTCGCACTTTAACGATGGAAATCCTATGTTTGGCTCGTGGGATATTGCGCATGACAGAAATGATCTTCAAGGGGTCAAAACAGAAAACCCCCCCGAGCGAAGTTTCCCAAAAACTAATCGGCTCTTAAAACTACAAAGGCGCTTCGATTGACACCTCAAGTCGATACGACTCTGTTTAGGTGGATTATGCGCGAAGAAAAACTGTCCGCAAACGCACGTACGTACGTATATACACACACACATAATTACTTCTTTCTAAAAATACCTAAAACATACTGTGAATACCTCAAAACGTAAAGATATGTTGAAAATTTCAATTTCGATTTTCGAGGCGATTACCAAAACTTCCCATATACTGGGAAGTTAACAAAAATTAAATTGTGTATGTAAGTTTTTTGTTTAGTAACTCTATAACATTCGCGGTTTTCATTATTCACGGTTAAAAATGAGTAAAAATTTAAAATTTCCCGGACGTGGTTACTCGTGGTAGAAAAGAAACACTTGAGTAAACTATTTTACTTGAAAACCGTTTCCGGGCGGTTTCTAAAGAGCAATTTATTGATCTCTGTAATAGATAAACTCCAAGCACGACGTTCTTGTCACATTGAAAGAATTTTCAGAGATCGGCGAGCTAGTTAGTGCGTATATAGGGAGCTAGTTTATTTATTTATTTATTAAAGATAAATTACAAATAGGAAAAAATATTGCCATAAATATTAATCTGAATTTTTTCTATGAATCTCTCGGGGAAATACACTGTTTGTAGTGACGTTTAATGGAACCTCTTCCAAAACGTAAAAAAATATACTAAAACGTAGTGATAAAATTAAAATTTTAGACAATTTACACGCGGAGAAAATATTGCTTCTGTCAGCGGTTTTTTGAAATCAATGAATCAACGGTTCGCTCTAATAAAAGTAAAGAAAAGGTCATAGGGGACAGCGTGGCAACAACTTCGGCAGATTCATCAAAAAGAGTGTCTCGAATTCGGAACAAGGATACTGAACATGCTTTAGGAATATGGATGGAAGACATATCGCAAAAGAGAGTGCCCTTAAGTTGAGTTATGTCAAGTGAAAGCATATCTTGCCCCACAAAATCTTGCTTTCAAAGTCCTTATACTCGTTGACAATGCCCCTCGTCATCCCTCCAGTTTCATCTGCTGCCAAACACGACGTCATTAATATAACCACTTAATCAGGGAGCTATTGCGGCATTTTAGGTATACTAGGCGCATACTACTTCAAACGCAGTTTTAAACGAATTTTAAATTCAGTTGAGTACAACTCTAACAAAACTGCTGGAAAGAATTTAACATTGCCCACGATATTGCTGGTATCAGTGCGTCATGACAGGAAATGAAGTCTGGCTCAATAAATGCATGCTGAAGAAATATCTGGTCTCAAGTAGTTGAAATGGATAACAACGTTCCACCAGTAGAAGAAGAAGCGGAGAAAATCGTTCAGTAGGCGCATCAGTTCGGATGTGAAGGATTTGACGACATGGGTCAAGACGAAATTAAGGACTTGTTAAATTGTCACAACAAAGAGTAATCAGAGGAAAAACTCCTACAGCAACAACATCAACAAATGAATATCAAATTATAGTTTTGTGTTACGTAAAGAAAATTTATGTGCACATATATGTTACGGATAAAGCAAGAATGAAAGATAAATCCAGGTTTAATCGGTTAAACCGGAGATTACCAAGGCTTGACGGCTAAAGCCCGAAGACGTTCCAGCACTTCCACCTTTAACCGGGTAAAACCAGGTCTAACCAGTCCTAGTTGGTTAAAGCGCGAAGAAAACACAAAAGTTTGAGTTCTGACGAATAAGTTTTCATCATTCCATGCCAGTGCGTGTTTGTTTTTTTGAACGTGTTGAATAATTAATCCAAAAATGGAGATCGAAAATTTGTTTAGATTATGTTTTTACGAACAGTTCCAAAACGTTTTGTCCGCCAAGGGAGGCAATAATACTTTTTATATGAATAGTGAACAATATAATCAGTTTATTGAAGATGTCAAAGAAGCTAAGCAGACTGCTTAAAGAACAACGTTGCATTATCGTCGTTTGAAACGCTTCGACATATGTAATATCGGTGGCATTGACAAATTAATAGCTCCTGTTTCAACAGTTGAACCTGTAATAAAATATTACGTAAAAAATGAGGAAATGTTTGATATTCTGCATGAAATACATGTGTTGGACATGGTGGTAGGAACAGAATGGTCAACGAAGCCCAAAAAAATACAAAAATATCACTCAGGAAGCTATAATAATATATCTTCGATTATGCAAATCGTGCCAAATGAAATTAAAATCGGGCAAAAAGGGCATTGTAGTCAAACCGATTTTATCAAATGAAATGAATAGTCATTGCCAAGTTGATTTAATTGATAGGCAGACTAATCCTGATAACAACTACAAATTCATTCTTGTATACCAAGATCTTCTGACGAAGTTTGTGCAGCTTAGACAATTGAATAGTAAAACTGCTGAAGAGGTTGCTAAAGTATTGTTGGACATTTTTTGCATATTCGGAGCCCCGTCCATTTTGCAGTCCGATAATGGGAGTGAGTTTGCCAACAAAGTGGTTGAAAACTTAACGTCTATGTGGACAAGTTTAAAAATAATACATAGGAAGCCACGCCATAATCAAAGCCAAGCTAGCGTTGAAAGGGCAAACCAGGATGTTCAGAATATGCTCATGACCTGGAAAAATTGTGAAAAATGGTCTGAAGGACTTCGATTTGTTCAGTTGATGAAAAACAGAGCCTATCATGATGGTATAAAACGATCACCATATAAAGCAATGTTCGGCTGTCTCTCCCGTCCGAAATAATTAACAATGTTGTTAACGAAGAGCACTTAGAGGAGTTAATTAAGAATAAGGGACAAGAACAAGAACAAAGCATTGACGAAACTCGAAGTGAAAAAGGAGTCGTATCTGAATGTGAAATATGCAAAAACAAAAATGGGTTATGTGGTTTGTGCTCAAAGAAAGACGACATAATGTACAATAGAATCGAAGCGAAGGCAAACTTAGCAGAACAGGCTAAACAAATGAAATCTCTGTCCAATACTAAGTACCCATCGTGCTATGTTGGTGATAACGTAAAAGTTAAAATTCCTGACGTTGATAGAGGTAGAGGTGATTTCAGAAATATTATTTTGACAGTTCTTGAATGTACTGAGAATGGATTATATAAGTGGGTAATGAGAAAGGAACTGCTGTATGTGACTCACAATTGGTAAGCATAAGGGATGTTTCAGATTAGAAAAAGTCTTTACGGCAACTCGCAAATCTACAATCAACTTTTGGTGGTCAAGGATTTAAAAAATGCCATTGTAAAACAAAATGCGGAACAAAAAAATGCCTTTGCAGGCTGCAAATATTTTGTGTAACTCTAAATGTCATTCAAGTTTATCTTGCAATAATAAATAGAAATTATGTCCTTATTTTTGGTTTACTTTTATTTATGTACTAACATACTTAATAATATATTGCTTTATATAACGTACCTTCGGGCTTTAACCGGCTAGCACTGGTAAGACCCAGTTTTATTCGGTTTAAGATAGAAGGGTTGGACACTTTTCGGGCTTTAACCGGCTAGGATTGGTTAGACCTGGTTTCACCCGGTTAATTGAATTGTATTTAACCGTCGTGGCTTGCAGACGTGTGTTGGAGTTGTTCCGCAAATTAATTTTGTTTCTTAGTGACTTATCCTTTTCTGATAAGTCACCAATTCGAATCGCGAACCTTTGTTTCACCAGATTAACCTAGTTACCCAGTGAAAGTGCAACCCTAGCAGTGCATTCCTATCAATTTTCTGTTTGACTTAATGCACTAAAACGTTTTTCTAGGCCACATTGACCATAATAACTTTAAGTGAGCTTATTGGTTTTTGATTTCTAACTTGTTCGCAATGAGTGTAAAGTGCAGCTTAGCAAATTGCATCGCGTATGACAACACGTTCAAGTTTGTAACTTGTCGAGCATTCTGTCAACGGAAGATTCATGGAGCTTGCATTGATGCGCCTAGAGATTGGCACAATGCTTTTTTGGATAGGCAATTTATTTGTTCTGATTGCCAAAATTTAGAAAGCTTACTAAAATGCATGTATGACATAGTGATGTGTCGTTCGTGAACGAGTCGTTCATTATGAACGGCACACTTATGTGTGCTGTAACGAACGACTCTTTTTTTAAAGAGCGTTTCGTTCATCCAGTGTGCTTCTACGGTTGCAAATCCAAATATAAAGCATGTCGCACACTTGTACGTTCAGCTCTGGTCCGCTTCAGCACTTTTCGGACAGCGACCGATTTTATGCGGAAGCTGGAAGATATACGTATGGGTAGCAAAAGGCACCAGCTCAAATATTTACTCTCTGCGTACAACTTTGTACGCAGGCGCGCGGAACTGTGCTGAGCGGTCAAGTGTGCGACGTGCCCAAGTCGACGCACGTGTGCTTGTGCTTGAGTTGTGCCGCCACCGTCGCACATGTGCCGTGAGCTCACGATACGATCTGAGTGTTTTTGAATGAAAAAATGAATATCGTTCATTTGAACGATTCGCTCTGAACGAATCTTTTGAGTGTGCTGAACGAAATGTGCCAGTATGTCTAAAGTGAACGAGAAACCCATCTCTAGTATGACAGCATAGTAGGCCATATTGACAGGCTCAACTTGGACAAAGATAATGTTATTTTCAAGCACCAAGCGCAGACGAAATTAAACACTGAAAGCTTTTCTGAAATGGCTAGCTGTTTCGATGGGTTAGCCTCAACAATAACCAAAAGCAGCACGAATTCTAATTCAAATGAAATTGATAGAGCTCTGGATGAAATAAGACTCAATTTATCATCCATTAATGAAGCTTTTGCCGCTAAAGGTTCATCACTGAGTGGTCATGATTACGACCGCCTAGGCAACATGGAAAAAGCTCTAGCGGAGATGGAAAAAAAGATCTTAAAGCAAAACTCTGATTTATTAAATTCTGCTGTAGCCCAATTTAATAGTGCTATAGACAACTTCGAGCACAGATTTACTGCTGTATGTGATAAAAATTATAATAATTGTTATGCCTTCTTGCCTCGTGCAAGAAGACAACGTATGTTTAATTTAGTTTAATAAAAGACTTTTATATTGTACTTTTATTATATATTTTATTTAATTGCGCGGAGCTTAAATTTCCGGTTTGCGAACTGAGTCGCGTAATCCTAACTTACGACTGACTATTGCCTATGAGGTTTCTTCTAACGAAACCTCGCACTCTTAACATAATTTACTAGAGAGGAAATCGTACCCTAATATGAAGTACCCATAAATAATGTATTTCTGGCGACAGTCTTAATGAACACAGTTCACGAGAACGACATTTATTAAGACAAACGCGACTTGGTTGTCTCTAGTGTAGACATAACAAAATATCTTCATTGCGTAAGAAAGATCGAGTGTCGACGCGAGGATATTTATGCGTATCCTAGTGCATAATATCAAATTACAAAGAAGTATTTATAAAGGAAAGATCTCGCGTGTCATCTAAATCAGGGATGCGATTAGGTTGCGATGCAAGGCGATTCGAGTCAGAGCCATGCATAACATAATAGTAAAAACTGTCACATACCCGTAAATTCTGAGCTGTCGTTACACAACGAACTGGTGCTTGGCGAAATTAAAAGTGCAATCATCAACTTGAATCAAAGTTCTCTTAGCCGTACAAAGGATATGGCCATATACAAATGTCTGCATCTTCTCCAAAAAATCATGCTACTTATACAAGGAAAGTTTTCAGATTCGGAACCTACTGGACAGTAGAGGAATGGGATAGACGAATTGATAAAATTAGAAGTTTTAACTCTAATTCAAAACAACATTCCTCTGCCACACATCAAAAGGACTCTCATATGCAAGAGTTTTTTGTCAAGGGAGCTCCGAGAACTGCTGATGTAAAATGGATGCATCAGTACTAAGTGACCAAGCTTTTCCTGGATGTCTGCATCGTCGAATCATTGAAACATCGATGCAGCAATAAGAAGAGTTCCGGCAACATCTTCAAAGTTTCCGTTCCATCACGATACGCGTGGTTATTAACTAACTCGAAAGGATTAAAATCTTACCAAACGTGGAATGGTATGACGTTTAGAAAATGGAGAAGTACAATCAAATCATGTAAAAATAAGAACATAAACAATAATATTACTAGTCTAAGTAGTAAGTGTAATTCGACTATATTGACTGAAGTTCATATCATACAGACAAACAAAGACAGTTCTTCAAACGGACTTCTACAAACCAAACCTACTTCCCTACTCAACAACGACACATCCAAGACTCCTGTTCCTATTCATTACCCGAATTCCTCTTTAAAACTGCAATTAATTCAGACAAATCTTACTCGTTACAGTAACTTTGTCCGTGGTGATGACCTGGTTCCAGTTACGGAGGGGTCAATAATCCTTCCTAACACTTCAACGTCTAGTAAGCCGGCCATTGCTGATCCAGGCTTCCTTGATCCACTCATTCCCCCTGTAGTCAAAGCAACTGTTAACTCCTGCGATGATATTGAAGAAAGATATAGCCTCTCAAGACTTCGGGATCACAGAATTTACGAAAATGTCCGTTTGCTACTAGCATATATGCTTCAGACTCGGCTTGTTTTGAGGGTAAAACTAAAACTAGTCTGAAAGTTCTTATCTATCAAGAGGGCTTTCCAGTTGACTTGGAAGCGTTAAACTTGCTGTTCATAAAATATCATGAGCAAATAGGAGTCTCAGCAAGTCAAGTTAAACAAGAACTAAATACCTACAGTTCTTATGTTAGGTCTGAACACATTTCTGTGCTTCAAAAGTCGAGAACCGAGCTCAAAAAATACTTTTCCTAGCAACTCATCCTCGCGAGTAAGCCTCAAGCTTTTCTACCATAATTGTGGTGGAATGAGAAGTAAAGTAAATAAACTCTTTCTTGACGCGAAATCTTGCCGGTTTAATATCCTAGCGTTCACTGAGACTTGGTTGAGTGATTCTTATAAAAACGAGGAAATTTTCAACGAAAATTGGACAATATATAGATACGACCGTGATTATCGCATTACTACAAAAAGTCGACGGGGAGGCGTTTTAATTGCAGTTAATTCCAGTATGTCGAGTGAAATTGTCCACACTACTCCTCATAAGAGTTTCCAACATATGATTATCAGGGTTCCTTTTGAAACTACCTATACATCGGCATTTTCTACATTCCCCCCAGATCTGACGAAGCCGCTTACAACGACCTTTTCTCGATAATCTCTGCTTTATCCGCATCTTTAAATGAAGATGACAAAATAATATTATTAGGTGATTTCAACCGCCCCAATCTATCGTTTATGACGGACGGAGATGATAACAGTCTTCTCCCTACAAATTTTCTCGACTCTTGTGATATGAATCTGGTAAGTGCTTTTTATGGCAATGACTTACAGCAAATCGCTCTCAGTCCCAATCAAAACGATCATTGGCTGGATTTAATATTCACCAACACTTATGACGATGTAGTGGTCAGTCCTACTAATGCTGTGGAGCATCTCTTCATTAACAGCCCTCACCACACAGCATTCACAGTTGAACTCTCCACTACTGAAGCTCAAACTCCCTTATCATACAATTGTAATATTGTATATGATTTTCGTAATGCTGACTACGAAAGTATGAAACTTTACCTTGACAATGTTGAATGGTTAGGCACTCTTTCAACGTTAGACCTGGACGAGGCTGTATCCTCATTTTACCAAATAATTGTTGACGCCGTTGAAAGGTACGTACCTAAAATTAAGGAGAAGAAAAAGTTATCTGAGCCCTGGCTAGACAGCAATCTGCGCGCATTAAGGAATGAGAGAAACAAAATCTATAAATTACTAAAGCTTAACAACAATGCTAGCAAGAATTTAAAAAATAGATATTTTGATTTGTCAGAAGATTACAAAATCAAATACCGCGAGGCCTATGAACGCTACGTGAATTTAACTGGTGAAAACATAATCAAAGACCCTAAGAAGTTCTTTGATTTTGTTAATCTCTAGAGGAAATCATCGGGCTATCCAGCGTCAATGACCAAAAATAATACCGTTTCTTCATCTCCGAAAGTAATCTGTGATCTTTTATCCGACTATTTTCAAGAAGTTTTTTCACCGCCAAAGATTTCGGTAGACACGGACTCCTCTAAAGTTAATCCAGTGGTACTGCTTCTGGACATGTATTTCTCAAGGGAAGATGTTGCTCAAGCTATTAACAACCTTGACGTTAATAAGAGTCTTGGCCCAGATTTACTTTCTCCATTTTTTGTGGTACAGTGTATGGACAAGCTTGAAGTACCTCTTCACTTTCTTTTTAATAAATTTTTGACAAATGGGAGTTTCCCAAATTATTGGAAATCTTCCCATATAATTCCTATTTTTGAGAGTGGTGACAAGCGTTCTGTCTTGAACTATAGAGGTATTGCCATACTATCTATAATCCTTAAACTATTTGAACAAATCGTTTGCCATAAACTCTCAGCTATTATTGAGCCTCTTCTAAATGAACAACAACATGGTTTCCGCAAGGGCCGATCAACTACAACCAATTTCATGGTTTTAGTTTCTGATCTCTTATGTAAAATGGAGATGGGTTACCAAATTGACGCAATCTACACAGATTTTAGTAAAGCATTTGACCGGGTTGATCACTCCATACTTATTTCCAAATTGCAGAAAATAGGAATCACCGGCTCTATGCTCAACTGGCTCAGTTCCTACTTAAGAGACCGAAGTCAATTAGTAAAAATTCAGGGATATTTGTCCAAGCCGATTCTCGTACACTCTGGTGTACCTCAAGGCAGTCACCTCGGCCCTCTTCTTTTTAATGTTTTTATATCAGATTTATCTGAAAAACTCTCGGACGTATCACATCTTCTTTACGCTGACGATCTGAAGACATATCACACCATTAAGTCTCAATCTGATACTGTTTTTCTCCAATCAAAACTAACGTCCCTCCAACAATGGTGTGATGTGAACAAACTTCATCTAAACGTTGGGAAATGTTTTGTAATGACTTTTTCCCGTAAAATCACAATATTGAACAATGCATACGTTCTCAACAACACGGTATTGGATATGAAAGAAAACATTGTTGATCTTGGAGTTGTCCTAGACAAGAAACTATGCTTCAATTTGCACTACGATACTATTCTCTCCAAAGCTCATAAACAGGTTGGCTTTATTAAAAGGCGAGCCAAAGAGTTTAAAAATTTGTGGGTAACTAAATCATTATTTACCTCACTGGTTCGCCCATTACTTGAATATGCCTGTAATGTATGGAACCCACATTTCGGAGTTCATGATACGAGAATAAAATCTGTCCAAAAACAATTCTTCTTGTTTGCTCTCAGAAACATTTATAGCCCTGATGACTATCAAATTTTGCCTCCTTATGAAGTTAGATTGGAGCTTCTGAATTTGTCTACTCTTAAAACCATAAGAACAGTGTTAAAGTGGAGTATTTGACGAATAAAATAAAGCTTAATGTGCCTGTAAGAAGTGCGCGTAACACACGTTTACTAACTGAATATCAGCATCTTACTAGGTATGCAGATAATGAACCAGTTAATAGGTGCTGTAAAATCTTTAACACTTTGAGCAAACACTACTCCCCTACCATCTCCAAGTTCAATTTTAAATCCAGCATTTTTAAAGCCCTTCAATTATCCATCCCTAAATTATGACGTGCATACAACAGTATAAATTAACGTTGAATGTAGCACGTATTTTAGGGTTAAGTATATTGTTGTAATGTATATTTTATATTTTTATATTCTTATATGTTGACATGTGATTGCCTTGCTTTGGTGAAATAAATAAATAAACAAAGGTGGAAGTGCTGGAACGTCTTCGGGCTTAAGCCGCCAAGCCTTGGTAATCCCGGTTTAACGGGTTAAACCTAGGTTTATCTTTCATTCATGCTTTATCCGTAACATATATCGTGAAGTGACTATATAAAACTCAAAACAAAATGCATCTGAGTTTATTGATATACATTCCCACATTGTTTAAAATTATGTTAATACAATAAGACTACGGAGCACATTTACCTAACATAGAATATTTATTCAAGGACATATTTGTATCTGCTACCAACATTTAAATTTAATATATATATTCAGTCAGCGACAAAAGTCATGGCACCTGAGTGCACTTATTGTTTTGCAGATACATATGTTCTAAAATATTAAAGCCATTCCGTTGTGTTTTAGAAATAATAAATATTTATTAATATAGATTATGAATATATAAAAACAAATCAAATTTCACAAAATTAATAAAACTTCGTTTATACAAAAATTCTACTTTTGCCGCGACAAAAGTTATGGCACTTGATTAGAAAATTGTATCTTTTAATAGCAGTATATTGAAATTAATATTTAGTTGGATATCCTTTGGATTGTATTACCGCTTCCAAGCGCCTTTGCATCGATTGGACTAATTTTAGCGTATATGAATTGTTGATATTAGCCCATTCTTGCCGTATGATGTCCTTCAGTTGTGCTTTCGATGTTATGTCATGTTTCCTTAAGTTTTTTTCCAATTCACTCCAAAGATTTTCAATCGGATTTAGGTCTGGTGACTGAGGAGGTGTAGTCAGCATATGAGGAGTGTTATAGATGATCCATTGTTTCACAATGGATGCTGTATGCTTGGGACCATTATCTTGTTGAAAATAATAATCCCCACTCAAACCCAATTTTTCCGCACTATTTTGCAAATGTTTTTTCAAAATGTGTAGATATCCGAAACGATCCATTGTGCTTTCTATAAATTCCATATTTCCCACACCGTTTGTAGACATGCATCCCCATATCATAACGCCACCGCCACCATGTTTCACTGTAGGATGGAAATGTTTCGGCACTAAACTTTCGCCTTGTCAACGACACACTCTTATGCGACCACCACTTCTAAAAATATTGAATTTCGATTCATCGAAAAAAATTCCTTGTTCCAGAAGTCAGCTGGTGCATTTAAGTATTTTCTGGCGAATTCTAGACGTTTTTTTATTTGCCTTGCTTGTGAACGTTTTTTTTTTGCGAATGACACGGCTTCTATGTCCATTACTTCGTATAAATCTTTGAATACTCCTTGGAGAAATTTTCTTTCCCAATTCAACTGAAGCTGTCTGGCTTGGTTCACTTGCAAATATTTTTGGATTAACCTTGACTTTGCGCATTATAATCCGTTTATCGTTCTCGGTTAAAACTTGGGGCCGGCGCGTTCTTGTCTTGTTTTTAATTCTGTTTTCTATTTCCTGTCGTTTTATTATATTTCTTACTGTTGACTTACTCTTTTGTATATATTCTCCAATTTCCTCAGAAGTTTTCCCATCTTTCCTCATATTATACACAACTTTCCTTTATTCACACGTTGTTTCTTTCCTTCTCTTTTAATCACGAAACACTTTGAAAATTAACTGAATCAACGTAAAACTTTCCCAAACTAAAATAGATAGACCACCAAATTGATATTTACTTCCAACTGGCTACACAGTTCCTGGAAATTACTGTTATTGAATAAGCAACCCGCTGAGTGCCATGATTTTTGTCGCGGCATCTGTGTACTACGCAACAAGTTTTAGGCTTAATGGACAAACACAATGCAATATTGAAATCCCGTAAATGGGAAAATATAGCTGCTATTAGAAAGATTATGTTTTGAGCAATTTACTTCTAAAAATTAAAAACCTTACTGAATGGTACTTATTGTTTTTCTACACAATTAAAGGTGCCATGACTTTTGTCGCTGACTGTATATATATATATATATATATATATATATATATATATATATATATATATATATATATATATATTTATATATATATATATTTATATTTATATAGCTTACAAACGTTAAATTATATTCTTAAATTCGAGTTTGTGATGATAAAGTAAAACCTGTCCATAACGGAATCCCGTAGGAAATTATTTTTTCCACTATTGACACGAATTCCACTATTAACAGGTTCCATTATTGACAGGTATTTGAGTCGAACCACAATGATTTTCCATTATTGAGAGTAAAATTAAATAAAAAATCAATGCATATATTTTCATGGCCTTTTAATGATCAAGTTAAGTGATATAATGAACGTGAAAAGGAAATATGTACTGAGATAAAACTATTTTTTGATAAATGAATGAAGGAAAAACTGAAAATTAAAAAAGCAGCGAATGACAAACAAGTATTATTTAAAGTAATCGGAAATCGGTAATCGAAGACTGTTTTGTTTTGCTAGCAATCAAATCATCCTGTACTAAATTGATGGATTCCACTATTTTATCGAGTAAAAATGTATTTTCAACATTTTGCGATGACAGGTATTCGTCGATAATTTCTTTTTTGTCTTTAATAACCATGTACACAACAGACTTGCCATATTTGTATTTTTCTTCCAAAACTCCGATTCCAGATTTTGATTTCATGATTTTTTATCAAATTGTATTTTTGTTTTAATGTGAGACCTGAACGTTGGATTGGTTTATTATCCCCCTTTTTACGATTCATTTTCAATAGCGACTGAAAAATGTGAGATTAATGAAGTAAAAAACTGAATTTCGATTTCTTAGAAGTTGTGATTACACGATGCTGTCCAAACAATAAAGAAGTCGGCAGTTATCTCTCGAGTTTTAGATGCAACTGATCTAGTAAGATTCGACAATGCGAATATTGTTGTCACTTATTATTATTATTTTCACCGTTTATATGAGGAAAGTTCATTGTGAAAGTCTCGAGCGTTTGTTGCACTTTATTTTAATTCTGGCGAAAGTCTTGAGGACAAGAAACTAATCTGTACGTTGTATGTAGTAATAGAAAATGTACATAGAAATATTCATCAAGTATCCTTGTAAACGAAGCAGACCCTGTGTAATGAATAATTTAGTGGATTACAAAGCTAATTCATAATACTTGGGTTCCAGCAAATTTATTAGGAGTATGCTTTCCATTTGAACAGTGTTTACTATTGAGTTTTTCTTTTTGTGGAATCTTTATTTTAACTTCTTTCTCATGGAAGTTTGGGTGTCTTATAATTTTGAAATCATCAGTTTGCATATCGGCTCTTCCTGTTGAAATAGTAAGCGAAAACCAAAAAACAGTCACCAGAAATTTTTGCAATCTTGACTTCTATCTTACTTCTATTTATGTCATGCTTCTTCATTTCATCAATGGTCTTTTCTAAGAACTGGTATGCGTTCTCTAGCTTTCGAGTTCTAACATATTCATCAATCAAGAATTGCAGTATGTTTCCCCGAATTTCCTAGAAATGATAACTTGTTACTTTGTATCTATTGCTGAATAGCTGATCATCATCTTCAGTGTGTAGTGTATCAATTTTTCAAAGTTACAATCAGCTTGCTTGTAGTATAATCTTCAGCAGCTTAAGGAAACTACTTCTGGCTTTGAACTTTTACCAATTCGCATTCCCTTGAATTTGCTTGTGGATAATGCTTTACATTTTCTGGCGCAATTTTTTTGCATTTGGAGTGTGAAACAGTGCCACCTCATTAGTAGTTGATGCATATTATATAAAAACTATCCTCCAGAGAAAATTTACTATAATTTACAAGATTTTAAAATTTTTAAGTAAATCATTCAAAAATGTATCCAAAACTTGAGATTTAGAAATTTTGAAAATGGATGTGGTAGTATTATCACTTTACACAGCTTTAGTTAGTTAAGTTCACTCAACATCTATTGTTGTTAAAACTGTTGCTCCTTTGGCCTAGCCCTCAAACAATTCGTCTCTTCCCAGTCCCTCGTTCATTATTCTTTTGGCGGGTGGAGTGACTTGACTGACTGGTCTCTAAAGGAAATTTATTATTCCGATTCAGTTCCATGGTAGTTCAGTCGAATGGGAGTTTAACCGTGCGTTTGGGCTGGCAGGCTGATTTTCATGGCATTGTGTGGCTAATCTTACAGTTAGCTTAAGTTCAAGTTTCTGGGGTCGCAGCTCCAATCCTCTGGGCTCCATCTTGAAAACAAAAGTGAGACACCTCCATATCTCAGAAAGCATGGCTCTCACAAGAAAGCTGTGTATGCCAAACTTGCGTGAAATAAAATTTAAAGTATTTTGAGCATGCATTACTATTACGTGGTGTCATTATTAATACAGTTACACGCCAAAGACCAAACCCAAAAAGGGGGATCATCTTTCAACATCTTTCGACAGCTTCGCACTGTGGTGCGATTTTTCTGAAAATTTATTCTTTTCCGCTTGTTTGGACGAAATCGTAATATTTGTCTGCCATGTATAACGGCGAAAATTTGATAATTAATTACTCGTTAACGAAGAACATGATTATGTCCAATTTTTTTATAATTTTTTTTGCATAAACAACCTGTAGTAATTTTTTTTAATTTTTTTCATTATATTCGATTTAGTATCGAAACTCCTTAACGAGAGTCGACTGTATATTGTGTAGCCAGCAATCACTTTTAGAGTAATTATGAACTACATATTTCCATTGGACGGTGGGTGGTACTGATGATAAATTTTTTGCGCACAGGCGCGAGCCCACCCCCCCCCCCCAAGACGCGGGGCCGGTAGCATTTGCTAACTCGTGCTACGTGTACATTGGCGGCTGTTATTGCATCTCAAAGGGGAGAAAGTCGCGTGAAAACTGCATTTTAAGATCAAATAGTGGGCAAACTTCCCGTTGCAAAACTCACGGAGCAATTCGGTAGGCAGGCAAAATTTTATTGCAATTTGTAGTGTGTCTTATTGTGAACTTATAATCAAGTATCAGGCGTCGCAGCTCCAATCCTCTGGGGTCCATCTTGCAAACAAAAGTGCGAAACCCCCATATCTCAGAAACCATGGCCTCCGCCAAAAATTGCGTATGGCAAACTTGTGTAGAATTGAAGTATCAGCAAGTTGTGCATACATCACTTTCACGTGGTGCCAATAACAAAATATTTTTATTTTTTTGAGCCAAAAATATTCACATCTGCTTTTCATAGGTACAAACATTCGTGAATTTCTTTTCCAACCCCAGAAACACGTATTCTTGAATCTTCCAAATCACATTTGAACTTGATGGTATACCCAAAGCATGTGCATTCGAGCTCAATCATGTATAAGTTGAAGCGAAGGGAGATTAGATTCGTTCTTTTCCTTTGATGCTGTGAATAGTTTATTTATTTATTTATTTATCACATTTCAACAGAAAATTCCAATTACAAAAATGTGAAATAACAACTAATTTATATTATAAATTGAAGAGAATTAGAAGAAGTTGTTTGAATAAAACATTTTCCAAGATTCGTTTTAAAGCTGCAATACTGGAGGGAAAGAATCCAAGCTGGAGCCTATCGTGAGTTCTAGGCAAACGGAGCAGCGGAGAATGAAAGTATACTTCCGTTCTGGCGAAAGGTAAAGTAAATATATCGGTAGAACGAGATGGTCTATTTGTTTGTCTCAGTAAGACTCGGTGATCGATGTTGACTTCAATGTAATTATGAAACAACTTGTACAGAAAGTACATATCTAAATCACCCTGAAAATCTTTAGATCGTCAGCATAAAGAAGACAGGGAGAGTTAAAAGCAGAAGGAAGATCATGTATATAAAGAGCAAATTGCAGAGGGCCAAGAATGGACACGTGTGGCACTCCAGATTGGGGATAAAATGGAGTAGAGCACATGCCTAGAACAGTGACACGACAAGAGCTACAGGATAGAGAGGAATACAGCCACGAAAGAAGGGAGCCTGAGACACCATAGTGCTCAAGCTTGCGACAAAGTATGAAATGATCAACTGTGTCGAAAGCCTTTGAGAAGTCACTATAGATGCAATCAACCTGAAGATGATTGTCAAGAGACGTAGCCACAATGTTAGAAAGAACAAGTTAGTTTGAGATAGTGGAGCGTTTAGGAAGGAAACCGTGCTGCTCAGGGACAATAGCGTGCCCTAAAGCCAAGTGGAGATTGGAGTGAATAATACGCTCAAGAATTTTTGGGAAAGCAGATAAAAGGGATATAGGACGATAGTTCTTAACGGATGAAGGATCACCAAATTTAAGGTGATGATAAAGATTTATTAAAAAAATTTGGGATGCCATCAGGACCCGGACCAACATTGGTGTCCAGGGAGTCAATGACAGAGTTTACCAGGAGAGGATCTACAAGTATGGCCGATATCACAGGATTTTGAGAGTTTCTGTCAGGGGAGAAAAAAGTTGGAGTATTAGGTGAGAACATATAAGAAAAGTATGTAGCAAAAAGCTCGTCGATATCCATTGCCGATGAGGCAAAGATATTATCCCAGTGAAGAGAGCTAGGAATGAAAGTGGATGATTTAAGGGATCTTATAAACGACCAAAACGGTTTGTGATTATTAGAAAGGAGTGCACTTTCAACGAAACAGTGGTAAGTACGTATAGCTTGGTGTATTTTTTGCTTGGTCACAGATCGTAACTTACGAAATGCGAGTTGGGCATCAGGGGTGCCACATAACTTCATCTGTCTGCGGGCTCTATCTTTCAGTTTGATGACATTAATAACTTCTTTGCTGAGCCAAGGTGGGTCGGTTTTCCGGGAAGGCCGGTGAAGCGGAGTAAAGTGGGAGATAAGATTAGACAGAATAAGATAGAAATTGGCTACAGCTTTCTCGCAAGTGAGGTTGGAGAAAAGTGCAGCCCAATCTATCGAGGATAATTCACGGGCTAGAGAAGGAAAGTCAGCTTCATGAAAGTTGAAGGTTGGAGGAAAGTGGAAGTGACGATGCCTGTGAATAGGAAGAGATAGCTGTATATTGAAAGGAGGATGATGGAGATCAATTGGAACGTATGGAAAATCAGCCGTAGCTACTAAAGCAAGATGAGAGGGCAAATTTATTAAAATTAGATCAAGTAGACGCCCGTTGAAATTAAAAGATGTATTAAACTGTAATAGTGAAAGGTGAGAAAGAAATGTGTAAATGAGAATGGCGAGGGAATTGGAAGAATTGGTAACCGAGGATGGATATAAGGGCCACTTTACTGACGGGGAGTTGAAATCACCACAAATAACAAGACTGATTGAACGATTAAAGGAACTATGGAAGGTAGATATTTCATTAAAAAAATCATATATAGACACACAAGAGTTACAGGAAATATAGACCGAGCCAAGTAGTCGACACTTTCACGAAGATAATTTCGACGAGGTAAGAAGGATGAAATTGAGAGGAAAGGGAAGAAGAAATCGACTTATGAACACCGATGAGAACTCCACCACCATCTGCCTTGCCAGAGAGAAGGAGATCACGATTATTGCGGTAAACAGCACAATGACAAGAAAGTTCCACACTCAAAACCGAGTCATTTGACCAAATCTCACTCAAAAAAATAGCTTCATGTCTGGCAAGAAGGGCCGGAACGTTAAACATCTCCAGCTTGGATCTCTGACCTCTTACTTTTTGATAAAAAATATTTAACGCGTGTGGAGCTTTGTGAGACTCAACTGCAGAAACCGATAACGAAGAATTATCATTTGTCGAAGCTCTAGTTAATTTAGAGTGTGGCGTGGGCGGCGCTGTCGAAAATTTAAAGGTGGTCTGTTTTCAAAAGTTTTAAGTAACGGTCAACTAGACCAAAAGTCCTTAGTTTGTAGTGAAGAGCATCTGGATTCATCAAATTTTTTGCTTCGGTTTTATTAGTCGCTAAGGACACACACATTCATGTGAAGTGACTGCCCCATTTTTGGTTTTTGAAAAAAGACTTTAAAGTTGTTTCGTCCAAGCGCACAAAGTATAACAATAATGTGTATGTCCTCAGCGACTAATACAAGCGAAGCAAAAAGTGAAAAAAGAATTTCCGTCCCCAACTACCTGCTCAATGCATGAATCCGTTAACTCTATTTTGAGAAAGTCAATAACTGTTTTATTTTATTTTTATCACTATTGTTCAATTGACAGATTATATTTGCAGAATTTAGCATTTTGCATCGTTTGAAACGTTCCAATGACTCTGGAACCGAAATAATTTTCAACATATTTTATATATTCATTGAAAATCTGTTTGAATGTTGCATTACAATCACATATTACTTTGTGCAACAGATAGCCACCGTCAATGACATAAAGTTTTTTGGGTCAAAGATCAACGGGACCGTTAAAAGCAGAAAACGCATTAAAAAGAGTTGACTTGGTGCAGTCAGTTTTGTCACTGTGGGGTTTGTCACCGTTTTGGTCTTAAAATGAATTATTCATGTGACTTTCCCCACTTCGAGACCCAATAACTCCCGCCAGTGTACAGTGATCAAAACAAGCAATACCGCAAACGGCTTACGATAAAATTATCTAAAAGTTATTTTCGAACGCATTTCGCGAAAATAGAGAAAACAAAAAAAATTGTAGCGCCCGAAAAATGATTCCCTTTTTCGTGTAACTCTTTTAATATTAGACACCACGTGAAATTAATGTATGCACGACTTGCTACAAATTTAATTCTACGCAAGTTTGTCACACAACTTTCTTGTAGGAGCCATAGTTGCTGTGATAAGGAGGTCTCTCACTTTCTTTTGTTTTTAAGATGGAGCCCAGAGGATTGGAGCTACGACCCCAGAAACTTGAACTTATTATACCATTGCTTTAAACACATTGCATCAAAAATTTGTCTGCCTACCCAAAATGCACGGTTTACGTCAAAGTTCGAATGATTTTACTGGACTAGTGAGTTTTTGCGCAAATGCCCGAACACGGTCGCACAACTGGCCCAGTGCTAAGCCATTGCTGGCTGAGCACCACATTACGCTGGCTGAGTCTCGTTCGTCAGTGCTGGCCCAATAACATATCAGTGCTGGATGATAGCTACGGGCGGACGTTGTATGCCAGTACTGGGCCAAGATCCACAAGCAGCTTTGGACCAGTACTGGCATACAACGAATTTGTTACTCCGCCAGCACTCAAATGGCAAAACCAAATTGGCGGCGACAAGAGCCACGGAATTTGTATGAAAATACAATTCCCACATGATATTCGTCGCCCGGCATGTGAAGAAGACGCCGCACAGTGTGTCATTTTGCGAATCTAGCTGGACAAAAATATTTTTTGTGCGAAAACTTTTGTTTGCTGTTGAAAAGATTAAAGACGTCAAACATTTAAATGTTTAATAAAAAGCTGTAGTTTGGCCTTTCTTAAAGAATTTATTTTGCTTAACTAATGAAAATGACAAAAAATTCATGTAGGATCTATTTGTATTTTGTTTATCATCGAGAAATAAATTTATTTGAATCTAAATAAATGAAGAAATCTTACATATGTATACTTTATAACTAAATAAAAATCAAACAACTTCAAAATCGTGGGTGATCTCATGTCATGATGTACTCCAAACATCGAAAATTAATTTTCTCGAAAGAGTGCACCTTCCACCTGAAATTCAAAAAAAGTAAAAATCGCACTTCAACGTAAAAAAATTGAAGTGTTCCCGAAAGTATGCAAGTCAATGCAAAACATAAGCAACTAGTTATTGTCGGGACTCGAAGGGACTTTTTTAAAACGCATCCTTAAAATCGGCTCCGTAGGAATATTTCAGGATCCTAGAGTGTGTCGGCACAATTTTTACAGCATGACAGAAACTGTGGATGGATACAGTGATTTAGCATAGATATAAAAAGTACTTACTTGTATTTCCAGCATCTAAAACACCAAAGTTTCTAGAGCACACTGTATCCTTTGAAAGTCAAACGGAAAATAATACTTAATTACCTGCGTGTCTGCTTTCCTATCGGAAGAGGTCAATTCAGAGTCACTTTTCCACAAAATTAAGGATGCTATTTACACGAAAGACTTTTCACGCAATGCCCGAAGGGATATGTCATTAGGATTAAACGGATTTTATGACTTTTGACAATGTACAAATTTTGCATTTTGTCCAGCTAGATCTGGAAAATGACACACTGTGCGCCGGCATCCGTTTAATATGTGAGTGATGTATCGCCATCGCCACTGAGAATTGAGCAAAGGAATAATGTACAGCCTTCACCCGCAGAATGATCGTTTATGCGTTCAATCAATATTAACAATGAGTTTAACAAGAATTGCAAATAATGTAAGGATTTCTGACATGTTTTTTTGCCATTCACTTTACATTTCAATATTAATGCAATACTATAAATTCTCGCATTATAACTAAGCGATACTTATTAATATAACGAACTTGCACTGAAGGTCACTACTGAACTTCCTCCAAATCGTTTAACATTCTGTTTATATTTCAGTAATGACTTCAAGCATTGGGCCAGTGCCACTCGCCAGTGCTGGCGCAGTGCCAACCCCCAGCACTGGGCCAGAACTCGAATGCACTACTAGGCCAGTAGTCAGCCAGCACTCAGGCAGCACTCAGCCAGTACTGGGCCAGCACTGGCAGCTGACCGTTCGTTGTACGCCAATGCTTGGCCGACGCTTGGCGTTGTTTCCACTGCCATGAAACCCTGCTCGGGTGGTTTTAAGTAGTTGAGATATTTGGAATAGTGTTCAAGGCTTCAGTGGAGACAGGTTTTGCTTCCTACTTTCTTTTGTACGACTGGTGTTCTGTGGTGAATTTCACTGTTGTTCAACACCACATCGGGACCGAAAGGAATTTTCTTTAAATTTTTTATGCAAAACGTGTTTAGCACGTGCCTCTGATCTACATATTTGTAGGTAGGATATGTAGAATTTTACTCAAGGCTTACCTACTTTAACAATTTGTACTCTTAGGCGGATTTTTATTTCATCCTGAACAATTCATAGAAGTTGAAAGTGTAAACTTTCACAATTACATTAAATACGGTATAAAGAACCGCAAGGGTCCAGCTATTTTCGTTGACTACACTTTAAGTTCGTTGAAGACCGAATTTAAAATAAGAAGCGAATTGAGTTAATAAAATGAACAAAACATATATAATTGTTATAAACACGGAAGCTATTTTGTAGTTTTACATAGCTTTGTCAAAATAAATGATACAAAGATTTGATATTAATATCGAAATACTTAAAGTTATCCAGTGTGTTAGTTCTGAATATGTTGAAAACCTCTCAATGGTAGGTGTCTCTTAACACTTTATCCTCTATTTATTAGTAACGATCAAAAATTCGAAACTCTAATTTTTGAGATAAGCCGGAAAAATGGACTGCAACGGTTACTTCTTATTTTATAGAGAATCAATTAAGAAACAATTGTGATTCTACCACATAGAATTCTTCAAATAAAATTTTTAAAGAAGATTTACTTTCTTCTAAAAGACTATGATGTTTGATGTAATAAAAAATTCTTTATTATCATCATAGCGAAAGCCCAGCTCAGATTCAGATCTTGGTTCAACGACCACGTTCTCTAATTTTAGAACCCTAAAAGCTGCTCAATGAGTTCGTCAACGCTGCGTGGTCTTCTTCGAGACCTTATTTGTAGGGTCTTGTCTGTCTCTTATGTCATTCATTCGCTGCGAATATGCAAACTAGTGCAGTTTTGATGTTTTAACCAAAAAAACACAGGTGTTGTCCGGTAAATATTATATATTTCTTTGTAGCATCACTGTCTTCACCCCTCTGGCTCTTGTATAAGTTCAATAATTCTTCCCAAGATCTTTCGTTCGAATACATCGGCATTTTTTCAACAAGAGTCTGAAATAGTACATATTTCATTGGGATGCAGGTTACATACCCTGTTGGATACCCATCACTAACAAGCATTTATTCCTAATGCTAATGTATCCAACTCATCAAATTTCAGATTATTTAAAGTTGTCCAAGAAATTCCAAGTATTTTGTCTACGAGCTACTCATCGAGATGCGCCTGCATAAACATGTAACAGGATGCGATGGGAACAGCTTAGCATTGTCAGCAAATAGCGATAAGATAAAGATAAGTCCAAGCGATGAAAGTCAGTCAGTCAATTAAGAGTGGTCAATAAAATATTACATCAAGAAACGTCGTGTATTAATTAATTAATTTTTGTTTTTCGCAGTTTGAATCGAAAAAGTTGTAAGTGGTGCGGTCGGTAAGATTCTTTTAAATAGAAAGAATCCTTAAAGGACCAATTTACGCAAATCGAGAAATACGACAGTGTACTAACGTTAAATTGGGACTGTGTTAAAATTAAAGGCCTGGTGAAATGCAAGTAAATCGTAAATCCAACATTTAAAGTTTCGAACCCATTCTTAGTGACTCACTGTTTGGGAAGTTTCGTATTACAAAATTATAAAACGAAATTTTGCAAGAAAAATATAAAAATGGACGCCGCAACAACGGAAAGGCTAACAATAGCATTGGAAAGATTGGCACCCGCAAACTATAGAACGATCGGAGAACGCACCATTCAGATTTGCAAGGAAATCGAGTATATTAAACTATTTGGCGAAGAAAGGCAGGATCTTACGCAATTTTTGAATGTTGTCGGCACGCATCTCAGCACCGCACAGATCCAGTTCGGAAAACGGAATTGTTTCGAGCAGTTTTCAACGTTAAAATCTTTGGAAGAGCAAAGGAGCTATTATTAAATAACCCACCTGAAAACTGGGAATCCGCATGCGACCTGTTGAAGCAACATTTCCGACCAGCAGTTATTTATAAAGAAATGTCAAGAAAAATCTGCCAACTCAAACTAAATTCTATTTTTGATTTAAATTGCCAACTAAAACAGATTGTACACGAAATTAATTCTTTTGCAACTTTTGAAACTAATTCAGTGGAAACAAAAGAAATTTTTTATTCCTTACTAGTGAGTAGAATTAAACAAGTAGTGTCGGGAAATTTATCGTTTGAAATTCGTAACAAATGCATAATTCATAATCCCATTTATTAGCCAAAACTTTTTTAGATTATTACAAAGGGAACTTTTATGTAAGTGATGCGAGCCGAAGCTCTTGCAACTTTAAAATTGAATTTGTTATAGTATACAATTATTTTATTTTATTTATATTATAAAACAAGTAAGAGGGAAAAGCAAAAAACCCTCATTATACAGTGCTTACACTAATAAAATGACTTAACGACTAACTTATAATCTAATTTAAAATCTAAGAGCAAATTCTCGTGTCACCCACACGAATGAACAGAGTAGCGTCGTTATGATTTTGTGACGAAATATTAACAAAGAGACATTTAGACAACTAAATTTTTGATCAACTGATTGCTAGATGAACTACATAAATTTGCAAACCTTTCACGAATACAGGTAATATTTGTTGCTAATAGCGGAACGTTAGCAATAGCGTGTAAATTAGTTGTGGGATAATAAAAGGGTAAGTCAAGAATCATTTTCAGGATACGAAGTTGCTTAGTTTGTAACTTTTTGGTATGTGAGACTACACAGCTTCCCCATACCGGAGCGTCATATATTAGAATTGGTTGGAAGATTGATTTGAAAATCAATATTTTGTTAGGAATAGACAGTCTAGATTTTCTTTAATGATGTTATCGCACTTTTTTAGTATATAGTCTATATGAAACTTGAAACTGAACGTTTTATCTAGATGTAGTCCCAAATATTTAATCAAATATTTGTTGCAGTTGACTGAATAATTTATTAACTAGCAGAATCCAGCACTCGAAATTCGAGTGCAATTATGCTTTTATTATAACTGACTCTAGAAATTCGATCGAATAGTCATCAATCTCAGTTAGAACCCTTATTTTCACGCTTTCACAAATTTAAGTTAATTCAAAAACCTTTTTCCAAAATTTCCTTAAAAACGACTATTTAAACTATTAAGGCATGTGCATTTCTTCTGGCACTCCCAGACTTCTTCAGTGTATAACTAATTTCCTAAGTTCTGTGTTTCTATTTTAATCCCTAACGTTTTACATTTTCATCGCAAAATTTAATCAGCTTGATTGCTCCATTATCATTATTCAATTATTGGCGCCCCAATGCGTCTCCAACGTATAACAATGCTAAGCGTTTTGCGCATGTCATCATTCGATTTTCACATTCTTGAAAATGAATGTTAGGAAACTCAAACATCGTTTTTAAATCTTGAAAGTTTTCTTCAACTGAAAACGCTTTTTTGTGGAATGTTAGACGACCTTCAGCAAAACAAACTAAAAAAATATGACCAAATATTGATGAAATGTACGTATAAATTTGCTTAATGAACAGCGACGCTATACACACGAATGATCTTCAGAGAGAAAGCAATCACACAACACCGAACCAGTGAACGCACAATCCACATGAACGGTATAAAGTGTGAATGAAAATATTCCTAAATGTGGTGAAATTTGATGATTAGCTTCCAAAAAAGAAACTAAAACACTTGCAGCAGTCCTAGATACGAACCTGGGACTCCCGCGTGCAAGGGAAAATCGCCACCGCATGCACTACACAGCCCACAGA
This sequence comes from Oxycera nigricornis, assembly GCA_963942545.1. Taxonomy (NCBI): domain Eukaryota; kingdom Metazoa; phylum Arthropoda; class Insecta; order Diptera; family Stratiomyidae; genus Oxycera; species Oxycera nigricornis. Next base: position 51,717,012 of record OZ012662.1, read on the forward strand.
AGATCGAGGTTTTTATCTTGGTAGTCAAGGCTAGTATACCATTCGTATTTATCGTTGTGTGAACGTTCAACGATGTGTATGCATTGGTAAGAAAATCTATTTTCTATTCTTCTCTCTATATTTTCCGAACAGATTTTCACAAAAAATACAATTCAGCACATCTACAGGATATTTTCTTTCCATTGATGTATTTTTTACGAAAATCGGTCCAGAAACAACGGCTAAAATGGTACCACAAAATTCATGTTAGCCGTTTAATTATATAGATGATAGCGGATATTGAGGTACGAGGCGGTTTCTGGAGAAGAAAAAGGCTTCTGTTTTATTAGGATTTAATCTTATTTTCCATCTAGCATAATAATCTAATAAGTGTGCGAGGCCAGCCTCGAGAAAAATTTTAATGGCAAGTGGTTCAGACGCAGAAGAAATCAATGCGATGACGTCAGCAAATAGACTTATACTACAGCCAGTAGCGCAGATAATATCACTGGTATGAATATAAAATAAAATTGAGCTGAGAACTGACCCTTGGGGTACACCTGCAGGGATTCCAAAGTTTTGTGAATTTGTACCATTGATGTTGACAAAAAGAATCTATTTGTTAGAAAGTTAGAGATTATTTTACACAAATAGATTGGAAAACCAAATTTGTGCATTTTGTGCACCAGGCCGTTGTGCCAGACACAGTCAAAAGCCTTTTCTACATCTAAAGTGAGAATACTTGTGGACTTTTTAGAATTGAAGTTGTTTTGGATTATATTATTAATTCTTAAAATTTGGTGTGATATATTGTGACAACTTCCAAAACCGAATTGTACATCTGGGTAGATATTATGTTCTTCGATAAATGCCATCAATTTTTCTTTAATAACACGTTCAGCTATTCACATCCGTTTTTGGTTTACCGGGCTTAGCAATCCATATTACTGAAGCAATTTTCCATGAGTCGGGGAAATACGAGATTTTCAGACACGCGGTTAAGATCTTTCATAAGTAGATCATGGTTTTCTTGTGTGCATATTTCAAGAAAATATTGTGTTGGATTTGCAAGAACGGATAATGTTTAGGACGTTTTTAACAGTCACAAAAGGAATACTTGATGGAGTACTGTCAGCAATAGTAATAGCACTATCAGATACTATACTTTCGGTTTCGATGTCACTAATTGTGGAAGAGAAAAGGTGCACGTTATGAAGGTGTTTTCCAAACGCCTTACATTTGTCTTCGTTAGTAACGCAGAGTTTGTTTCCCGCTTTTATTGGAGGGATAGTATTTTTTTTCCTTTTTAGAGCCTTGGTGATATTCCAAATGGCCTTGCTTCTTGTGTCCAATGAAGCGAGTTTTTGGTTCCAGCTCGTATTTCGGAGGTTGAGCATTTTGATTTTGATTTTTATAGACAGGCGGTTTATCTCTATTTTTAGTGCCCTGAGCCTAGTACGTTGCCACTGCTGACGTAACGAATTCTTTCTGGAAATGAGTTCCTTCATTGCTTGAGGGAGGCTTGGGACGGAGAAGAATGGCTTAAAAGATGTCTTAAGTATAGCAGTATTGGGAGCTTTCCAAATTATGTCTTCGATTTTCTGTGTGTGTTCGTCAATACCTTGTTGACTACTGAGACTATCAAAAAATTGCGTGAGGTTCGTATACTTCCCTGTCGTTTGTGTAAATAGTGGCCAATTTGCTTTGCGGAACAAGAATATTTTCTTAGCTTCAACTTCTATTCCTTGATCTTGGGTTTGGAAGAGGACTGGAAGATGGTCGGAAGATAGAGATGTGTGTGCAATCGGCTGGGATATACATATACTGGGTGCAATTTGTGAGAACTATGTGAAGAGTGGATGGATTAGCTTTGGATCTATTTGGGAAGTAAGTGGAAGATGGACTGAAGACCATGTCGTAGTTACATACAGTTCATTTACGTTTGAGTATATTTCCCCAGCGATTGCTTCTCAAACAATTCCAGTCGCTGTGCCTACAATTCAGCTCACCAGCAAGTACAAATTTGCGATGCATCCTATCGAGGCTGTTCAAATCATTTAGGAACTTGCGCTAAACAATTTGATTTCAATTTCCACCTGGGAAGTATGCTTCTATGATAAGATATATTTCCATTTGACACTCGATCTCAAGGCAGCAAGTTTCAATTACAGAAGTGTTTATAGGATCACAAATTGTATGCTTCAATTCGCGCTTTATTGCTATAGCAACACCGCCTCCTCTATTCTCGAGACGATCATTACGATAAATTACATAATTTGTATCGAGGAGTGAATGATTTGCGCTCAACCAGGTCTCTGATATAATAGCTAAATCTATGTCCTCTTTATTGAGATAGTTGAAAAGCTCAATACGTTTCCCTACCGGGCAGATGCTTTGGGCATTCCAAAATAGGACTTTTAATCCATTAATGTGGGTACACATATTTAATAGTTAACTCTGCGGTAACACGAAACTGCTGCTCTTTGTTGGAGCACCCTCTAAGCTTGGTAAGAAGTTCATGTGTAATTGACATTATTTCATTTACGTTGAAGCTCGCTGGGTGGTGCATTTGACACATTTCCTTTTGCCACTCTCATCATCACGAAGTGGGCACTCCATCGATTTGTGTTCGTCCACACAAAGATTGTACACAGTTTTAAGATGAGATCCACCAATGCCGTGACCGTATGTTTGGCAGTTGTAACAACGCACGGTGCCAGATCCTTTCTTCACGAAATAGTTGAAATGAACTACAGTGTGGAATAAGGTTTTCACTTTAAGTTTAAGGTCAGAGAGTTTTACACTGCCCCGTGGAGAATAGAGGACAAATGTGGCCTGATCGGCATAGCGAGGGGATTTAATATTAATGGGCTTAATGTCGGCACAAGCAACACCGTGACGCCTTAGCTCATCATTTAGTTTGGGTATTGCTATGTACCACTCATGCCCTTCACTCTCCTACATTTTCTTAACACGTAATATTTATAACGAGCGATGACCTAATAGTATTCCCGGAACCCTCAATCCATGTTGTCATCATACTAATGGACTTCAATTGTTTACAAGATGCCAAATTCCAAAAACATTTGCGTAAACAAAACATCAAATATGAATTATGATGCTACTACGAATATTGCCGGTCTAAATATCCAAAACTTCCAAGATTCCGAAACAAAGGGTTGAGATCATCATTCCACTCGAGATACAAAATCTTTATATGAACAAATCTGCGACACATTAGATCATTGTAATTAATCGCGAAATGTTTATAAAATCGATGTGGTCAATCGCGAAATGTTTACAGATATCTTAATTGAATTTCTCACACGAATGTTTACAAACTATTTTTATTGAATTGGGGAATTAAAGTTGAATTCGCGAATTCGTCAATTACGTTAAGTTATGAAATTAAGAATTATAATGTAAACAATAAGTAGATATAAAAGGCTGAGGCCCTCATTGTAAGACACACTCTGTTTAAGTCACTCTGTTTTGAGATACTCAGTTCTAAACTCTGTTAAAAGAATGCTTAAAGTGAAAAGTAAATAAGTTTGTAAGGAAAGCAGTGTTTGATTTAATAAGCCCATAACAGGCAAAAGTAAATTGGTGTCAGAAGGGGGATGTATTTTAGTTAATCATCCAGTGATCGAACAGAAATCAAACGAAGTGCAAACCACAAGGAGTTCACCACTACAAGGACAACAGAGGAGAGTCAAAATCCAGGAGGTAGCCTTTCCAAGATTCAGCGTAGCAGCCTGCATCCCAATCACTCGTAAATCCTTCATCGAGCAATTCATTTCTGCATCCAAATCAAGTAATTTTTTAGCAAACGTGTAGATTACGTAAGTTTCAAAATCTTTATTTTTACTTAAAATTAAAAAAAAACATTTCTCTTATATACAATTAACTATTAATATATATATATATATATATATATATATATATATATATATATATACATATACATATACATATACATATACATATACATATACATATACATATATATATATATATAAAGGGTTTTGTTTTAGGAGGTTTGATATTCCGATAGATGTCGTTTTATTGTATTAAAATTGTTTTGACAGCTCAAAGTGGCATTTCTACTCAATGTTTGGCAAATTATCACGAAAAGGTTAACTCCAGAACAACATTTTCAAATCGTGGAAATTTATTTTCAAAATCAGTGTTCAATTAAAAATGTTTATAGAGCACTTCGTGAATTTTATGGTGCACATATATATATCGTTCGTCAGAGACCACCATAAAAAACGTAATTACCAAATTTCGGTCCACATTCACTCTTTTGCATGCCAAGCCACCGACAAGAATGAGAAGAGTGCGTACAGGAGAAAATATTGCTGTCGTTGCAGCCAGTGTCGAATCCAGTGGCCTCCGCGTTCGTGCGATTTAAGGCCACTCGATTACTTGTTATGGGGATACGTGAAGTCATTGATTTTGTAATGAGACGAAGTTGCAAGGCAACGAGACTCTCGTCCCGTTGGCCTTATTGGACGTTAAGTCCTGGGACGAGGCAACGAACCCGTTAATCGTGTAGACAAATTGGGTTCGGCCTCTACTTGGTTAGACGGCGATGGCTGCTGGCAGGCCAGCTCTGTTCGGCGCGTGATGTCATGGGTACGTTTGCCTATACCAAGTCCCAAATCTCATTTTTGAGAGATTCAGCCATCTAAATTGCCCGATTTACAAATTCGACAAAAAAATAGTCCTAAGGACTTCAAGCAAAAACAACAAACTTTCTGAGGCTCGACCTCCTACTTTACTTTAAGATTATTCTCGCGCGCGCATCAAAAAAACTATCGCGAATCAATCTACTTTACCAGCGAAGGACCCGAAGAGAACCGACGGAAAGCGAACGAAAGAGAAACCGCGCGAGCAAACTAACTCTCGGGCGGCTGAGTCACTGCTCGACGGAAGGAGACGTCAACGGAGGCGCGCCGGACATCAGTGTTACTGTCCGGGCTCACGCTGCCTTAGCTTAGCGCGTACCAAGTAGACATGTGTTGCGCGCTAAGCCCTTTATACTTACCCCTGCCTTAACGAAGCCCTGTTTCCTGAAGCCGGACGAAGGGAAGAATCTTAGGGAAACTCTCTGTTTAGGTCTATTACTTCATGTTTATTTTAAGTTCAATTCATATTTATTTAATTTTCAGCATAACAGAAAAACCAAAATCGGAAAATATCTGTTACAAGCTAAACACATATTTTTAAGAAATATTAAGCATTAGTGCTTGTTTTGAGTATTCGTTCGGAATCGACAGGATTATTCGTTGTACAACTACGGTGGAAGTGAAACGAATGGAAAGGATTAAATTGGATTCGAACTAATTATTTGCTAAATAGATGAGATGAGCTTTAAAATATGACGATAACATTATTTACTTAATTCTTTTACAAAAAAAAAATTTTTTTCCGTTTACATTATATTTTTTTCTTCTTTGTGTTTCCTTTTAATATACAGGACACTTAATACATAGCTAGTATATATTTTTCAATTCAGTTTTTCAATTAATATATATATATGATCGTTTATTTTTTTGCCGATTTCTTTTTCTTTTCTTTCTAAATACACTTTTTATTGCTGATAACAAAATAGGCGGTATAAATCTAAAACAACAAAAATGTACAAATATAAATCTATTAAAACGGAGTAAGTAGACAACTAAATATTGATTCAAGGAACAAATCAAGGAAAAATAATCTCAATATGATATTCTTAAGAACAAATTCACCGTATTTCATTGATGTAATAAACATGGTGGGTATTGTTATGTGTAAATGAATCATTGAACCAATCTCTATAATATCATACAGGTATAATATTTATATTCCACAAAAATTAGATGCATAAAATTCGTACTTTAAGTGATATGTCTCAAGTATAGATATTATTGGCACAAAAATTAAAATCTGTGAACCCGCAAAATTTCATTTCCTATAACTTTTTGCTCCAATGCCAGATATTTCTTCATAAAATCTACTATCATATTTACTTAGTGTTTCTTCGAGTTCACGTGGTCGTAGATCGGGATGTAATTTTTGAAGATACGAACAGATATAATCACTACTTGCACTGAGAGGATGTACCACGAGAACTGTCGATACTAACCCAATACTTCGAGCATCATCCCTTTCGATTTTATCGACTTTTACCTGCGAATTATTCCCGGAAGCGTTTAAATTTGCAGATTCTTGTGAACATTTCAATGGTCCGCTACTGTCCCCATCATTACAGCTACCGCTATGATCATCACGTGTCTTACTTGCTTGGACGATTTTCGTTTTTAACCATAATTCCTTGACGTTGGCTGGTTGAATCTTTTCTTCAAGTCTACTAATTTATTTCGGCACGTTTCCACATGCTCCGGGGACGTAAGACACTATAAGCAGCATGCACTCGCGACGCTCGCTGTATTTGTTTTTTCTTTTGTTCGTTTGCCGCCGCGACCACCACCGACATTTATATCGCGGAAGCAGCGCTAAACTGCATTTCGTGTGATTTCTTTATTTACCACTCAATTATTCCCCCAAACATAAAAAAACGTTTATTTCTTAAAAAAATATAATGGAGACTTTTTTCATGCAACCGACCCGATTCACACTCCCATCCAAAAAAGGCTTTCTTTCCTTTCGCCAGTGATCCAACACCCGAGACCGGACCCGACAACGGTTCTTTCTAGAGAACCGGTCGGGTAGCTGGTGTTCGAGACTGCTTGCGATGCGGGGTTGTTACTTCTGAGGATGCCCAAGATTGCTGAAACACATTACGATATTACAACACAGGCAAGAATGCAAGTGCTCACGAGCATTCTTGCCTGAGATCATTATGTCCGGAAATCCTTCAAACGAAAGGTGTCCATTATCTTTCCCTTTTCATCCTCAACCTTGTAACACGCGGCCCCGATACGTTCCACGATTCTGCATTTGTGAAATTCGGAGTCTAGTTTGGCGTTGCAGTGGGCTGCCGCGTTGCTTTACGCGAAATTGCGCACGTATGCGGTGTCGCCAACCTGTAGTCGGGGCTCTCGGGATCGAAGATTGTATGCCCTTGCCTGCGCCTGTGATGCCTTCTCTAACTGTGGCGCCGTATGAGTTCTAACCTCTCATGTGGTCTCAATTCGATGGTTGGTTCGCGGAGGATTTGTAGGTTACGTAACAGCGTGTACGAACTACCGTGTCCTATCATGCTCTGACCGAAGACCACGAAATACGGGAAGATTCTTAGGGGGACGTGATGAGAAAATCTTAAGGCGCAGCCGATGGCAGACAAGCGACGATCCCAATCACGCTGGCTCGGGTGTACATAAGCGCGGATTGCGGTCAGGACGGACCGGTTGACACGCTCCGAGGCATTCGCCTGCGGAGCATACACGGCCGTGTAGGCATGCCGGATCCCGTAGTCCTGAAGCAGCTGGTTGAACTCTTTGGACTTAAACTGGGGTCCATTGTCCGAAACGATGGTTTCTGGAACACCGTATGTGTGGAATACGCGCTTTTCGAAAAATTCGGCTTTTAATTTGGTCGACGCCGTTCAAAATGGTCCCAGTAACACGAATTTAGACAGATGATCCAAGACTACAAGGATACAAGTATTGCCGTTAGAAGATCTTGGATACGGGCCGAGAAGGTCCGTGTACAGGCGCTGAAAGATACGTTCGGGCACGGATTGGGGTCTCATGGGGGCACGAAGTATTTTGTTGGGCGGTTTCGTCTTTTTGCAGACCTCGCAAGCGTCTGTGTACTCGGCCACTTGATGACTCATGTGCGGCCAGTAGAAGTACGTCTTGAGACGCTGCAATGTCTTTCCGACTCCCCCATGAGAGCACATAGGGTGATCGTGTGCTTTTTTAATCAGTTGGTCGGTGAGCGCGCTGGGTACCCACAGCTTCCAGTCGTTTTAGTCTAATGAGACGTTGCCGATCGCATGCTTACAGCGCCGGTACACGAACCCGTCGACAACCTGCAGGTCTGGATATTGATGCTGCATGTCCTTTACCTGTTGTATTATATTCGTTTACTCAGCCGACCCGAAATGCGGAGAACTGAGGTCTATCTCTTGGTGATCATCTCTTACTTCAACTATTTCGTTACCTTCTGGAGAGTAGGCACGAGATAACGAATCTGGCACCACGTTTTGACTTCCTTTTCGGTGGAGGATCTTGAATTTGAAGCCTTGGAGTCGCAATGCCCACCTTGCTAGGCGTCCATGTAAGTCCGTCAATGTCATCAGCCATTGCAAGGAGGCATGGTCAGTCACGACTTCAAATTCCTGGCCCTCGACATAAACCCGAAATTTCTTAATGGTAAGAACAGCGGCGAGGCACTCCTGCTCGGAGACGGTGTAGTTCCTCTGAGCAGCGTCAAGCTTTTGGGACATGTAAGCCACCGGTGCTTCACTACCATCTTCGGTCTTCTGCATAAGCACCGCTCCGACACCATACTGACTTGCGTCACAATGTATGGCGAACGGTTTTTTGAAATCTGGGCTATGCAGAACCGGGGTGGCGCACAAGCCGTCCTTGAGGGTCGCAAATGCGGTTACGCTGTTCTCGTCCCATACAAAGGGCTTTCTCTTGGAAAGGAGTTCTGTGAGTGGGGTCCCTATCTCGGCAAAGCCAGGCACAAAACGACGGTACCAACCGCACATGCCCAGGAATCGTCGTAGTTGTTTGACGGTTTGCGGCCGTGGGAAGTCTTTGATGGTCTCCACCTTCCCGGGGTCAGTACGTATGGTGCCGTCGCCGATGATGTGGCCGCGATACTTTACCTCTCGCATGAGGAATTTGCTTTTTTCTATATTGAGGGTCAAACCAGCTTTTCTCATAGCTGCGGAGACTTCCTGCAAAACAAAAATATGTTCGTCAAAGGTAGAGATGATAATCAGAAGATTGTCCAGGTAGACGAATACCTGAAACCGTAGGTGTGCTGGAATCACTTTGTCCATTAGTCGTTTCATTGTTTGTGGCGCATTGCACAGTCCAAACGGCATGATAACAAAGTGGTAAAGGGGCCGCCCAGGCACGGTGAAAGCCGTCTTATCCTTCGAGACCTCATCAAGTGGTATCTGCCAGAAGGTGTTCTTTCGGTCCAAGCTGGAGATGAATTGTGCTCTCGGCAGTCGACCTAAGATACCGTCAATGAGGGGTAAAGGGTAGGCATCCCTCACCGTGACCTGAATGACCTTTCTCGCGTCCAGACACATTCGGACTTTCCTAGGTTTGACCACCAATGTCACAGGAGACAACCAACTGCTCTGCGACTCCTCAATCACCCCCATCGCAAGCATTCGATCCAGCTCAGCATATAACACCTTTTCTATAGCTGGCGAGATGGAAAACTGCCGCTGTTTGATGGGCTTGTTACGTCCCACATCAATCACATGAGTGATTAACGTTGTTCGCCCCAAACCTTCGCGAGCGTAAGACGGAAAGCTGGCGATGACGGAATTGAGGATTTGCTGCTGTAGTGCGGTTGTGTGGTGACGAAGAATCTCCGCATCCAGTACATTAAGTGTGGTGGGAGTTGGTGCTACTGTCCTTGCGAATAAATCTGCTGCCAACCCAAAAAGGCGTACGAAGTATATTCCCATATAGACGTCTTGGCTCAGAAAGGGGATGATTATAAACGAGAGTGTTTTTATTCTTCCGCGGAAGTCAATGGTACCTGTGATGCGGCCTACAGCCTTGTGTTGGGTGCCGTAAGCCGTCCTTAGGCCCAGTTGTAGTTTTTCCACGAGGTGCTTGTATCGCTCTAGGACCTGACGCGCAAAACCTGACGCGATGCAGCTTAAGCTTGCTCCGGTGTCGGTCAGCCCGCTAACCAGTTCTTCACCAAATAGTTTTACGTTGGCGTACGGTCTGAAATTAACTTTCGGGCGATCCACAATCGTTGCTGCTACATATCGTTTTTGATGCGCAAGACCCTCTCCCAAAAGCGAGAAAGTAGCATGGTCGAGCGTTTTGGCTTCTTTGGGAGAAGCTCCTCCATATTAAAAATGCGCTGTCGGGCTCGGCGATATTCCAATAACTGGATATGATAAGGCTTACGCGGCATAAAGTTCCTAGAAGCCGGTGAACGAAATGAGTCCTCAGAAGGATTTAAGGAGTAAAATGGGTCCTCAGAAGGAGGCGAGGTGTGAAATGGGTCCTCAGAAGGAGGCAAGGTGTGAAATGGGTCCTCAGAAGGAGGAAAAAGAGGCTCTTTAGGTGATTTCCTATTCAAAATCCTGACGGGTTTGAGGCAGTCCTGTTTAATTAGATCTGGATCAGCAGGAACAGCTGTATCCTCAAAAGGTTTGTGGTGCGCAGCTAGCGAACGGGCTAACGGTGGTGTGTGCGTGGTTCGAGATGCCGCTGATGTTGTTGCGGAATTCTTCCCGTTTTTTGGATCGCTGCATGTAGGGCACGTTGGTTTGTATGTGGCGGGCGTGCCGTAGCCATAACAAAAGACGGCTTTCGCTGCTATACAGTCCTAATAAAAATGACCAGGCTCTCCACAGTTCCAACAGATTAAGTTTCTTTCCATTGCGTCCACCGTACAGTCTTTGGCGTACTCCCCTGAAAAAGTGGGGTTATCCATCCGAGCTGCTTCGCTCCGATGGTTTGACACGCCTCCGTGGTCGTTGTATGTCCGTGAGCACAATTCCTTCAGCTGTCGCGTGCCATATTGCGCACGTAATTGAGGCCTAAAAGTGCCGCGTAGTACGTCCAATCGCTCCTGCCGTCTTCCATACTCTCTCAACATTTGTAAGGAGGACATTACGGAGGTCCAGTCTCAGGTTCATGTGCAATAACTCTGTCAAATGGGCTTCTCCCATTGGGTGTACCAGTCGGTCGGAGAGTCGAAGCACCGCGTCGCAAAACGCATCGACCAGCTCATGGGCTCCTTGTTTACGGCTGCGGATCAGCTTATGAACCTCCATTTTAGACATTCCATCGCTGAACCGCTGCCGCAAGGCGTGGCAAAATGCGTACCAGTCGATGCGTTCTACGCTGCGCATGTATCGCCAGTACCACTCCGCCGCTTCCTCTACCAAGAGCACATGAAGGTGACACAGTAAATCGAAGCTACCTCTTAAGGTCGTCCTCGTCAAAGTCTGAATTTGAAATATAAATTTATCCACCGACAAAGCACCGCTGCGCCCGCTAAACTTCGCGTTCCAACTATGAAAGGTAAGAGGACTGCGTTCTCCATCCAGAGGCATCTTGCGGCCCTTGGGGAGGCCCTCTTTGTCGTGCTTGTGGTGACCTCTCCGAATACGTTTGATATAACGGGGTTTGCTCCTCCCGATTACGGCGAGCTAGTTCTTGCTGTACCCCTTGTTCGATAAAGCGTTGTATTTGGGCCAGAGATATACCCGCTGCTGCGGAAGTATTGTCTGGCTGCTGCTCGGGTGGACTTAGCGCTCTCGCAGGTGCGAAGTCAGTTATTTCAGAAGGATCGGTTAGATTACCCGTTAATCCCTCTTTTTCATCCCTTGCTTGACTGGACGAAGCCTGCAATCGAGTTTGATAGCGGTTTTGTTTTGGCTTCGCTCCCTGTTTAGGTTTAAGAATGGGTGCCTGCATTGCTCCGTCTACCGGAAAGATATAACTGCCGAGTTATATAGCTTGTTATTACTGAAAATTTGAGTTTAAAGGATTTTACGACAGTTTCCTGTGCGATTCCTCCAGCCCCAACCAAGACCCAGGGCCCCGGCAGAGGTAAATAGCCTCCAATGCAGTCCTCCCTCCGACGAGAGTGATTATTTAGTTCATTACAAAATTTATTCCCGACAAAAAAAAATCTCTAACTCTACCGAGGCGAGTGAGCAGGCAATTCCGAGCTGCCAGAGAGCGGACGAACGCACGGCGCGATTTAGCACTCAGTACTTCGTGTTCCAGCGACCCCCGACATCCCGTGTACGCGGCTCACTACACCTATCCCGCATTTAAAAAAATGTAGGGTACTCACAATACAAAAAGGCAAAGGACAGGCAGACTCTTTTCACGAGACCAAAGCAAGGCGAGTATTACCCACCAAGCTGGTATTCTCAAACGAAATTGACAGCTCTCTTTGCGAGAACAAGTACTCTGGACACAAGTCCCTCTCGCGAACAAAAAAATATTAAGAAGGAGTTTTGGACGACCTGCACTTGTAGCAAAAAGTGGCATGAGCTATTACTCATGAAGTCCAAACACTCTGCGATTGGGTAGCCCCAAATTGGAATTCTGGATCGTAAAAGACCTATGTCCAGTCAATGAACCGACTGGGGACAATCTGTTGGGGCCCCACGTTGGGCGCCATTGTATTGAGAAAATTAAGCACGAACGAGGTCGCGACGAAGTTGCAAGGCAACGAGACACTCGTCCCGTTGGCCTTATTGGACGTTAAGTCCTGGAACGAGGCAACGAACCCGTTAATCGTGTAGACAAATTGGGTTCGGCCTCTACTTGGTTAGACGGCGATGGCTGCTGGCAGGCCAGCTCTGTTCGGCGCGTGATGTCATGGGTACGTTTGCCTATACCAAGTCCCAAATCTCATTTTTGAGAGATTCAGCCATCGAAATTGCCCGATTTACAAATTCGACAAAAAAATAGTCCTAAGGACTTCAAGCAAAAACAACAAACTTTCTGAGGCTCGACCTCCTACTTTACTTTAAGATTATTCTCGCGCGCGCATCAAAAAAACTATCGCGAATGCAACACCAGCCCGAGAGATAAATTTCAATCTACTTTACCATCGAAGGACCCGAAGAGAACCGACGGAAAGCGAACGAAAGAGAAACCGCGCGAGCAAACTAACTCTCGGGCGGCTGAGTCACTGCTCGACGGAAGGAGACGTCACCGGAGGCGCGCCGGACATCGGTGTTACTGTCCGGGCCCACGCTGCCTTAGATTAGCGCGTACCAAGTAGACATGTGTTGCGCGCTAAGCCCCTTATACTTACCCCTGCCTTAACGAAGCCCTGTTTCCTGAAGCCGGACGGAGGGAAGAATCTTAGGGAAACTCTCTGTTTAGGTCTATTACTCCATGTTTATTTTAATTTCAATTCATATTTATTTAATTTTCAGCATAACAGAAAAACCAAAATCGGAAAATATCTGTTACAAGCTAAACACATATTTTTAAGAAATATTAAGCATTAGTGCTTGTTTTGAGTATTCGTTCGGAGTCGACAGGATTATTCGTTGTACAACTACGGTGTAAGTGAAACGAATGGAAAGGATTAAATTGGATTCGAACTAATTATTTGCTAAATAGATGAGATGAGCTTTAAAATATGACGATATCATTATTTACTTAATTCTTTTACAAAAAAAAAATTTTTTTCCGTTTACATAATATTTTCTTCTTCTTTGTGTTTCCTTTTAATATACAGGACACTTATTACATAGCTAGTATATATTTTTCAATTCAGTTTTTCAATTAATATATATATGATCGTTTATTTTTTTGCCGATTTGTTTTTCTTTTCTTTTCTTTCTAAATACACTTTTTATTGCTGATAACAAAATAGGCGGTATAAATCTAAAACAACAAAAATGTACAAATATAAATCTATTAAAACGGAGTAAGTAGACAACTAAATATTGATTCAAGGAACAAATCAAGGAAAAATAATCTCAATATGATATTCTTAAGAACAAATTCACCGTATTTCATTGATGTAATAAACATGGTGGGTATTATTATGTGTAAATGAATCATTGAACCAATCTCTATAATATCATACAGGTATAATATTTATATTCCACAAAAATTAGATGCATAAAATTCGTACTTTAAGTGATATGTCTCAAGTATAGATATTATTGGCACAAAAATTAAAATCTGTGAACCCGCAAAATTTCATTTCCTATAACTTTTTGCTCCAATGCCAGATATTTCTTCATAAAATCTACTATCATATTTACTTAGTGTTTCTTCGAGTTCACGTGGTCGTAGATCGGGATGTAATTTTTGAAGATACGAACAGATATAATCACTACTTGCACTGAGAGGATGTACCACGAGAACTGTCGATACTAACCCAATACTTCGAGCATCATCCCTTTCGATTTTATCGACTTTTACCTGCGAATTATTCCCGGAAGCGTTTAAATTTGCAGATTCTTGTGAACATTTCAATGGTCCGCTACTGTCCCCATCATTACAGCTACCGCTATGATCATCACGTGTCTTACTTGCTTGGACGATTTTCGTTTTTAACCATAATTCCTTGACGTTGGCTGGTTGAATCTTTTCTTCAAGTCTACTAATTTATTTCGGCACGTTTCCACATGCTCCGGGGACGTAAGACACTATAAGCAGCATGCACTCGCGACGCTCGCTGTATTTGTTTTTTCTTTTGTTCGTTTGCCGCCGCGACCACCACCGACATTTATATCGCGGAAGCAGCGCTAAACTGCATTTCGTGTGATTTCTTTATTTACCACTCAATTATTCCCCCAAACATAAAAAAACGTTTATTTCTTAAAAAAATATAATGGAGACTTTTTTCATGCAACCGACCCGATTCACACTCCCATCCAAAAAAGGCTTTCTTTCCTTTCGCCAGTGATCCAACACCCGAGACCGGACCCGACAACGGTTCTTTCTAGAGAACCGGTCGGGTAGCTGGTGTTCGAGACTGCTTGCGATGCGGGGTTGTTACTTCTGAGGATGCCCAAGATTGCTGAAACACATTACGATATTACAACACAGGCAAGAATGCAAGTGCTCACGAGCATTCTTGCCTGAGATCATTATGTCCGGAAATCCTTCAAACGAAAGGTGTCCATTATCTTTCCCTTTTCATCCTCAACCTTGTAACACGCGGCCCCGATACGTTCCACGATTCTGCATTTGTGAAATTCGGAGTCTAGTTTGGCGTTGCAGTGGGCTGCCGCGTTGCTTTGCGCGAAATTGCGCACGTATGCGGTGTCGCCAACCTGTAGTCGGGGCTCTCGGGATCGAAGATTGTATGCCCTTGCCTGCGCCTGTGATGCCTTCTCTAACTGTGGCGCCGTATGAGTTCTAACCTCTCATGTGGTCTCAATTCGATGGTTGGTTCGCGGAGGATTTGTAGGTTACGTAACAGCGTGTACGAACTACCGTGTCCTATCATGCTCTGACCGAAGACCACGAAATACGGGAAGATTCTTAGGGGGACGTGATGAGAAAATCTTAAGGCGCAGCCGATGGCAGACAAGCGACGATCCCAATCACGCTGGCTCGGGTGTACATAAGCGCGGATTGCGGTCAGGACGGACCGGTTGACACGCTCCGAGGCATTCGCCTGCGGAGCATACACGGCCGTGTAGGCATGCCGGATCCCGTAGTCCTGAAGCAGCTGGTTGAACTCTTTGGACTTAAACTGGGGTCCATTGTCCGAAACGATGGTTTCTGGAACACCGTATGTGTGGAATACGCGCTTTTCGAAAAATTCGGCTTTTAATTTGGTCGACGCCGTTCAAAATGGTCCCAGTAACACGAATTTAGACAGATGATCCAAGACTACAAGGATACAAGTATTGCCGTTAGAAGATCTTGGATACGGGCCGAGAAGGTCCGTGTACAGGCGCTGAAAGATACGTTCGGGCACGGATTGGGGTCTCATGGGGGCACGAAGTATTTTGTTGGGCGGTTTCGTCTTTTTGCAGACCTCGCAAGCGTCTGTGTACTCGGCCACTTGATGACTCATGTGCGGCCAGTAGAAGTACGTCTTGAGACGCTGCAATGTCTTTCCGACTCCCCCATGAGAGCACATAGGGTGATCGTGTGCTTTTTTAATCAGTTGGTCGGTGAGCGCGCTGGGTACCCACAGCTTCCAGTCGTTTTAGTCTAATGAGACGTTGCCGATCGCATGCTTACAGCGCCGGTACACGAACCCGTCGACAACCTGCAGGTCTGGATATTGATGCTGCATGTCCTTTACCTGTTGTATTATATTCGTTTACTCAGCCGACCCGAAATGCGGAGAACTGAGGTCTATCTCTTGGTGATCATCTCTTACTTCAACTATTTCGTTACCTTCTGGAGAGTAGGCACGAGATAACGAATCTGGCACCACGTTTTGACTTCCTTTTCGGTGGAGGATCTTGAATTTGAAGCCTTGGAGTCGCAATGCCCACCTTGCTAGGCGTCCATGTAAGTCCGTCAATGTCATCAGCCATTGCAAGGAGGCATGGTCAGTCACGACTTCAAATTCCTGGCCCTCGACATAAACCCGAAATTTCTTAATGGTAAGAACAGCGGCGAGGCACTCCTGCTCGGAGACGGTGTAGTTCCTCTGAGCAGCGTCAAGCTTTTGGGACATGTAAGCCACCGGTGCTTCACTACCATCTTCGGTCTTCTGCATAAGCACCGCTCCGACACCATACTGACTTGCGTCACAATGTATGGCGAACGGTTTTTTGAAATCTGGGCTATGCAGAACCGGGGTGGCGCACAAGCCGTCCTTGAGGGTCGCAAATGCGGTTACGCTGTTCTCGTCCCATACAAAGGGCTTTCTCTTGGAAAGGAGTTCTGTGAGTGGGGTCCCTATCTCGGCAAAGCCAGGCACAAAACGACGGTACCAACCGCACATGCCCAGGAATCGTCGTAGTTGTTTGACGGTTTGCGGCCGTGGGAAGTCTTTGATGGTCTCCACCTTCCCGGGGTCAGTACGTATGGTGCCGTCGCCGATGATGTGGCCGCGATACTTTACCTCTCGCATGAGGAATTTGCTTTTTTCTATATTGAGGGTCAAACCAGCTTTTCTCATAGCTGCGGAGACTTCCTGCAAAACAAAAATATGTTCGTCAAAGGTAGAGATGATAATCAGAAGATTGTCCAGGTAGACGAATACCTGAAACCGTAGGTGTGCTGGAATCACTTTGTCCATTAGTCGTTTCATTGTTTGTGGCGCATTGCACAGTCCAAACGGCATGATAACAAAGTGGTAAAGGGGCCGCCCAGGCACGGTGAAAGCCGTCTTATCCTTCGAGACCTCATCAAGTGGTATCTGCCAGAAGGTGTTCTTTCGGTCCAAGCTGGAGATGAATTGTGCTCTCGGCAGTCGACCTAAGATACCGTCAATGAGGGGTAAAGGGTAGGCATCCCTCACCGTGACCTGAATGACCTTTCTCGCGTCCAGACACATTCGGACTTTCCTAGGTTTGACCACCAATGTCACAGGAGACAACCAACTGCTCTGCGACTCCTCAATCACCCCCATCGCAAGCATTCGATCCAGCTCAGCATATAACACCTTTTCTATAGCTGGCGAGATGGAAAAGTGCCGCTGTTTGATGGGCTTGTTACGTCCCACATCAATCACATGAGTGATTAACGTTGTTCGCCCCAAACCTTCGCGAGCGTAAGACGGAAAGCTGGCGATGACGGAATTGAGGATTTGCTGCTGTAGTGCGGTTGTGTGGTGACGAAGAATCTCCGCATCCAGTACATTAAGTGTGGTGGGAGTTGGTGCTACTGTCCTTGCGAATAAATCTGCTGCCAACCCAAAAAGGCGTACGAAGTATATTCCCATATAGACGTCTTGGCTCAGAAAGGGGATGATTATAAACGAGAGTGTTTTTATTCTTCCGCGGAAGTCAATGGTACCTGTGATGCGGCCTACAGCCTTGTGTTGGGTGCCGTAAGCCGTCCTTAGGCCCAGTTGTAGTTTTTCCACGAGGTGCTTGTATCGCTCTAGGACCTGACGCGCAAAACCTGACGCGATGCAGCTTAAGCTTGCTCCGGTGTCGGTCAGCCCGCTAACCAGTTCTTCACCAAATAGTTTTACGTTGGCGTACGGTCTGAAATTAACTTTCGGGCGATCCACAATCGTTGCTGCTACATATCGTTTTTGATGCGCAAGACCCTCTCCCAAAAGCGAGAAAGTAGCATGGTCGAGCGTTTTGGCTTCTTTGGGAGAAGCTCCTCCATATTAAAAATGCGCTGTCGGGCTCGGCGATATTCCAATAACTGGATATGATAAGGCTTACGCGGCATAAAGTTCCTAGAAGCCGGTGAACGAAATGAGTCCTCAGAAGGATTTAAGGAGTAAAATGGGTCCTCAGAAGGAGGCGAGGTGTGAAATGGGTCCTCAGAAGGAGGCAAGGTGTGAAATGGGTCCTCAGAAGGAGGAAAAAGAGGCTCTTTAGGTGATTTCCTATTCAAAATCCTGACGGGTTTGAGGCAGTCCTGTTTAATTAGATCTGGATCAGCAGGAACAGCTGTATCCTCAAAAGGTTTGTGGTGCGCAGCTAGCGAACGGGCTAACGGTGGTGTGTGCGTGGTTCGAGATGCCGCTGATGTTGTTGCGGAATTCTTCCCGTTTTTTGGATCGCTGCATGTAGGGCACGTTGGTTTGTATGTGGCGGGCGTGCCGTAGCCATAACAAAAGACGGCTTTCGCTGCTATACAGTCCTAATAAAAATGACCAGGCTCTCCACAGTTCCAACAGATTAAGTTTCTTTCCATTGCGTCCACCGTACAGTCTTTGGCGTACTCCCCTGAAAAAGTGGGGTTATCCATCCGAGCTGCTTCGCTCCGATGGTTTGACACGCCTCCGTGGTCGTTGTATGTCCGTGAGCACAATTCCTTCAGCTGTCGCGTGCCATATTGCGCACGTAATTGAGGCCTAAAAGTGCCGCGTAGTACGTCCAATCGCTCCTGCCGTCTTCCATACTCTCTCAACATTTGTAAGGAGGACATTACGGAGGTCCAGTCTCAGGTTCATGTGCAATAACTCTGTCAAATGGGCTTCTCCCATTGGGTGTACCAGTCGGTCGGAGAGTCGAAGCACCGCGTCGCAAAACGCATCGACCAGCTCATGGGCTCCTTGTTTACGGCTGCGGATCAGCTTATGAACCTCCATTTTAGACATTCCATCGCTGAACCGCTGCCGCAAGGCGTGGTAAAATGCGTACCAGTCGATGCGTTCTACACTGCGCATGTATCGCCAGTACCACTCCGCCGCTTCCTCTACCAAGAGCACATGAAGGTGACACAGTAAATCGAAGCTACCTCTTAAGGTCGTCCTCGTCAAAGTCTGAATTTGAAATATAAATTTATCCACCGACAAAGCACCGCTGCGCCCGCTAAACTTCGCGTTCCAACTATGAAAGGTAAGAGGACTGCGTTCTCCATCCAGAGGCATCTTGCGGCCCTTGGGGAGGCCCTCTTTGTCGTGCTTGTGGTGACCTCTCCGAATACGTTTGATATAACGGGGTTTGCTCCTCCCGATTACGTCGAGCTAGTTCTTGCTGTACCCCTTGTTCGATAAAGCGTTGTATTTGGGCCAGAGATATACCCGCTGCTGCGGAAGTATTGTCTGGCTGCTGCTCGGGTGGACTTAGCGCTCTCGCAGGTGCGAAGTCAGTTATTTCAGAAGGATCGGTTAGATTACCCGTTAATCCCTCTTTTTCATCCCTTGCTTGACTGGACGAAGCCTGCAATCGAGTTTGATAGCGGTTTTGTTTTGGCTTCGCTCCCTGTTTAGGTTTAAGAATGGGTGCCTGCATTGCTCCGTCTACCGGAAAGATATAACTGCCGAGTTATATAGCTTGTTATTACTGAAAATTTGAGTTTAAAGGATTTTACGACAGTTTCCTGTGCGATTCCTCCAGCCCCAACCAAGACCCAGGGCCCCGGCAGAGGTAAATAGCCTCCAATGCAGTCCTCCCTCCGACGAGAGTGATTATTTAGTTCATTACAAAATTTATTCCCGACAAAAAAAAAATCTCTAACTCTACCGAGGCGAGTGAGCAGGCAATTCCGAGCTGCCAGAGAGCGGACGAACGCACGGCGCGATTTAGCACTCAGTACTTCGTGTTCCAGCGACCCCCGACATCCCGTGTACGCGGCTCACTACACCTATCCCGCATTTAAAAAAATGTAGGGTACTCACAATACAAAAAGGCAAAGGACAGGCAGACTCTTTTCACGAGACCAAAGCAAGGCGAGTATTACCCACCAAGCTGGTATTCTCAAACGAAATTGACAGCTCTCTTTGCGAGAACAAGTACTCTGGACACAAGTCCCTCTCGCGAACAAAAAAATATTAAGAAGGAGTTTTGGACGACCTGCACTTGTAGCAAAAAGTGGCATGAGCTATTACTCATGAAGTCCAAACACTCTGCGATTGGGTAGCCCCAAATTGGAATTCTGGATCGTAAAAGACCTATGTCCAGTCAATGAACCGACTGGGGACAATCTGTTGGGGCCCCACGTTGGGCGCCATTGTATTGAGAAAATTAAGCACGAACGAGGTCGCGACGAAGTTGCAAGGCAACGAGACACTCGTCCCGTTGGCCTTATTGGACGTTAAGTCCTGGAACGAGGCAACGAACCCGTTAATCGTGTAGACAAATTGGGTTCGGCCTCTACTTGGTTAGACGGCGATGGCTGCTGGCAGGCCAGCTCTGTTCGGCGCGTGATGTCATGGGTACGTTTGCCTATACCAAGTCCCAAATCTCATTTTTGAGAGATTCAGCCATCGAAATTGCCCGATTTACAAATTCGACAAAAAAATAGTCCTAAGGACTTCAAGCAAAAACAACAAACTTTCTGAGGCTCGACCTCCTACTTTACTTTAAGATTATTCTCGCGCGCGCATCAAAAAAACTATCGCGAATGCAACACCAGCCCGAGAGATAAATTTCAATCTACTTTACCATCGAAGGACCCGAAGAGAACCGACGGAAAGCGAACGAAAGAGAAACCGCGCGAGCAAACTAACTCTCGGGCGGCTGAGTCACTGCTCGACGGAAGGAGACGTCACCGGAGGCGCGCCGGACATCGGTGTTACTGTCCGGGCCCACGCTGCCTTAGATTAGCGCGTACCAAGTAGACATGTGTTGCGCGCTAAGCCCCTTATACTTACCCCTGCCTTAACGAAGCCCTGTTTCCTGAAGCCGGACGGAGGGAAGAATCTTAGGGAAACTCTCTGTTTAGGTCTATTACTCCATGTTTATTTTAATTTCAATTCATATTTATTTAATTTTCAGCATAACAGAAAAACCAAAATCGGAAAATATCTGTTACAAGCTAAACACATATTTTTAAGAAATATTAAGCATTAGTGCTTGTTTTGAGTATTCGTTCGGAGTCGACAGGATTATTCGTTGTACAACTACGGTGTAAGTGAAACGAATGGAAAGGATTAAATTGGATTCGAACTAATTATTTGCTAAATAGATGAGATGAGCTTTAAAATATGACGATATCATTATTTACTTAATTCTTTTACAAAAAAAAAATTTTTTTCCGTTTACATAATATTTTCTTCTTCTTTGTGTTTCCTTTTAATATACAGGACACTTATTACATAGCTAGTATATATTTTTCAATTCAGTTTTTCAATTAATATATATATGATCGTTTATTTTTTTGCCGATTTGTTTTTCTTTTCTTTTCTTTCTAAATACACTTTTTATTGCTGATAACAAAATAGGCGGTATAAATCTAAAACAACAAAAATGTACAAATATAAATCTATTAAAACGGAGTAAGTAGACAACTAAATATTGATTCAAGGAACAAATCAAGGAAAAATAATCTCAATATGATATTCTTAAGAACAAATTCACCGTATTTCATTGATGTAATAAACATGGTGGGTATTATTATGTGTAAATGAATCATTGAACCAATCTCTATAATATCATACAGGTATAATATTTATATTCCACAAAAATTAGATGCATAAAATTCGTACTTTAAGTGATATGTCTCAAGTATAGATATTATTGGCACAAAAATTAAAATCTGTGAACCCGCAAAATTTCATTTCCTATAACTTTTTGCTCCAATGCCAGATATTTCTTCATAAAATCTACTATCATATTTACTTAGTGTTTCTTCGAGTTCACGTGGTCGTAGATCGGGATGTAATTTTTGAAGATACGAACAGATATAATCACTACTTGCACTGAGAGGATGTACCACGAGAACTGTCGATACTAACCCAATACTTCGAGCATCATCCCTTTCGATTTTATCGACTTTTACCTGCGAATTATTCCCGGAAGCGTTTAAATTTGCAGATTCTTGTGAACATTTCAATGGTCCGCTACTGTCCCCATCATTACAGCTACCGCTATGATCATCACGTGTCTTACTTGCTTGGACGATTTTCGTTTTTAACCATAATTCCTTGACGTTGGCTGGTTGAATCTTTTCTTCAAGTCTACTAATTTATTTCGGCACGTTTCCACATGCTCCGGGGACGTAAGACACTATAAGCAGCATGCACTCGCGACGCTCGCTGTATTTGTTTTTTCTTTTGTTCGTTTGCCGCCGCGACCACCACCGACATTTATATCGCGGAAGCAGCGCTAAACTGCATTTCGTGTGATTTCTTTATTTACCACTCAATTATTCCCCCAAACATAAAAAAACGTTTATTTCTTAAAAAAATATAATGGAGACTTTTTTCATGCAACCGACCCGATTCACACTCCCATCCAAAAAAGGCTTTCTTTCCTTTCGCCAGTGATCCAACACCCGAGACCGGACCCGACAACGGTTCTTTCTAGAGAACCGGTCGGGTAGCTGGTGTTCGAGACTGCTTGCGATGCGGGGTTGTTACTTCTGAGGATGCCCAAGATTGCTGAAACACATTACGATATTACAACACAGGCAAGAATGCAAGTGCTCACGAGCATTCTTGCCTGAGATCATTATGTCCGGAAATCCTTCAAACGAAAGGTGTCCATTATCTTTCCCTTTTCATCCTCAACCTTGTAACACGCGGCCCCGATACGTTCCACGATTCTGCATTTGTGAAATTCGGAGTCTAGTTTGGCGTTGCAGTGGGCTGCCGCGTTGCTTTGCGCGAAATTGCGCACGTATGCGGTGTCGCCAACCTGTAGTCGGGGCTCTCGGGATCGAAGATTGTATGCCCTTGCCTGCGCCTGTGATGCCTTCTCTAACTGTGGCGCCGTATGAGTTCTAACCTCTCATGTGGTCTCAATTCGATGGTTGGTTCGCGGAGGATTTGTAGGTTACGTAACAGCGTGTACGAACTACCGTGTCCTATCATGCTCTGACCGAAGACCACGAAATACGGGAAGATTCTTAGGGGGACGTGATGAGAAAATCTTAAGGCGCAGCCGATGGCAGACAAGCGACGATCCCAATCACGCTGGCTCGGGTGTACATAAGCGCGGATTGCGGTCAGGACGGACCGGTTGACACGCTCCGAGGCATTCGCCTGCGGAGCATACACGGCCGTGTAGGCATGCCGGATCCCGTAGTCCTGAAGCAGCTGGTTGAACTCTTTGGACTTAAACTGGGGTCCATTGTCCGAAACGATGGTTTCTGGAACACCGTATGTGTGAAATACGCGCTTTTCGAAAAATTCGGCTTTTAATTTGGTCGACGCCGTTCAAAATGGTCCCAGTAACACGAATTTAGACAGATGATCCAAGACTACAAGGATACAAGTATTGCCGTTAGAAGATCTTGGATACGGGCCGAGAAGGTCCGTGTACAGGCGCTGAAAGATACGTTCGGGCACGGATTGGGGTCTCATGGGGGCACGAAGTATTTTGTTGGGCGGTTTCGTCTTTTTGCAGACCTCGCAAGCGTCTGTGTACTCGGCCACTTGATGACTCATGTGCGGCCAGTAGAAGTACGTCTTGAGACGCTGCAATGTCTTTCCGACTCCCCCATGAGAGCACATAGGGTGATCGTGTGCTTTTTTAATCAGTTGGTCGGTGAGCGCGCTGGGTACCCACAGCTTCCAGTCGTTTTAGTCTAATGAGACGTTGCCGATCGCATGCTTACAGCGCCGGTACACGAACCCGTCGACAACCTGCAGGTCTGGATATTGATGCTGCATGTCCTTTACCTGTTGTATTATATTCGTTTACTCAGCCGACCCGAAATGCGGAGAACTGAGGTCTATCTCTTGGTGATCATCTCTTACTTCAACTATTTCGTTACCTTCTGGAGAGTAGGCACGAGATAACGAATCTGGCACCACGTTTTGACTTCCTTTTCGGTGGAGGATCTTGAATTTGAAGCCTTGGAGTCGCAATGCCCACCTTGCTAGGCGTCCATGTAAGTCCGTCAATGTCATCAGCCATTGCAAGGAGGCATGGTCAGTCACGACTTCAAATTCCTGGCCCTCGACATAAACCCGAAATTTCTTAATGGTAAGAACAGCGGCGAGGCACTCCTGCTCGGAGACGGTGTAGTTCCTCTGAGCAGCGTCAAGCTTTTGGGACATGTAAGCCACCGGTGCTTCACTACCATCTTCGGTCTTCTGCATAAGCACCGCTCCGACACCATACTGACTTGCGTCACAATGTATGGCGAACGGTTTTTTGAAATCTGGGCTATGCAGAACCGGGGTGGCGCACAAGCCGTCCTTGAGGGTCGCAAATGCGGTTACGCTGTTCTCGTCCCATACAAAGGGCTTTCTCTTGGAAAGGAGTTCTGTGAGTGGGGTCCCTATCTCGGCAAAGCCAGGCACAAAACGACGGTACCAACCGCACATGCCCAGGAATCGTCGTAGTTGTTTGACGGTTTGCGGCCGTGGGAAGTCTTTGATGGTCTCCACCTTCCCGGGGTCAGTACGTATGGTGCCGTCGCCGATGATGTGGCCGCGATACTTTACCTCTCGCATGAGGAATTTGCTTTTTTCTATATTGAGGGTCAAACCAGCTTTTCTCATAGCTGCGGAGACTTCCTGCAAAACAAAAATATGTTCGTCAAAGGTAGAGATGATAATCAGAAGATTGTCCAGGTAGACGAATACCTGAAACCGTAGGTGTGCTGGAATCACTTTGTCCATTAGTCGTTTCATTGTTTGTGGCGCATTGCACAGTCCAAACGGCATGATAACAAAGTGGTAAAGGGGCCGCCCAGGCACGGTGAAAGCCGTCTTATCCTTCGAGACCTCATCAAGTGGTATCTGCCAGAAGGTGTTCTTTCGGTCCAAGCTGGAGATGAATTGTGCTCTCGGCAGTCGACCTAAGATACCGTCAATGAGGGGTAAAGGGTAGGCATCCCTCACCGTGACCTGAATGACCTTTCTCGCGTCCAGACACATTCGGACTTTCCTAGGTTTGACCACCAATGTCACAGGAGACAACCAACTGCTCTGCGACTCCTCAATCACCCCCATCGCAAGCATTCGATCCAGCTCAGCATATAACACCTTTTCTATAGCTGGCGAGATGGAAAAGTGCCGCTG